>CM063523.1:52949052-53326552 GCA_032199755.1 Ambrosia artemisiifolia
AAACAACACAATATTCAGAGAAAAACACAATCTACATAAAAACGCTAGACAAAACTATAGCAGAAAAAACACAATAAACATAAAAACACGAATTGTCAACTCAGAAAAACACAATAAACAGAAAAAAACACAATGCAAAGTACAAAACAACGCAATATTTAGAGAAAAAAACAATCTGCAGAAAAAACGCACACAAAACTGCAGCAGCAAAAAACAAAACGAACATGAAAACACAAATTATCAGTTCAGAAAAACACAGTAGACAGAAAAAAAATACAATGCACAATACAAAACATCACAATATTTAGAGAAAAACAAAATCTATAGAAAAACGCAACACAAAACTGCAGCAGTAGAAAAATACAATGAACATAAAAACACGAATAGTCAACTCAAAAAAACATAATAGACGGCAAAATCACAATGCAAGTTTTTTTTTTTGTTACTGCACAGTGCATTGTGTTTTTTTTCTACATTAACAAAACCCGCTAAAAAGGTAGTTTTTTTGTATGGCACAATAGTGCTCGTTGGAAAGATAATAAAACGCTCGTTAATTTGGTATAATTTATTTTGAAAAACAAAATACCATTTAAAAAAGTTATTAGCATTTAAAGATCATGGTGGAAAGTGCATGTGCCATGCATATGAGAGAGAGAAAGACAAGTTTACCATAATATCATTCTTTCCAAAACCCACAATCTTTGTAACCCCGTTTAATCTCCACCTTTCATTCACAAGATCAAAGACCCCCATATTCCTTCTCACCCTTTCCACAATTTTTAGTCTTTCTACGTGATCTCCAAACATATATATGAGTAAATTGCCAAATTCTTCCATGACTTTTAACCAAATTTGCTTGATCCATCCAAAAATAGTTTTTCCTCACTTGGGCCCGCCAGGTTAACGTTTAACTGCCAAATCAATCCAAAAACTATCCCCAATTCAATTGACATGTTAAATGGAGGTATTTGGATGATGGGACGATTATAGGCAACACAGCTGAGGTTGCTAAGGCCTTAGACATTATCAACGTGCATGGGCCATCTCTAGGGCTTCATATCAATATTAAGAAAACAGAGGACTTTTGCCGACGTGTGACGGGCTGAAAGGTTAGGACGGGCTTTTCCCCAGATGGATTGGTAGACCAGAGAAGGGGGTTAAGCTCCTTGGTGGGGCTGTTAGCCGAGATCCTATCTTTATTGGGGAGTTGGCAGGGCGGTGGGCTACGGTTGCGGTTGCCCTTATGAAACTCCTGCCCCGCATTAGGGATCCCCAAAGTGAACTCCTGCTGCTCAGGTCATGCATGGGGGTCGCTGTAACAGTACGGGTACTAGGCCCAAAATTTCTCGTGTCTAAAAATATTATAACGAATGAACCATTAATTATGTATAGTAAAATACGAAGCCGAACCGATGAGTTACATAATTATTTTGACGAGGGATATAATATTATACGCAATACGAGATTGAATCGACACCCGTTAACAAACCCGAACCCGGACTCGAACCCAACGTGCTGAGTCACCAAGGGAGGACACTTGTCCTCCCCTTATGGTGACAACACCTATCCAAAAACCATTTGACAACAAATGGTTTATTCAAAACCATTCATCCCCTCCCATTATAAAAACCATCCCAAACCCATCCCTTTCCCTGATGATGGAAGTCCACACACACACACCCGGTTATTTTAGAGAGAGAGAAAGGGGCGGAGCTCCGGTGGAGCAAGGCGGAGTTCCGGCGGCCGTATCCTCACCAACACCCACACCCTTTTCCCTGATTGTGCACACTCCCACATACCTAGCTGTAAGAGAGAAAGAGATCTGTTAAAGAAAAAGTGAGACCAGAAAGCAGAGAGAGAAAGAGAGACACGAGGGAGAAAGAGACACGGAAGAGAGAGAAGCACAAGGGAGAGAGAGAGAGATGATCGAAGGAAGAGGAAACAGAGGGAGGAGAAGCAACGACGGCGGTGGCTCTAGGATTCCGATTAGATCCCTGAAGATGATGGTGAAGCTGGTTATGTGGAGATGGTGACAGCGGCGACAAGGGTTCGAGTTGGTTTACAGGTATGGTTATAACGATTATACAATAGTTAGAGGTGATGATGTTGATTATAAATTGTTGGTGGATGATTGTTGAGGGGTTGTTGTTAAGGGTAGCGGAGATGGTTTTGGTTAGGGTTTCTGTTTAAGAGGATGGTGGTTCGGTTATGGGATCTGTGGTGACGACGGGGGTCCGACAAGCAAGGTGTGTATTGATCCTTATTGTTCACTTTTGATGGTGATTAGTCGAAGAGGTCATAGGGCTGTGATGGTGGTTAATTAGTTGTGAGGATGGATAGAGATGAAAGGTTAAGACCGAGTCAACTCAGTTTGACTCGGTCAACACAGGTCCAAGATCAGTTGACCAGGTCAACTCAGTCAGCAACCTGACCAGGATTCGTATGCGAGAGGTATAGCTATTAAACAAGAACTTGAACAATGTTAGTATTGGTGTTATTATTATTATACGAACTAACACGTGTGGGACGCAAAGGAACTTCGGGCCGGATGACCCAACGAACATAACTAACTAATATGAATAATGTAAATAAGTATACATATTGAGTATATGATAAACACATAGTGATATGTTTGATATAATATAAGTGACGATAAAGATGTAGAGTTATAAACAATATTTCGGACATAGGACTCGACTTATAAGGATTATTATGACAATAAAGTGTGAAAGGCGAATGACAATTGTGATACCAATACATTGGATATGTGGACTTGGATAAACTAGCTTATTACACGACTTGGTAACAATATAGCATAGGACACTAAAGATACCTTGCGGACATATGACATCATATGTAACTTAGTATCTAAAATCTAGAGGTTGTTAGAGACATTGGATCTAGAGACAAGGACCATGGACTTGGTTACTCATAACAATAAACATAATCTTACATAGGAAACCACGTAGTACACATGACCATTCGGACATGGGATCACTTATAATCTCGATAACAACCCATATGATTAAATATTAATACACCCGATGAATAGAAGTATGGCTATAGAACTTAAGCGTGCCCACACGTGTAACCACGATATTGGTTACACGCGCTAATGTTTATGAACATTGAATAGGATCTTGTCAAAGGGTCGATAGATGGAAACTGGACGAGGATTATTAGGTGACCGTGTGAATGCAACCAAAGGTGAGTTCGTGTACTTCCCCTTTTTCTGTTTTACTGTTTTGGGGTGGATACATGCTTCTGTTTTATAAAACTGTTGTGATGTGACAAGATACTTAGCTGCTGGATATACTTGACACTCATTAACTCAGAGGTGAGCCGACTTAATATATGGGTAGTACTACTTGGGGAAACCCCCACGCAAAGTGGACTCGGGACGTAAGGGCCCGGGAAACCCTCCACGACGGTTATGGAACCATTGCGGCATATATTATGCCTTGTAGATCTATAATAGCAGTAGATAGATCTAGTGTTAGGGTTGAGGTGTTGCTTGTACATCACGTGTGTTAAACTGTATAAACTTGTTTATGAAATGATAAACTGTTTTTGGATCCACTTGATTACTTACACGGACTCACCAGTATGATTACTGACCCAAACTCTCTTTTAAGCATGTGTTCAGGTACTGCATTCGGTATTTGGATTAGAAATTGTATAACATCGAAATATTTGTTATCGTTGCTTCCGTTGTGCAAGTCTGTTACCAATCTGTCGTTTCGCCCGACCCCTCCTGGCCGGGTTGTTACAGTCGCTAAGTTACTTTTTGGGTTGCGAACTTGTCAACCCCACTTGATGGTGGATGCGATATCCCTTTTCGATGATGGCCTCCGGGAGGCTATTGAAGATATTGTTGTGTGCGGGGGCCCCTTCTTCGGGGACCTCCAGTGGCGCTTGGCATCCTTGACAATGCGATTAGGTGGTTTGGGCCTCCTTTCAGCTCGAAATGTTGGGGTTTATGCCTTTGTGGAGTCTAGAGCCCGGTCTTGGGAACTTCAAGATCATATCCTTCGAAATAGTGGGGTCATCGGGCTAGACCCGGACAATCAACAGGCGCTCGAATGCTTAAATGTCAATCTCCCGGACTTTGATATTGGCGGTTTTTCTAATAAGGACACCGCCCCCTCAAAGCCACAAAAAAACTTTGGCGAATGCTGTGTTTAGCAAAACTGCTTAGAGCCTGGGAGAAGTTTTTGAGTGTTCCTCCCGCCAGAAGGCAGTGATTGAATGCCTAAAGGGTCCTCATGCTCAGGATCTTTTGACCGTTATCCCGATTGAGGGTTTGGGTCAATGCATGTCTGCAGTGGAGTACATGGCTATATTCAAGTACCGGTTGATGATCCCTATGTATCCGGAAGATGAAACATGCCTCATCTTGTCGTAAAGGTTGCAAGGATAAATACGGGGAGCACGCAATTCATTACAAAGAGCTCCTTGGGTTCAAATACCGGCATAACTGGGTGAGGGATGTTTTGTGGGACATCCTGAGAAGAGCTGGGATTTCTGCCAAAACGGAGGCCCCTGTAAATTTTCTTACAGACCCTGCGGAAGGGAGATCCACCCTGCGACCAGCAGTTCTGCTTGTCTTTGGTTGGGAGAGGGGGAAACATGCTTTTGTGGACCTCACAGAGGTATCACCTTTGGTTGGGTTAAGGGAAACAGGATTTGTAGCTGGGCAAGCATCGAGAAAGGCGGAATCAAAGACAGTAGATAAGCATGCTAAAGCTTGTGCAGAGAACCAACATGTCTTTATCCTTTTGGCCTTTAATACCTTTGGCTCCCTAGCGCCAGAAGTTATTCGTTTCTTGACCAGGGTCCAACGGGTCTTTCACAGCAATAGTTCATCTCTAGGGGGGGCAAGGATTTATCTTTTGTAGACTAGGGTTCGCAATTCAGAAGGAGTGGCGGCGCAGCTGGTTGCCCGTCTACCTTCTATTGTGATGTAACTTTCGTATTTTGTTTTAATTATAAAGATCAAATATGTGTAAAAGTATTTGAAAGACCAATTTACCCTCATTTTAGGGTTATTAATGACTATATTATTTAATTAATATTTTATATCAGATTATTTAATCCAAAATCTAACTCATCCCCACCCCACCCCCACTCTCTCTTTCTAAACCTATGCACCTCTCTCTAAATCTATGCACCTCTCTCTCTCTCTCAAAAGTCCAAATCATCACTACACGCCACCATCAACCCACACCACCAGACCACCACTATCACAACCACCATGCCATAGTCACCCTCCATCAAACACCCTAAAATCACCATTGTCGCACCACCTCCACCTTAAACCTACCACCACCGAACGCCACCATCAAACCACACCCCCAAACCACCACCCTCACAACCACCACCGTGGTACCACCTTCACACTAAACCCACCACCATTACACCATTGATGAGCTGCACAACCAAGACACCAAACCGAACCACCGATGATAGTTTCAGAATCGATCCATCTTCAAACCGTTCATCTTAATTTCTGGTTGGCTGTAAAACAGAAGATCTCGACGACTACCCAGAAAACACCTAATCTTCAAACCCTAGCCCACCCTCCACTGATTGTCCACCAACCCTGTCATCACCACCTGGCACCATCATCAACCCATATCTACCATCATCATCAAGACCCACGTATATAAGCGATGTGTGCCCCCCCTTTAAAATCCCCTTTACCACCACACCATAAAAGATGGTGCCCCTTGACTTCTTTCTTACCTTTTGTTTTGTATCGATAAATACACCCACAAAATGGTTCTGTGCCAACAGGAAACACTTTAAAAAATTATAAATTAAAATGATAAAGCTAAATGACCATATTGTCCCCGTGCTTAACAGGAGTTGGGTTTTGGATGGATTTGGCACTAAATAATTAATGTGACGGGCCCATGTGAGAAAAAAAAATTGGATCTATCAATTCTGGTATAAACTTAGGGATGAATTTAGCAATTTACTCTCTCTATCTCTCTTTCTCTCTCTCTCTCTCTCTCTCTCTATATATATATATATATATATATATATATGGCAGGGTTCCTGTAGGAAAAAATGTTTTTGTGAGAAGTGTGAAAAGGATCAAAAATTGATATGTATGCATCATTTTTTGGACTTATTCAAGATGTTTTGGATTATTTTGCCTATAAAAATACCAATCATAACAATTAAAAACCGAGAACAATGTATTAGGCTTAAAACTGAAAAACATTATGCCAAGAACATTAAGTAGTGTGTTTTAAGTGTTACTAGTGTGTTTTATATGTGTTTTAAATTTAATGAGTATAATACATTGAATTGTGTTTTAAATTGTTGTGTTTAGTGTTTCTCAAGTCAAAACAACCTAAAACATTATTCCTAAATCCAAAACATGATGACTACATGTCAATTCTTAATCTTTCTTACACTTCTTACAAAAACCAATTTTCTTACAGGATCCTCTACCTGTATGTGTGTATGTATGTATGTATGTATGTGTGTGTGTGTGT
Organism: Ambrosia artemisiifolia; assembly: GCA_032199755.1. Taxonomy (NCBI): domain Eukaryota; kingdom Viridiplantae; phylum Streptophyta; class Magnoliopsida; order Asterales; family Asteraceae; genus Ambrosia; species Ambrosia artemisiifolia. The sequence continues at coordinate 52,955,559 of CM063523.1, forward strand.
GTATGTATGTATGTATGTATGTATGTATGTATGTATGTATGTATGTATGTATGTATGTATGTATGTATGTATGTATGTATGTATGTATGTATGTATGTATGTATGTATGTATGTATCTTTTCTTTAACTTTTTTTAGTAATGTTTCATGCTAATTGATTCATTATTTGAAAAGGTAAACTTTTCTTTTGAAATATATATATTTAACGACTTTTTTTTGTATTTGTATGCTATAATATATAAAAATAGTACTCGAGATTCATATTATAAATATATATTTACATTTTAAATATTTCTAAGATTATTATCGTGATAATGATATGTATGTTATTTATTAGAATATAATATGTTGTAGATTTTTAAAACTTAAAACTATAAAAGAAAGTAAAAATATATATACATGCAAATCTCAAAAGGTATACCCGATGCCCACGGGTATGCTCTCGACTAATACCCGATGTGTAATAGGATGGGTATGGGATGAAATTTTATAACCGGGTATATATAGGTACGGAATTAGCCATACCCGACCCATTACCATCCTACCCCTATGGTAATGAAAATCTAATAGGATTTGTTAAATAAAAGTAAAATTAGGTGACGATATGAAGTTTTGTGAGGATATGTCGATGTAGAAAAAGTGGGGTTTACGAAGACAGTTTGAAATATGATTTAGCGCTGAGGTAGCGGTTTGTGTACCTCCAGCTATATGGATGCTCTAGTTAGTTCCTTTAGATAATTAGTGTTTCATTTCTCTCTTAAACCTAATCAATTCTTATTTCAAACATGTATTACTTTCTCTCTCTACTTAAATGTTATACCATATGTGAATCTAGATATTTTTGCATCTACAGTTTTGAGCTGTACGTGTGTGTATAAAAGAATGGATGGGTAATGTTACAAAGCAAGAACACAAAACCATACATCTATATGGAATCTTTCAGTCAATTTCTACCAATCATAGGGATCTTGGTTTTTGTACTAACCTTTAGTTACATAACTGGCATAAAAAACAACACAAAAAAAGGTGATAGACTGGTAGCACCAGAACCATCAGGAGCACTCCCATTTATAGGCCACTTTCACCTTCTACAAGGTGAAACTCCTCTAGCAAGGAAACTTGGAAAGATTGCCGATGACTACGGGCCCATTTACTCTTTGCGCCTTGGTCGTCGTCAAGCTTTGGTGGTGAGCAACTCGCAGATGGTCAAAGAGTGTTTCGGCACCAATGACAAAAGTTTTGCAACTAGGCCAAATATGGCAGTGAGCCGATATATGGTCTATGACCATGCTAGTTTTGGGCTCACGCCATATGGACCATACTGGCGCGAGATCAGAAAACTAGTCACTTCTGAGCTCTTTATGAGCCAACGTCTAGCAAAGTTTGAGAATATTCGTAGCTCAGAATTGAATAGCTCTATTAACGATCTCTATTCGTTATCTGTAAAAAATGGGGACAAAAAATCTGCTATCGACATGAACAAGTGGTTCGAGCATATAATGTTCAATATAAGTATGATAATGTTCGTTGGTAAACGGTTTTCAAACGAGTGTGTCTTTGGAGGTAACAATAAAGATGAGGAAGTAAAGGAAGCCATAAGGAAAGGGTTGTATCTGACTGGAGTATTTGTTGTGTCTGATGTCATTCCAAATATGGAATGGATGGACATTGGAGGGCATATTAAAGATATGAAGAAAGTGGCAAAAGAACTTGATATAGTCATCGGAGAGTGGCTTGATGAACATGTTGAGAAGAGAAAATTAGAGCAAGATAACGATAAGGAAGGTGATTTAATGGATGTGATGCTGTCATCCCTGTCAAAAGATGCTGAAATGTTTGGACATGGGCGTGAAACCATCATCAAGGCAACTACAATGGTTGGTAACTTAGTTTTTTTTTTAAACCTTTTAATACAGAATTTGAGTATTCTTTTAAGTAATTGCAGCACTAAACATATCAGACTTTAACTAGTAATTAGACTCTCTTTTTTTTTTTTAATTTATTTTACGGTTCATATTTTTTATTTTCAAGAAATATATGAATTTTCAAGAAATGGAAATAAATTCTTTTTTAATAAAAGTACACTTATTGTTACTAATGGATTACCAAGAGAAAAGCTCCAGTAATGATTCACGCTTCAAAATGAAGTTAGTATATTTGTTTCTAATAAAATTTGGATACGATTTCTGAATTTGAATAGTATTTTTTCTAATCGAATTCGAATTCAGCTTCAAAATTAATATTTGTTTCTAATATAAAACTAAGATACAAGAGTTCCGAATGTGAATACTATTTTTGGAATCAAATCCAAACTTGAGCTTCAAAGTTTGAGTATTATTGTTCCTCCATTCTAATCATTAGCATATATGTGTGTGTTTGTCATACTCACGCGCAACTCTTAATTCGGTTAAACTTGTTTAATTTTGAAGATTCTCATGTTAACTGGCTACGAAAGCACTGGTGAGACACTCACATGGGCACTCTCGTTATTACTGAACCACCCCAACATCCTTAAAGCTGCCCAAGAGGAGCTTGACATTCATGTAGGAAGAGAGAAATGGGTAGAAGAATCAGATACAAAAAAACTAAACTATTTACAAGCCATAGTGAAGGAAACACTTAGAATGTACCCACCAGGTCCCTTAGGAGCACCTCGTGAGGCAATCGAGGACTGCAACATTGGTGGATATCGTATTTCCAAAGGGACACGTCTAATAGTGAACATATGGAAGCTACACCGCGATCCACAAGTGTGGTCAGATCCTAATGAGTTTAGACCAGAGAGGTTTCTTGAGGAACACGCAAACATAAGTTATCAGGGTCAGAATTTTGAATACATTCCGTTTAGTTCTGGAAGGAGAATGTGTCCTGCAAGTTCATTTGCTTTGCAAGTCGTTCACTTGACACTTGCTCGCTTACTTCAAGGGTTTGATTTGTCCACACCGATAGGGAAGCCTGTGGACATGACCGAGGGGTTTGGCCAATCCTTACCAAAGGTCAAACCTCTTGAAGTATTCATCACTCCACGCCTTTCTCCGGTGCTATATGAAACCGCCTCTTGAGGCTGGCTAATATGTCGAGTTACACACACGCTATATGCAATTGTACTTTTATTTATAAATGATTATCATAGATAACAGCCTAATAAAACCATGCTACCGTTCCTACAAGGTTAATTGATGTTTTTATGTTTATGGGTTCTTGATTCTTCATTATCCGCAATAATGAATTCAAGTTGGTGATCGGATGTGAATGTGATCGATGGCTAGGTAAAGTGGACTATGAACTCTAAAATGGTAAATTAACTATTAAAACCCGTGAATATATATACTTGACTTCCTTATTTTATAGGCATAACGAATTTGGTTGATTTCCCTATCATCAATAAAATAATATATTGAGAAATAGTGAAAAGGGCGTTTTATAAAATTTGACACAAATAATTATATTTACGTATGTACATGTGGATAGTAATTGATTTGTGTTACAAATGGAGCTAAAATAAATGAGACATCGATATTTATTGTAAACTTTAATATAAATGAGACATCGATATTCATTGTGAATTTTGATATGGAATTTAACATTACCCATCTTGTTGATGGATAAAGGTAAACGCAAATGGTTTAATTAGAGATTTAAACTAAATTGAAATAAAATTCAGAAGCATGAACAAACACGAGAACAAGCAATCGCTCACGGTTTTATGTTTGGTTGCGTAATTACAAGACGTAATCGGTAAGAATAAGTATTTAATTGGCCACATAGACATAACTTATAGTAATCATACTATTGACCCAGAGCACGATTCATGTACTTGCGCACCAACCGTTTAATCGTTAATTAAACTAATTATTAGTGTGTACTAAGCATACAAGGGTGGCTTAAATCGTATGTAGAATCAATGCAAGAATTAATCACACAAAAATTTATACAAACCACATGCCTATGATTGTCACCCATCACGACTACAACAGTAGGTATTTGCTAGGTCCAAATCCGTTACTAATCTGTAGCAAACACCCATTTTGCTATGCATTTGCTACAAATGTTGTTGGTAGCTACAAGTATCGTCGCTAATTTATTTGCTACGGATTATAGCTACAAAAGGGGACGTTGCTATTTTAGCTATGAGTTTTGCTACAAAAATGTTCACTACGGACTTCGCTACAAATTTTTAGCTACTGAATTTTGCTACAAATATTTAGCTACGAAGTTTTTGCTACGATTTGGCTGCAGATGTTACTACGGTTTAGCTATGGAAGTTTGCTACGGTTTTGTTACTTCCTACCTCCTAAGCTGTGAAAATGAGGGTTTTGTTATTTCCCCAATCCCCTTCTCTCTCTCTCTCCTCCTCTCTGTCTCCCTCTCACTCTCCCTCCTTCTTTCTCTTCCAATCTCTCTCCTTCTCTATCTCCCTCTCTCTCCCCCCTTTCTCTCCCTCTCTACCTCTCTCTCCCTCCCTCCCTTTCCCTCTCTCTCCCTCACTCTTGCTCTCTCTCTCTCCCCCTCCCTCTCCTTCTCTCTCGCTTTCCCTCTCCCCCTTTCTCTCCCTCTCTCCTTCTCTCTCCCTCTCTCTATCCTTCTCTCTATCCCCCTCTCTATCCCTCTCTCTTTCCCTTTCTCTCCCTCTTTCTCTCTCTCTCCCTCTCTCTCCTCACTCTTTCTCCCTCCTTCTCTCCCTCTCTCCTTCCCTCTCTGTCTCCACCCCCTCTCTCTCTCCCTCTCCCTCCCCCTCTCTCTCCCTCTCTTACTCTCTCTCCCTCTCCTTTCCCTTTCCCTCTGCCTCCCTCTCCCTCGCTCTCTCGGTTGATCCAATTTGATAAATTCGCCTTCTGAAACAAGAAGTTATGGCCCCGGAGGGATAATATCAACGTCCATCCGATATAAAATATTCCGGTCCCAACAGTATTAATTTATAGAGGTTTTACTGTAACCGCTTTTTGACTTACCAACTCCTGTTTAGATAAACGAATAACACTTATCATGTACATATTACATGGTTCAATGTGGATTCGATTTAAACCAAATATCTTTCATACAAATAAAGATATAAGTTAGATTCATCAACACAAACTTGTTAACTTTTCAATCTGATGTTGTTTTACAACCTTTAACAAAATGTATCTAATGTTGTTTTAAAATCAGTCACAAAACGCATGCATATTGTTCAGTTAACACCATTGCTTTAAGATTTGCCCATTTGGTTAAGATGGTACATGGTGGTCGATGTTTTCTAAGGTTTGCACATTTAATTTGACTTTGGAGGGAAACAAACACGAGGGAAATAACATACAACAAACCACATGGATGCATATTGAAAGGAATAAAGTGCAAAACTATCTTTACACAAAATATTTAATAGAAAGGAGACGGGTGATAGAGGGAAGGACTTGATTGACCAAGATTAAAAATGACAAGGACTAAGAGGATCAATTTCTAAAATTGGGGATTCAACCAGCATTTTTGCTATGACGCAGATAGCTAATATCTCCAAAAGAAATGTGCCCATAACATGTTGTTTCTGCTATGCAGTATTTTCATGGGATTTCTTCCATCCACCTTAGTTTTGGAGGAATGACAGGTGGGCAGATGTTAATCGTAGACCATTGGATACTAAAAAGATACAAAATATTTATCTTTTCTTATTTCATTTAGAGTAACACATGCCATACTTCAATTTTATCATCTTATTTCTTTTATATATATATATATATATATATATATAGGGTAGGGTTCCTGTAGGAAAATTGGTTTGTGTGAGAAGTGTAGGAAGGATTAAAAATTGATATGTATGGATCATTTTTTTGGACGTATTCATGATGTTTTGGATTGTTTTGTTTAGAAAAACAACAAACATAACAATTAATAACTGAAAACAATGTATTTTAGGCTTAAAACTTAAAACAATATGTCAATAACATTTAAGTAGAGTGTTTTAAGTAATTACTATAGTGTTTTATCTGGAATTTAAATTTAATGACTATAATACATTGGATTATGTTTTAAATTTTTGTATATTGTCGTGTTAAGTGTTTTTCAAGCCAAAACAACCCAAAACATCATTCCAAAATAAAAAACATGATGGCTACATGTCAATTCTTAATCCTTCTCACACTTCTCACACAAATCAATTTTCCTACAGGATCCTCTACCTATATATATATATATATATATATATATTTAATCAGCGTTTATAATTGTACAACTAACAACTTGTTGAATGCTTCCAATTGACATAAGTAATTCAGTAGAGCTCCTGAGATAGGCGTGGAGTGATAATAACTTCAAGTGGTTTCACTTTAGGCAAGGCAAGTCCTACTCCTTCAGTCATATCCACAGGCATCCCCATTGGTGTGGACAAGTCAAACCCTTGAAGTAACCAAGCAATTGTCAAGTGAATCAGATGCGATGCATATATGGCAGCCGGGCACATTCTCCTTCCAGTGCTAAATGGAATATATTCAAAGTTCTGCCCTTGATAGTTTAGCTGAGAGTGTTTATCAAGAAATCTTTCTGGTCGAAACTGGTGAGGGTCCGACCAGACTTGCGGGTCCCGATGTAGTTTCCATATATTCACAATCAACCGAGTTCCTTTAGTGACATGATAGCCTCCGATATAGCAATCCTCGATGGCCTCATGAGGGGCTGCTAAGGGCCCTGGTGGGTACATTCTAAGGGTTTCTTTCACTACGGCTTGTAAATGCACAAGGTTTTTAATATCTGATTCTTCCACCCATTTCTCTCGTCCTACATGGATGTCAAGCTCGTTCTGAACAACTTTTAGAATGTCAGGATGATTCAGTAATAAAGCCAGAGCCCATGTTAGTGTCACAGCAATGGCTTCAGAACCAGACCACATGAGAATCTGCAAAAATCATTTTTTACCGTATATTGAGTAAGAATGTTCATAAAAATAAAGAAATAAAATCAGCAAGTGCAACTAGCACGAATCCTTTGCTAATTTTCTTAACACCTTTCTGTTAATTTTCTTGACACCTTTTTAATATAAGAAAACCCACCAAAGTAAGAAGACAGTAAAGTAAAATATAGGATAGATTGAGTTTCTAAAACATGAGTACGATTAAAATGGTTATTTAATAATTAAATGTGGTTTTGCCTAAGTAGTAGGATAGAAATCATCTCCACTTTTTTTTAAATCAATGGCTAAAATAAATGTGTAGGAAAAAAAAAGGGTATAACGGCATTTTTGGAATTGTCTCACCCTTTTTAAATGGCCGACGACCTTATTTTTTGAAAAAAATTGCACCATAAAATCTAGCGTCCTTTTCTTTATTATTCGAGTACCATATTCTTAATAAAAACGTTAACAAAATAAACCCAAAAAAATAGATTGTATTTCTTTGCTGTATAATACTTTTATGCTATATTTTTTATGCTAAATTTTTGTGTTAATTTTTTTGTGTTAGAATTTTTTGCACTAAAATTTTTTGTACTGCATTTTTTATGTTGGATTTGTTGTAGTATATTATTATTAATAATTTTTGTACTATATTTTTTGTAATACATTTTTGTACTATTTTTTTCAATACATTTGTGTTGAGTTTTGAGAAAATAAAAGAGTAAAAGTTTGTGTCTTGAGAATAAATGCGGGATCCATCCAATATATTGCCATTTACAAAATGTGAGTGGTTTCAAGTCCTCATATGTTCTTTAACAAGATTTTTTATATATATCTTTCTTAACCAAATCATTATATTTTTTAACCAACTCATTATAGTATTTTTTTTCTTACAATAAACTCATTATTCTTTTTGTTTCATTGTTTTATTTTGTAACAGTGAAAAGTTAATTATTCTCTATAGAGTTAAAATAACAATCTAGGATATTAACTTTTAATTTTGTAGCATCCTTTATTAAGGCTAAAATCACTTATTCGTTATCCGTTGGTGACCAATATGTTAAAAGGTGAAACTGGCAGCACACATTTTGTTAGTTAGGACTGATGACAAACAATTGCTAATAGTTGAGAATATTTAAATCCAATACTTATTAATGATAATATACCTACGAACGATTATATAATGAGATTGGGAAAGAAAAAAACTATGTTACCGACATTGATCGTGGCCTTGATGATGGTTTCACGCTCATAGCCAAACATTTCAGCATCCTTCGGTAGGGATGACAGCATCATATCCATGAAATCACCTTCTTTATAGTTATCACACTCTTTTCTCTTCTCAATATGCTCGTTAAGCCACTTTCCAATGACCCCATCAACATCTTTAGCCACTTGCTTCATAGCTTTCACATGCCCTCCAATGTCCAACCATTCCAGATTCGGAAAGAAATCAGACACTACAAAAAGGCCAGAAAGGTACACAAGTTTTGTTATAGCTTCTTTTACATGTGAATCTTCTTCATTGATAGTGTTAGAAAATCTTTTCCCTGCTATTATTCTTATAATTGTATTGAAAGTTATATGCTCAAACCAATTTTGCATGTTCATTACACATGCTCGGTCACCATTCTTTTGGGACAGCAAAGCAAGCTCGTTAATGGAGTTCTTCACTTCTGAGATACGGACATTGTTGAACTTTCGAACACTCTGGCTTGTAAAGAGCTCTGAAACAACCAGCTTTCGTATCTCACGCCAATAAGGACCATATGGTGACGCGCCAAAACCAGCATTGTCGTAGTTCATGTATTGTCCCACCGCCATATTGGGCCTAGTTGCAAAATTTCTTTCGTTGGTGGTGAAGCACTCTTTGATCACCTGCCAATTGCTCACAACTAATGCTCGGCGACTACCAAGCCTTAGAGAGTAAACAGGCCCGCATCTATCAGCCATATTTCCTAGTATCCTTGCCATTGGAGCTTGACCCCTTAGAAGATGAAGGTGACCAACAAAAGGCATTGCACCTGATGGTTCTGGAGCTACTTTAGTACTTTTTTCTTGCATTCTTTTACTTGTTTTGTAAGCATAGAGTATCAAAGAAAGCAAAAGCACTGAAAATGTTAGAATTTGAGGAAAATATTCCATATTGGTTTAATTCTGTTTTGTTATTTTGCCTACGTAAGGAACAGTTAAGTTATATATATAGCCAACATTCTCATATATTGAAATAGGTAAAGATACATGTACAAATGCCATAATTTATGGAAAGTGTGAGAAAAATCAAAAATCGACATGTAGACATTATGTTTTGGATTTAGGCATGATGCTTTGGGTTGTTTTTGCTAGAAAAAACACCAAACACGACAATTTAAAGCACAACGCAATGTATTATAGCCATGGAATTTAAAACACAGCTAAAACACAAGTTCTTGACATGGTTTTTTAAATTTAAGCCTAAATTAAATCGCTTTGTGTGTTTAATTGTTATATTTGGTGTTATTTTATCCTAAAAAATCCAAAACATTATGAATAAGTCCAAAAATGATAGCTACATATCAATTCTTAATCATTTTCAGACTTCTCATGAAATATGACCTTTATACAGCAACTTTACCCTATGGAAATATATTATTTTTTAAACGGCTAACGTTACCCTTTACATCAATAATAGTATATTATACACTCTTATTTAGGTTTTAACCATAAACCTCCATTCTAAGAGACTAAAGGCATGTGCCTCAATACCAACAAGTGAGTTACACCACATTTATGGATGGAAACATATATAATACATTGCTGGTTAAATGGAACATGATGGATTTTCTAGCTCCTATTAAACCTACGCAATTAGCTTTTGACTTTTGGATCGATCTCTAGCATGAAATTAATACTAGTTAATTGATAGTTAATACCGAGCTACCTTAGTGTAAAAAAAATTCAATTTTGCTTTGCTAACTTTACGCTTATTTGGTTAGGCCACTTTGTTTTACTTAATTTTGCGGATGGGACTTGCGCATTATATACTGGACTTGCGCACTTTCAAGTACTACTCTTTTTTCAGAAACTTTTACCGTTCTTCTCTTGTGGCAAGAATATATATAATGAAGACTAAATTACAAGTTTTGTCCTTTACGTTTATATTAGATCTCAACGCACGTCCTTTACCTTTAAAATTGATGAGATTTGTACTTTATGTTTCAAAATCATACACTGTATGTCCTTTGGTCTTAACTCAGTTAATTTTTATCGTTAAGTGGAGGGTAAAATTGTCTTTTTACCCCTTTGGTCCTTTACCCAAAAGGATGCACACTTCCCAGCAACATCGGGGCTAGAAGCGCTGTTATATGGCCTATGCCCGCATGGTGCCACCTATTTGTCCAAACTCTCAGTGGCGCTGCCAGGGTGTGGTTTGACAACCTGCCAGCCGGCTCAATTCAGAATCGGTGATCTCTTGGCAACGGAAACATAAGGACAAAGCGCATATCCTCTTATGCCAACGTCAAGACAACTAGTCCATTGACTATTATGTTGTCCGGTACACAAAGAAACGCTACAAATCGGATGCGGAGAGGAACTCACCCGCGCAGGATTTCTCTAGGGAGTTCGCAATGACGATCGGGTGAAATGCCTCACGGGAAAAGATGGTGTCCCAGAATCATGGGAGGACGTCATCCGCACCACAAAGATCTATGCATCCTCCAAAAAATCGTTCCACCAGCAACGCAACCAACAACAGCACCACAACAATAACAAAGGCAAGCAATCCGTCTGGTTGCGCATCTTAGGATTAGCGGACAAAGGCAAGTACTCTTCCTCATACGATGTGTGACAGATGCTGAGTAATAAGAAATCATGGGAGCAGCGTGGCCACTCTAAGAAGAACCACGACTGGACCTCGCTAACCTAAACACCATCCCAGGTGCTGAAGACAAAGCAGTTAGCTTTCAAGGAGCCGAAACCGCATGGGAAGCGTAAGAACGTGGATACCAACAAATTCTAGGATTACCACAATGATTTCAGTCACCTCACAAACAACTACTATAACTTGAAAATGGAAATTGAGTCCGCGCTGAAAACGGGCCAGCTCGGACATTTGGTTAAAAACGTGCACAGGGGTGCGTGGGGTAACAACAATGATGACAATCATAAGGAAGGATCGCGGAAACAAATCCGCAATCTTCAAACCCACATGATCCAGCACGTCCCATGCCACCACTGCAACATGACCAAAGGCGGAAAGAATGATCGCCATCAGGGAAAGCGATCCCGGACGGAACATCACGATAATGCGTGGAAAGAGGCCGACGTCCTCATCCCAAAGTTCGCGTGGGCCCGTCCTCTACCACTCCGCTGGTCATCACAGCCATCTTCGGCCATTAACACACACGATACATGTTTTTAGACGGAGAAAGCAGCACTGACATCATGTATGATCAATGTTAGCAGCAACTAGACGACGAGGACAAGGCATTAATGGATAAGTGTTAGTCAGGTTGACTAAAATTGCAAAGATTAGAAAGCTGGGTTTGTTTTTTTCCAAGACTTTCCATTTTTGTAATATATAGCAATTTGGTATAAACCGCAGGGACCAAAACAACAATGTACTCTTAAACGAATAAATTACTGCAACTAGATGGATCAACTGAACATATAAATCTCTAGATTAACATACTTTAAAATACGATACATTGTAGATCTCTTTTGGTGACATTTAAGGAGAGACAACTTATCGTTAAATATATGGCTCGCCATTAAGGTACATATGCTATGGTCGTATACTTGTGGTGTATAGTTATTTTTTATTAAACCTCAAAATCACATCCTGAGACAATACCTCAACTGTTGTCTATCGGTTGGTGTTACGAGATGAATGAACTGCTTTTGAGTATTACGTAATAATATTTTATTCATTTTGTGGTATAGCGAATTACATTCTAAACATAGTTACATTATGTTATTAATTTACACACTTTGGTCACTTTACACACTTGTGGAAACATACTCGATTCAACTTATAAATTGTCTATTGCATTAGATTTCAAATTTTTAGTTATTCGCGCATCCCACCGAATTATCAACTACACCATTATATTTATACTCGTGAATTGTCCACCCATCGCATCATACAGACGCCTCCCCGCTAGTAAAATAAAAGTGTATCAAGTGGGTTCTCTTAAAAATAAAATGATTCTTTTCAAGTTTTTGTATCTCTTAAGATATTTTAATTTTATATTGAATGCCTAACATAATTTAATTTTAAAAAAACATAATTGTTCTTTCTAAACTCTTTTTTTAGGTCGTCATTAATTTGTTTTTAATGCTCAAATCTTTTTATAAAGCCTTGCACGCTTGATTAATATAAAAAAGAGTAAATAGCCAAACCGTTCCTGTGGTTTGGTGGTTTTTGCCAGTCCAGTCCAAAATGAAATTAATTGCCTGAATAATCCAGTAGTTTGACAAAATGAGCCAAAACAGTCCATTTTTTAACAGGGTTAACTCAACCCAGTTAAGACAGGGGAAAATTGTCCATTCAGCTCTAAGGTTTTAACCAGGCCTCATTTCTCTTTATTAACCCTCATGATGTACCTTTATCGTCATTTACATCCTCTGATTTTTCATCCAAACTCCTCTCATTCTCTTCTTCTCCTTAACGACTTGATCATGGAGGGATGGTGTGTGAGGAACAACATAAACGACTTCGATCCTCACTCAGATTATGGTCAGTAGTTCTCTTTCGATGTATGTGTTAATTACTGGAGCTATTGTCACTGAAATTCCATGTTAATTGTATTCTTTATAACACTGCAGTTTCAAGCAAAGAGTTATTTCCAGTTAAGCTTTATCATCATTGTGAGTTTAGTGGAGATAGTGGTCATGCACATCTCGGGGCCCTCCGTATAAGTAGTTAAGTTTATTATTAGAAAGAACATTAAGTTTAGTTATTTGTGAGGAGGACAAGAGTCGGCTTGAAGTGTTGACTCCTTGATAGAGAAACGAGGCCACTACTGAGTAGTATGCATAACCTCCCGATGCGCGTCCGCATGAAGGTTCACCGATTGAGCCCTGCATTCACAGGTGCTTCCCAAACCGCGGTCAAATCTCTGGTCCTCTAACTTATCTTCTTCTTAAAATGGAGGCTTTACTTCCGACCTAGAACACCGTACACCTCCCTTAGCTCTCATATTCCGTACCGAAGGATCTCTTCTTAGAGTCAGTCCTGGCAACATCGTATCCCCTAAGTTGGTTAACGGCCATGAAGACCAAATGATCTCTCTTACAGTCAGCTCAGGAGACATGTATCCCCAATGGTTAATGGTTTTGTACTAATGAGACCTAGATATATAATTCTTGTTTTAATTACCTTTAAAAGTGACACTTTAATATTTATTGATCAGGTAAATACAAAGTTGGTTTAGTAATTTATGACTTAACAAACCCAACCCATAACCTCCAGATAAAAATGAAATCCTTAACAAATGTGGAACATAATCCAAAAGGTATGTAATCCGAAGATCACTGGTGCACCCATAGGGAATCCGCTCTTTGCCAAGAAAGTCATTCATTCATCTAGTAAGAACCAGAAATGTGTCACTCATATCTGGTCCACTTCAGAAGCCATTGCTTAGAACCCGGTTTGGATATCAGAAGCCCGAAGGATCTGTCTCACTACCGGTTTTCTCGCCATGGATAAGGCTCGGGACTACCAGAAGCTGATCAAAGCCCATGATAGTTTATTTTATTCAGTTAAGGTTGATTTTAAGGGTTTAACAAATTAATCATTATTTGAACATGTCACAAGATAAACAAACAAGAATTAGATAAGAAGATAACACAACAAATAACTAAAAACAAACTACTACTAATAATAAAGTCTACAAATTGAAGTAGGTTTGGAGATCATAGAAAGATACAGCCATAGTGAATGATCAACACAAGAACGTGGTTTCTCATAGACAAGCCTTCCATCTCCTAATGCTATGTATCTAGTATAATCCTCACGACCCTCGATGTTTATTGCATGAACTACTCTACGATCCCATGCTTGGCCAAGAAAATCAAGGTAGGATGAGGCCTAACCTTGGTGGGTTTTTAGGATGGCCCTAAGGCCTCCCACAAGACCCCAAGATCCCTAGAAGAAGCTTGGAAGTCGACCCAAGAGGGCACAAGACTGAATGAAATGGGATCGAAAATGATTGAGTGAAACTTTCTATTTATAGAGTTGCCATGGCCTGGACGGGCGTGCCCAGAAGGTATGAACGGGCGTGTAACTACCCCACGTACGTTCTGTTGCTGCAGATCAGCTTTTCTGCCCCCCTTTGTCTCCTACACAGGCGTTAGAGAGCTTGCACGGGCGTGCAGGTGTCGTCAGTCATATTTCTTATTCCCCAAGCTGGCTGTTTTCTCTTCTAGCGTGTAGGCCTTTGTGCAAGTGTGTGTGGGCGTGCTGGGTCAATCCCAGACTGGTTTTATCATTGTTTAAATCTCGAAAAGGTCTTCAAACATATGGGAAACATGCTGCAAGTCTCATATCCTCAGGAATCTCCGGTTTTTGTCTGTTTTTGCCCGAAAATCTTGTTTTCGTTTTGGAGCTCCAGTTTCCTGAAAAATACAAATAGGAACGATTAAGTAGCTAAATTAATAATTTAAGCTAAATTCTTCCCTACTATGGGATTAATTATGCATGTTTTATATGTTAATTTTGTGACACATCAACAGCCTAGATACAGGATTAAGACCAATCTTATTTGATGCACAAGTGCTAGAAGTAAACAAACTAGTTTAGAATGAGAAGCTAATTGAGATACATGTTGAACATATTGATGCAGACTATCTAAGTTTAAAACATAGAAAGCTAGGTGAAGATGTTCATGGTAATAAGTCTGATGAGGATGGATTCTCATAACAGACAAATTTGGATGCATTAGAATGTAGTGATAGTCAAGATAGTGCTTATAAGCCTGATAAGGGTGAGGACATTGAATCATCTGGTAGTAAGGATAGAGCTGATGCAAACACTAGCAAGAAAAAGAAAAACAGGGAAAGTGTAGATGATGATGATGACAAATCTGACTTCATTATCGATGAGGACAATGAAATAGAGGATTATGAGGTTGATATGGAAAACTTTGGCTGTAGTAGACACTGCTGTTACTGATAGTGTGGAAACAGATGATCAAATGGATGTTGAGGTTGAAGTAGATTTAGATGACTTTGACAGTTTGAGTGACAAGGATGAGCCTAGGTTGCATAAGTCAGTTAGGAACAACAGGAAATAGAAGAAGAGAAGCACATCAAAAAATGGTGATTGTCCATTTTATCTAAGTCAAACTTTTAGTTCTAGAGCTGATATGAAGAAGTTGGTTAAGGATTTGGTTGTGGAAAGCAGGAGGCAGCTGAGGGTTGTTAAGAATGATAAGTCTAGGTTTCGGGTTGTTTTCCAGGGTGTATGTTGACTTTTGAACAATACTTTGTTTAGGTATTTGGTATCAATCTTCTATATATATGACCCATTTTGATATGTTGACTTTTGAACAATACTTTGTTGAGTTTATGATTTTAAATGTTATGGATATGTTGGGTGCATATGCACATTTTTATGTTGTGTTATGTTGTTTTATGTTGGCAGCATATGCACATTTGTGTTGGCTGTGTTATGATATTTTTTGTTGGCTGCTATCTGCTGCTGTGTGACCCATTTGGGTTGATCAAGTCAATTGCTTCCTATTTACCACTTGTGTAGCTGACCCGTGACCCATTTGCAAGTTGAAGAATAGGCAGTTTGCAGCTGCACATTTGACAGTTTACATTGCCTATTTACTAAAACAGCACATATGCATGACCCATTTACCAAAACTGATAGTACAAGCTAAACCCATTTGTGCAAGTATAACCCATTTACCAAAACTGCACACTTGTGCACTTTTAAAACTGCACATTTGTGCAAGCATGACCCATTGACCATGTTGTAACTAATGACTCAAACTAATGACCCATTTTCATACCAGTTAGCTAAAAATAAATGCATTGGAATTCATTCATTCATCAAACGATACATAACAAACTCAAAGGAAATACATGAACAACAACAAAACATCTGACCCAATTGCATTTTCTGACCCAAAGAACACACAATACAATATGATTAACGCCCAAGTTACACCTAAATAAATCTTCAATCTTCTGTTATCCAGTATCAACCTTGCATTTTCAACATCCAAGGGTGAAACCACCTCCTCATGCTTGTTCATCACCCAAGCAACAAAGCCAAAACCACCTCCCTATGAACACACATTGGTTAGAAATTGAAAATCAACACCTTTAATCCGTAGCATATGGTTGGAAAATGTACCTTTCGATTACAACAATAGAAGCGTCGGCCAGGGTTTTCTGATGTCCAGGAAGTCTTGATTAATGTGCCGGATCTACACGAGTAAAAAAGCATCTTACTTGACTAGTCAAATCCACTCTAGGGTTTTCAATTGGAACGTTTGGATTTTCAAAATTAGGGTTTTCAATGAATTAGGGGAAATTCAGGTTAAGGAAAGTCTGGTTAAAACCTTAGAGCTGAATGGACAATTTTGCCTCTGACTTGACTGGATTGAGTTAACCCCATTAAAAAATGGACTGTTCTGTCGCATTTCGTCAAACTACTGGATTGTTCAGGCAATTAGTTTCATTTTGGATTGGACTGGCAAAAACCACCAAACACATGGACGGTTTTGGATATTTACTATATAAAAAAATTATATTAACTCAGTATTAAGTCTAAATAGTTGATCTTGGGCTTTGGCTCAGCGGTCACTGCAATGATGGGTTAGAACCAAAAGGGGCTATAGGTCTCAAGTTCGAATCCTGGAGCACACCCTAGTTTTCTATTACATTGCAGTTTCTTCGGTTTTGGTGCGGAGGCTGCAACGACATGTCCCCTTGAGGATTGGCTGTCAGCTAGAAATTTTCTCGGGGAGTGCCTAGCCGTTCTTGGATGCCTCGCTCGATGGGGGCTACTAGGACTGCATGTCCTACTCCGAAATTTATGGATGCGATCCTCTCGCCTGTTGGAGTCAATCGCCGTTAAAAAATAAAAAATTCTAAACATTTCTCCAGTTTTCACATGTCTTTTTATATATATATATATATATATATATATATATATATATATTATTTATCTTGCGTGGTAGAAACTAGAAAGCCACGTTGAATATAATTTATTATTTTAGGTTAAAACAAGCTCACCCATACCACATTTTATTATTTTATTTTCTTATATACCCACATGTCAGGTTTTTTTGTTTTCTTACCTTTTTAAAATGCCTAGCGTGACTTTGTAAAATATATTTTAAAACAAAATCACACCAATACCACATTTTAATATTTATTTTATATACCCACAAGTCAGGTTTTTTTGTTTTCTTACCTTTTTAAAATGCCTAGCGTGACTTTGTAAAGTATATTTTAAAACAAAATCACACCCATACCACATTTTAATATTTATTTTATATACCCACAAGTCAGGTTTTTTGTTTTCTTACCTTATAAAATGCATATCGTGACTTTGTAAAGTATATTTTAAAACAAAATCACACCCATTCCACATTTTAATATTTATTTTATATACCTGATGTGGGTGAAAATCCTCATTATGATTTTACCCTACATCCTTAAAGTACCATCATCAGGATGCTGAAGGACTCTGCCGACTTCAGGATGTAACTGTAATTCAGCATGTGCACATCCTGAGAATGAACTAACGAATTAGCTTTCTTATATGATTGCAGGTACAATTAAGTTATAATATGGATTTTATTGATTCAGCAACGTCTATATTATAACCCTCAAATGAAGAAGTCAAAGATAGAAGTGTAACTCATGCTCTATGATTGAAGATGGAGTCAAACTTGTAACCGATACACATTTAATATCGGCGATAAACAAGGAAACAGCTGGATCATTGACTAGCCAAGGAGAAACTGTTAACCAACGACTAGTTTCTGTTGAAAACCTCCAACGTTCACCTGGAGCAGCTGTTACACAACATTGAAGACTTTAACTACTTAGCGGATCTCACGGGATTCATTAGTTATTCTCATGTACTATATAAATGGGAGTATTGGACGAGTATAGGACACTTACATACACCTTACTTACACTATAGCTGCACACTAACACTCGAAAACACTCACACAATCATTGTAATCTTAGTACACTCGTCCACATACTCATCCAAAGTTGTACTTTTTTACAAAATTAATATTAACAAACAAGGCAGGTGCCTAGTCTCCTCCCGAGGTTTTATGTCGGCGATCTACTAGTGATCAAGGGCTTTCCTCGTACATCGAGTGTTGTTCTTTGTGTTTTACTCATTTATTCGTTCATTACAAACAGTTCCATCCCGAGGATATAACTATCCATCCCGAAGCAAATCTAAGCCATCCCGAGCATAGTTGTCACTAATTTACTCTTTTTTGCATCCTGATCAAACATTTTCATAATATAACTAGTTTTAATAATGAATTCACATTCTTAGCACACTACCTCACAATTTCTAATTTGGAATACAAAATTATTTCTACTAGGTAATTTTTGACCAAAACAATACCTATAAGCAGATTTTTTTTTTGTTTCTTACCTTTTTAAAATGCCTACCGTGACTTTGTAAAGTATATTTTAAAACAAACTCACATAAAAGGAGCTATTTTATTGTCAGACTTTATGTAAACATTTTGTTTTTAATGTGACTTATGTCGAGAAGTTGCTATGGACCACCTGCTGGACTCTCGTAAGGAAACTGATCGCCTCCGGTGCCAATGAGCCAAAGGTGTCAAAACCCAAAGGGACAAAAGCATGTTGGTTATCCTCGCACGCTTTATCGTGCTTTGCCACCTTGTTCGACTCTGCTCTAAGGACCGCTTGCCCAGCCACGAACCCACTAACCCCAAATCCCGCTAAAGGAGACACACCAATAAGGTCCACGCATGCGTGTTTCCCACCTTCCCAACCAAACACTAGCAGGTCAGTTGGACATAAAGTGGACCTCCTTTCGGTCGTGTCTGTAAGAAAGTTAACCACGGCCTCTTTCTTTGTCGAGATCCCTACTCTTCTAAGAATATCCGGTAACTCTCAGTAAATCTCTACAGTGGAGCGCATGCTCCCCATATTTATCCAAACACGCTTTACGGCTAACCGGACATGTTTCATCATCAGGGAAAATGGGGATCATCAAACGATATTTAAGGATTGCCCTATACTCCACTGCTAACATTCGTTTCTCGAGTCCTCCGATAGGGATAACAGTTAGGAAATCTTGGGCATGGGGCCTTGTAGGATCGATTTTACATCAATAAACGTTTTATCAACACGATATGTAAACCGTTAGGTGCGGAAACCCTAACGATCGAGCAAAATGATAAAAAATTATAATCAAAACAAGTAAGATTTCATTTTCAAGATTTTCATTAATCATTAACTTCAAAATAATCATTACAAACTCCGTTAATGATAATACAGACTTCTAGAACACTCTGGACAGCGTTTGGATACGAATGGAACTTAACACACCTGAAAACTCTTTAATAACCGTGACTAACAACCTCCTATATATAGGATAGTTCCCATTCGACCTTGCGAAGGTCTGAACTAACTAGTTCAACCATGCGTTGTCTCGAACCAAAATGAAAATTCTAAACATCAAACATAACTTTACAAACGGCATATTATCGACTAGACGACCCGAAAGCTACAGACACATATATGAAATATGCATCTACAAACTCCCCCTTGTCTGTAGCTCGGGTGATCGCTTGTTCTTCGTCTCTCTGAGCACAAACTTCAGCTTTTCGTTTGCCATCTTCGTCTTTCCAGCTTCTTTGAATTGACTTGGTCATTTTTCCATCTACTTTCTCAACGTCATAGAATATTTTCCAAGCAGCGTCTTGTAGTCACAGCTTGAGTGAACTTCGAATGCGAAACAGAACTTGACTACAGCTTGAAATCTCCAGGCTTGTACAATGTCTAGCGCGTCAAAATGAATCGGATTAAAGTACAACGAATCTATATCATTTCTCGAGCAGTTAATCATCCACATTGGATCAAACACTCTAATCTTCTTGCACATTGTCTTCGGGTCTTTGTCATGTAAAACAATCACAGCTTCACCCAATCTCCAATCATAATACCAAAATGCAAAGTCTTGACTAAAGTTTTGTTGAAATGTCATCAAAGGTATCTTCTGCATACATGTTGGAGGCTTGTAATTCAGAGTCACGAACGGTAGATTATTCATTGGATTGATCTTCTTATGCACGATTCTGTGAGGATACTGCGGCTTAAACATATCCCATTTTGTTTGACTTTCCCTTGTCATCTTCTCGACCATCCATTCTAATAAACCCGAATGTGACGCATCAATCATCTTGTGTCGACAAACATCTCTCAAGGCCCAATAAGGAAGAGTCTTTATATCATGAAATCTGCTGAAATACAATATATCTCCTTCCCATTTTATCTCGACACACTTCAATTGAGGAAAGAGCTTCTAACTAATTGCTCTACCTTTAAACATCTTGTTATGATATCTGTAAAATTCTCCTTGGATCGGTGGTAGTGGACGATTGTCGGATTCTTCACGTAGCCTCCTTAAGTAATTCTTCAGCGTATCTGATTGACGACTAACATCTTCTTTCTCTACTTCAGTGAATAATTCGTCAATCACTTTCTTCCCCTTATCATCAACTACTTTTTCAACTTCCCTTAGTGCCACACCCTCAAATTTCCACTTGCGAGGTTTTACCGCGAGGCGCGTGACACATCAGGTTCCCATAGCCATAAGTCACATGAACGACTCTAAATGCCCAAACCATTTAGTTTGTTATTGAAAACCAAGTTTAAAATTCAACCATAAGTTTAAGTAATTGCCGAAGGGAAATAAAAAAACAGTTAAGTAATAGTATGCGCAAAACAACGCGCCCAAAACCAAACATAAGTAGATGACAAAAGTAGTTTAAAGTGTTCATAGTCTCATGACACATATGATGCATGACCTACTCGTGCTTCAATTCTAGCGACCTGCAAAAGCATGCTATCGTGTGTCAACATTAAGTTGGTGAGTTCACAAAGTAAAGTAATCGAGTAAGTAAACGCGTAGGTTTCCAAAACCAAGTAACAGCTAATTCGCATGCAAGGGGTAGCTAACCCACTCATGACAACTAAACACAGGTGATACCGAACTGCTAAACAACGCGATCCCACAACAGTGAGCAAAGAGCCTTCAGCATTGTCTATCAACAATGTAACATGTTAAGTTATAGTTCACACCCATGCTCCCAGCACGATGTGAGGTTTGTGAAACCTAATAGCGCTATCAACTACTAACTCGCTTGCCAACCAGCAATTCATTCGGTATCTAGCAAGGACTTAAGTGATAGAGTTGGTTTAGTTCATCAAGGACACAAAACATGAATTAGTAAAGCAGATTCACCCCGTGAACCATAGCACCCCATAACTCAGGATGTGTAAGTAGTCCCAACCGGACTAGGAAAGTAAACAATTCCCAACCAGGAATTTAAATACGTGTCTCCAAACAGAGATGCATGCTTTTGAGAAAAAGTAGTGAAACTCACCTTAGGTTGCAAGCTAAAAATCCAAACTTCGCAAATAAGGACGTGCTACCGACTCCCTATTATACGTATCATTAAGTGGGTATATGTGTATAATCAATACACCATATAACCCGTTTGTCCAAGACGTTTTAAAATGCGTTTACGTATAAGTAACACCTAGTGTTTCTATATGCACAAGTAGACCCTACGAACCCGTTGGTGAACATTATGATTAACATCAATCATACACTTCAAATACGTCTAATATAAGTGTTCATACAATTTCATGTTAATACCAAGCCATACAAGACTGCAGATAGGCACATATAAGCACACATCATAATCTGTGTTTTTAGGACAGATTATGCATTGTGAAAACAATTTTATTAAAAATACTTATACACTGAATTAGACTCCCAAAATTTTACTAAATATTCCAGGGAGTCTATAGGCCATGTCCATATTTTTGTTTCATGATAAAACCATACACAAAAAATTATGAAAAATCATACAATACAGCTAGGTCCAGAAAACACTCTTAACAGATTAGTTTAGTAGAAAAATTCCCAGAAATTGTGTATTCATCCAATGCGTGGAAAGAGGCCGACGTCCTCATCCCAAAATTCACGGGGGCCCGTCCTCTACCACTCCACAGGACATCACAGCTATCTTCGGACATTAACACACGCGACACATGTTTTTAGACGGCGAAAGCAGCACTGACATCATGTATGATCAATGTTAGCAGCAACTAGACGACGAGGACAAGGCATTAATGACATTAATGGATAAGTGTTAGTCAAGTGGACTAAAATTGCAAAGATTAGAAAGCTGGGTTTGTTTTTTCCAAGACTTTCCATTTTTCTAATATATAGCAATTTGGTATAAACCGCAGGGACCAAAACAACAATGTACTCTTAAACGAATAAAATTACTGCATCTAGATCGATCAACTAAACATATAAATCTCTAGATTAACATACTTTAAAATACGATACATTGTAGATCTCTTTTGTTGACATTTAAAGAGAGACAACTTATCGTTAAATATATGGCTCGCCATTAGGTACATATGCTATGGTCGTATATTTGTCGTGTATAGTTATTTTTAATTAAACCTCAAAATCAAATCCTGAGACAATACCTCAAATGTTGTCTATCGGTTGGTGTTACGAGATGAATGAACTGCTTGTGAGTATTACGTAATAATATTTTATTCATTTTGTGGTATAGCGAATTACATTATTAACATAGTTACATTATGTTATTACTTTACACACTTTGGTCACTTTACACACTTGGAGAACAAGTTTAAGCTTTCTATAAACGATTTTAAACCTCATTATCCTCATAAACACAACCCTAATCATCCTTATGAGCCTCCATACGAATATTATACCCCATAACCTCTGCCATAACTATAATCGATCAAGTTTTGGAGCTTTACTTGTCTTTTTATCACCCGAACGAAGAGCTTTAGGTATATTATCAAACATTTTGTGTTTAATATCCTTTAATAAGTTTTAAAACACCACAAGCAAGTTTGTCCAGGTCTGATGTGAATTTATATAGATTAAAACATGAGTTTTGTAAAGGATTAATATGATTAAACAATGTGTATTTATGTTATATTATTGCATGATAATGATTGTTGAACATGTAAGATTTATAGGTGATAATATTTATGATGAATCTTGCATGTTTTGGTCAAATTTGCATGTTAGGAGTATTGTATTATGTTTATATGATGTCTTTAATCAATATTGTACATCCAGGGTTTGTAAAAGTTAAGGTAATTGCATGTTTAAAAACGGACAGATTGTATGATGTAACTTGTAGGACAAGTAACGTGACCTTAAGGTGCTTGTTTTTATTTTTTTCTTGGTTTGAATATGTTATACGTGATCTTAGATTTTCAGAATGTGTAAGATTGTGCGGTTTGGTTATCGTTTGATATGTTTTTGGAATTTTATACGAACATGGGTCTAAACTGATTTTCGGATTATATTTTGGGTCAACTTTAAACGGCTGTAACTCGAGTTTTACAAGGAGTTAGGCCACGAAATTTGGTCAGTAGGTTGATATAAGAAGAACTCGGTTTTTCCAAGTAGATTCATTTCGTTTGGATAAATACACAACTTTTGGAAATTTTTCTCGTAAACTGACCAGATGAGAATGTTTTCAGAACTTAGCTGTAGTAAATGATTTTTCGTAATTTTTCAACGAGGTTTTGTCACGAAAAAAATAGTGGAACGATGAATAGACACCTAGGAATATTTATTAAAGTTTTTGGAGTCTAATATGTTGTGTATGTTTTTTTCATAAAATCATTTTTACACTGCATAATCTGTCCTAAAAACGCAGATTATGACATATGTGTATAAGTGCTTGTTTGAAGGCTTGTATGACTTAATTATAACTTGAACTTGTATATACACTTGTATGAGATGTATATGACATGTATAACTGATATTAAACATAATGTTCACCAACAGGTTCATAGGGAGGTCGGTAACCATTTTCGGTGGATAAGTCGTTCATCAATGTTGAGATAGCTGATGTTGTCTGATTTTGAACAGCTGTGGCTGCTGCAACACCCCAATAATCTGGCATTGGTTGAGTAGGAGGTCTCACAACAAGTTAAGTCGGACCCGAACCGCCCAATAGTTAACCATCGGTTGTTGCGGTTGTTGTGAAACCTGCTTTCCTTTCTCTGCTGCAAATTACCAGGGATTCATTGGTGGTTGTTGTTTTTTAGTCGTGTTAGGTCGGTTCATCGGATATCCCCAAATGTTATCCATATTGACAAAGTTTCAATACTTAGACAAATTTTTGTTTTGATGATCGTGAGCACGAATGAAAATTAAAACGTTTCGTTCGACCTTACAAGTAGCATGAATGAAAAACTAGGAGCATGAATGAAAATCAGATAGCACGAATGTGAACGAAAAGGCTCGAATGAAAAGAAATAACTCCTATTCGTGCTAAAATTCAGCATGAATGAGTTTCAAAGAAGTTCAATCAACCTGTTTCCAACTCTCATTCGACCTATCCAGTTCTAATGTTGATCTTGACTTCAAAATCACACAATTTTGATATGATTTTCAACAATTATCTCAATTTGATCACAAATGTATAAGATTTGAATCAGACATGATTTGGACCAACTTTTGTGAAATAATTTTTTAAATTTACTTCAAATCGACTTCCAAATCACTCAAAAACCATGTTTAATGTTCAAACTTTGAAAACAACAAAGATTTTGATGATTTTGGACTGAAATCTTTAAAATTTTTATCAATTTGCAATCGTGTGATTGAGCACTCGCTCTGATACCACTTCGTAGGATCGATTTAGATTAATAAAGTTTTATCAGCACGATATGTAAACCGTTAGGTGCGAAAACCCTAACGATCGAGCAAAATGATAAAAATTATAATCAAAACACGTAAGATTTAATTTTCAAGCTTTTCATTAATTATTAACTTCAAAATAATCTTTATAGACTCCGTTAATGATAATACAAACTTCTAGAACACTCTGGACAGCGTTTGGATACGAATGGAACTTAACACAAATGACAACTCTCTAATAACCGTCACTAACAACCTCCTATATATAGGCAAGTTTCCATTCGACCTTGCGAGGGTCCGAACCAACTGGTTCGACCCTGCGTTGTCACGAACCAAAACTTTACTTTTTTTGTTCGACCCTACGATCACCCGAATGAAAATTCTAAACATCAGACATAACTTTACAAATGACATATTATCGACTAGATGACCCGAAAGTTACAGACAAATATATGAAATATGCATCTACAGGCCTCTGTAAGCATTCCATGATAGCTTTCTAGTGTGGGGTCAAGCATAAATCTTCTCCAAGTCTTCGTGCGATTCGACAATAAAGAGCATTTGCCATGGTTTTTTGTGGCTTTTTTGGGGCGGTGTCTCTATTGGAGAAACTGCCAAGATCAAAGTCAGGGAGATATTCATGCAGGCGTTCCAAAGCACAAAGATATTCCGTCGCCGTGTTATCAACCCCGTTGTTACGCGCTTTTATTAGTTTCGGTATTTGGTACTTTCGGTATCAGTACGGGTATAGGTAAAAATGGTATGGGTACCTAATTTTATATACTGATGAATATGATATATGTATTACTTCGTATTATGGTATTTATGGTATATCTTTTACCTATTTGGTACAGTGTAGTATTGATACCCGTATCTATAATATCTACTTGGTACCCGTGCGAGTGCTCAAAAAATAAGAATAACAAAGTGGTATCAGAACGGGTACCGTATCAAAACACCGGTACCAATACCCGTACCCATACAATACCAATATATTTGGTACACACTTTTGTTCAAATTTAGTACTGGTATTTTTTGGGACGAATTAGGGTATGATACGGATCTCATCCCTACTGTGAGTCATCCCCCTATTAGTTTTGGCTCCAAAATAAGTGGGCCAAAGTTATTTGTATATGGGCATTTTTTGGTGCTCCATTTACTCATACTAGTGAGAATGCTCGCGCGTTGCTGCGGGTAATAATGTTTGTTTTGGCGCAAGTTGCCTTTGTTATTTCACATAATTTATTTTTAATACCAATTTGTTAAACCAACTAATGTATCAATTCATATATATCAATTCACAGGGGCGACTCTAATAAGGTGCCCACGCGAGCAAGAAATATATTGGTTGTTGTTAATTAAGTATAAAGATTCATTACTTCGGCTTTTTGTCAATCTCTTTTGGCCCCATCTGAAAAATATCATTGCTCGACATGGCGACCCAGATAATGACTGCACACAGACTCCAACAAAGATAGCAAAGTTCCACTTTTGAGAAAATCAAAGGACATAGATAATTCAAAAAATAAGAAGTGTTTAGTGCCCCTGTACAGGTGATTATGCAACATACAATTTTAATAAAAGGCAAACATGATTCTAATCCTTTTTTTTTGCCAGAATACAAGTTGTTGCATGAAAGAAACCGAGGGTAGATAAAAACTTACTTTGTGACCCATAACTTCAATCAAATGATTACCCAATTCTCATTCTTGAAGTCTGCAGCAATCACTTTGAGAATCACATAAAAACACGGAATATTGGATTTTAATACTCTCAACTTTCAGAGTTTGGCCGGCAATACTCCCAACTACAGAAATGTTTGCCAGCACTCCCAACTTTTAAGGTATTTTCCACTGGCACTCCCAAACTAACCCAGTTAGTTTGTTCAGTTAGTTTGCTGACGTGGCATGCTGACGTGGCCATTATTGCTGACGTGGCATGCCGTGGAAGATGATGTGGCATCTTATGTGTCATCCACGTCAGCATGCCACGTCAGCAAACTAACTGAACAAACTAACTGGGTTAGTTTGGGAGTGCCAGTGGAAAATACCTTAAAAGTTGGGAGTGCTAGCAAACATTTCTGTAGTTGGGAGTATTGTCGGCCAAACTCTGAAAGTTAGGAGTATTAAAATCCAATAAACCTAAAAACACTGCCCCCAATAGTAACCCTCTATTAGCTTAACACGAATTATTGGTGTAAAAATGCCAGTTAAGCCACTCTCAATAACTTTCGTCTGTCTAAATCAACATATGGGTTATTTGTCACAAAATCAAGGGCTTATGATGATGACTAATTATATAGTTTCCAAGAATGCGGAATTTTGGAGAAATTGCGAAAATGCAAATGCTAAAGGATAGTGTTCTTTGACATATTTCAAAGAAAGATGGTTGGTTTGAAATACAAAACTAACAACCATGTCCTAAAAAGAAATTGGTTGGGATTGGAAACATTACCTCCCCATGTTGAAGGATCCAAATAAAAAAACTTCCGACGCACGCTTCTAACACAATAACTTAGCCATGTCAATGTACCTTTAAAAAACAAAATGGGTATGAATGCACTTTAATCCAGAAAAAAATTATTATCAAATTGGACTTTAATACAAAAAACAAAAAAGATACACTTTGACTATTCAGATTAATGCTCAAATGTGAAATTAGTATGGTTCATATCATCACATATTATGATATCTACTCTCTAAACTTGGGTTTTCTCATCAAACATTGATATAAAAAAAATGCTATGTCATGTTATTATCAAAGTTGAAGAAGAATCTTTGACCCTCACTAATCAAATTGTAGCTCAATCTTTTTCTTTCGCTAAAAGTTGATGAATATAAGATCTACCCATTCATAAGTAAAGGTATGCTAACCTAACATGTAAATACCTCTTTATATGGGCCTGAAAAGCCACCCCATATTGAAAACGCATTTCATCAGCCACTCTCACACAAGAATGATACTACGAGTAATCCGTATCAACAAATGCATGGATTCCATAGTCTGGAAGGGATAAACTTTAGTGCTTGTGAAGTATAAATTTAAATTAGGAATTTTAGAATGTAAAAAGTTTATAGTTTATACACAAAAAGTGTTGAATACTGGATAACGTTATAAATAGTATAGATCATATTTAATTTAATGACTTTAAAAACCTTTGCTATAAGTTAATTAAGATGTAAAAAATAAAACCTAACACATTATAACTTAGGCCTTGTGTAGTGGAAGCCACATAGCGGCGTTTTCAGGCTATAGCGCCCGGGCACACCGCCCCCCGGGGCGCTATAGCCCGTTTTGAGCTTCAACCGTTGTGTGTATAACAGCGCTGTGGGTGAGACTTGGTCAACATTACCGTTTCTCAACGGTCTTCTTTCAATTAAAAAAAAAAAAAAAACTTCACTTCTATTATCTATATATATATATATGTGTTAAACTACAACACATACACTACATACACACACTCATTCACACATACAATACATACATACAACTCAAAAAATTTCAACACACAAAGAATTCACCAAAATGTCGTCTCCTCCCTCCGAAGATTCGTTTATCGATCTATATAACCAGTTTTTTCGCGATGACGGCGCGGAAGAGGAAGAAGCCGTTACGAGTGCGGCTACGCTAGCGACTAGCGCGATGCATCTTATAAATAATCCCCCCCCACGGCCGATATTGTCTAGGCAATACATAGAGCGAGACCGTGTAGCCGCCAATGACCGTTTGATGAATGACTATTTCAATGAGAATCCGGTATACGGCCCTGGTATGTTTAGGCGAAGATTTAGGATGAGTAAAAACTTATTTTTGCGCATCACGCAAGATTTAGAGTCCGCCTATGACTACTTTAAGCAAAAACCCGACGCTAGAGGGTGTTTAGGATTCACCGCAATTCAAAAGGTGACTTCCGCAATACGTGTACTCGCCTACGGGAACACATACGATATCAATGATGAGTATTTGAAGATGGCGGAGAAAACCACACGCGATACTTTGGAGTATTTCTGCTACGGTATTTACAAATATACATTTGATTTTTTTATATATATACATATAGTATGTACATATTTTTTATATATACATTTGATTTTTTTAGGTATATGCCAATTATATGGAAAAAGATACTTGAGAAACCCGACATGGAGCGACCTTCAACAACTATATGAAAGGCATTTACAAAAACATGGACTACCCGGTATGATTGGTAGTATAGATTGTCGTCAATGGCGATGGTATGCTTGTCCAACCGCATGGCGAGGTCAACATACACGCGGTGACCAAAAGGGACCAACGTTGGTTTTACAAGCAGTTGCCTCACACGACCTGTGGGTTTGGTCGGCCTTCTTTGGTCTCGCCGGGTGTATGAACGACATAAATACTTTTCAGTTTTCGCCATTGCTAGAGTCTTACATTGGCGGAACAATACCGAAATGTGGGTTTTATGCAAATAATAATTACTACGAGCATGGATACTACTTGGCGGATGGTATATATCCGGAGTATTCAATGCTCGTCAAAACGTTTAGTCAGACAACAGATGAAAGAAGACAATATTTTAAAAGAACTCATGAGTCTGCAAGAAATGACGTCGAGAGGTGTTTTGGCGTTCTACAACAACGATGGCATTTTGTTAGAAATCCTTGTCGTGTGTGGGAAAAAGAAAGGATTAGAATGGTGATGTATGCTTGTATCATAATGCATAATATGATACTTGAAGACGAAGGAAAGGCAATATGCCCAAACTATTTTGCAGAAGAAGATGTTCCAGGGACGCAAGCGACACAGGAGGAGAGATTCCAAAACAGTGCCATGTTGCGTTCCAAGGAGATACATAACGCGTTGAAGGCGGATTTGGTGGAGGAAGCATGGTCGATTCGCCCGCTTCATCACAACCAAGAAGAAGAAGAAGAAGATGATGAAGAAGAAGAAGAAGAAGTAGGAGAAGAAGAAGCAGAAGAAGAAGAAGAAGAAGAAGAAGGAGAAAACGAAGAAGGAGACGACGACGACGAGTAGGTTTTTTAAGTATTTGTAGGTTTTTTAAGTATTTGTAACTTTTTTTTAAGTATTTGTTGTTTTTTAGTATTTGTAATTTTTTTTAGTATTTGTAAGTTTTCTATATTTAATGAAAAATTTTTATTTTTATTATTATTTTTATATTTAATGAAATATTATTTAATATTTTTATTTAAATAAAAAACAATAATTAACAATCATTACCAATCATTTATAACCCCCCTCATAACCCCCTTCCCACTACACCCTCTTTTTACATAACCCCACTTTTATTACTTTTTAATATTTTAATACTACAACCCCCCATAACCCCCCACCACTACACATGATCTTATGCAAAAATGAATGAATAAACAAAGGTGATGATAGCATTGTGTGTACCTTTCATCAACTTGTCCATTTAAAGTGTACTTGAGTTTTCTTTCCTGCTTGTTTTGTATATTTTCTTCTTGTTTGTAATTTTATTTTTTTGTATTTGTTTTCTATTTACCTTTTATTTGTGTTGTAATCGGAATATATTTGAATAAATTTTGCATTTCTTTTATTTTTGTGAACGGTTGTCCTACACGAACTTTCTTTTCAATTTTCAGACATCTCAAAACCTAATGTTGTCTTAGACGTTTGAGTCCATCTTCAACAGTACGACTACTTCTTTGGTTGGCGTACCCTTCTTAGATAAACGAATTACAATTATCATGTACGAGTTAAACTAAACGGTTTAATGTGAACTCAAACTTAAAGTTGACAACAAATAAAGATAGAAGTTAGACTCATCAACACTAAACATAAGTCGAGCAAGTATTAGCAAATCATTTCTTCTCATCTATATCTATATCTATATATATATTTATATATATTAATAAACCAAAGAACTAAATCCTACATGGCATTCAAAGAGGTCATCCTCCCCTCTTGAGTGTGCCACTTGGCATCTTCCTCCTTATTTCCATCCAAAAGTCTTTTTCCCTCTCATATTTATCCTATAATTTTAAAACGTTAATAACTTTTATATATGATATTTTTTTTAAAAATCACACCAAATTAACAAACGTTTTATTATCTTTCCGACGAGCACTATGGTGCTATACAAAAAAGGGAAAAATGACTTTTTGTGGGGTTTTGTTCATAGAGGAAAAGTAATTCATTAATCATATCTAGGCAAATCACTAATCATGTCCAAACTAAGAATTCTATTTTCATCAAGAGATGAATAGGTTAAAACCACTCCTTTAAAAAAAACTCACACCTTCAACTCTTCAAGACCACCGCCTCAATCACGCCATGCAATGATTGTATCTAGCTCTGCTCTTCATCTAAACATACATCTTCTTTTTAATATACATTTCCATTCTTATTCACATGATTAAAATTGGTGTTTTTTCATATTATAGTACATTAGTTTTTGTGTTACTATCATAACACATATTTTATCACTTAATATTAAATTTATCTATCTTATAATGACTTAGGATATAATTCAGTAGTATATTGTGGTAACATATTAAGCCATGCTATAAAAAAAACAAATAATATATAAACATAAAGGAAGGTTTAATGCTACACATTTTGTAGCCAAAAGTATTAAGGAAATCCATTGTCCACTCTTTTTCTCCCCCATAGAATTGTTTGGCAAGCAAATCGGAGTAACAAAAAACTCTTATAAATTAATCACCAATACATCTCCTGTGTTTCCAATTTGTTCGGCCAAATCATTGACACCCAAAACGCCAAACAACTTCATAGGTTTATTCTCCCTTGATCATCATCTTCTCTAATCTCTCTCCTCCACCGGCGTGAGAAACTACCCACTTGCTGGTTGAAGGAGGAGAATTAAGGAGGTGATTGTCATCAAACGTCGACGTCGAATCATGGGTCGAAAAAGGAGCTGTTCGGCGGTCAATACGCTGTTTGTTTGGGTTCGTAAACAGTCGATGAAGGTTAAGATCTTTTTGGCAGTTTCATCTGTTTTATCTTCCCTCATTGCACTTAGATTTCTTGCCAGAGACACCACTCAGTTTTTTGTTGCATCTGAATTTGTTCATGCTGCCGGTATCATCCTTCTCATTTACAAGCTAACCAAACAAAAAACATGCTCCGGTATGTATATGTGTTCATTATTGTTCTGTAATCAAGCCGAGCCAAGCTATACGTTTGGCTCAAGCTTGAATTTAAACGAGCCAACTTGACTCGTTTATTTTATCGAGCTAAAAAAAGTCGAGCTTGAGTTTAGCATTGATAACATAAAATAACAATAAAAGAATTTACATACGCATATGTATTATTTTTTTTCAATATTTTTGTATTTATTGATACATTAGACTGGTGGGTGTGGTTGAACACCGGCATCGACGCCGGGCCTCCACGTCAACAACGGGCCTCCCTTGCTGGGCCTGGGGTGTGGAACTCCGGCAACCTCCACCATCTTCTTCAGCATCGAGGTTTTTTTTTTAATAAATCAGACCGTTGAACGGTCAAAAAGAAGCAAATGAGGCACGGCAAGCCCGGCAAAATGGTGATGCTCATGTCGTTGCCGTTTGAAGGGGGCGATGTTTGCCGGGCCGGCATGAGCTTGCCGTGGCCATGCTGGCACCACACCCACCATTCTTAAAGTTTAGATGTTCCGCTTCACATATTTTTTATTTAAATAAATTTAAATTTATAATTAATATATGTAAAATGAAATAACTTGAGACCGCTCATGACCTGAGTGAGGCTAATTAGCTCCTGCTTGGCTCGTTTACAATCAAGTCGACTTCGAGCGAGGTGTGAGCTTTGTGAACACCGGTCAGATTTGTCTTATGTTGATTGTGAAAAATAATTTGATGTATTGGATGCAGGTCTTTCATTGAAGACACAAGAACTCACGGCAATCTTTCTGGCTGTAAGATTGTGTTGCAGCTTATGTATGGAAAACGACATCCATACGTTTCTTGATTTCGCAGCGTTGGCCTCGACTCTTTGGGTCGTATACATGATCCGTTACAAGCTGCAGGCAACCTACAATGAAGATCTAGACAATATTCCTAAATATTATTTGGTAACCACATGTTAACTCAAATAAAACAAAACAAAAAAGCAATAATAAGACAATATCACAAAAATATTGGTTTAAGGGAAAAAATTAGGGAAAATCATGTATTTAACAATTGAATTTTCTAAAAAGCGAAAATAGTCACGTGGGAAAAAAAAATCAAAAAGTAATGTCACGTGGAAATAGAGTATTAGCGGTGACTCATTAGGGGCGACACGTGGCAATTGAGACGTTTTATTAGCGACGGGAGCATTAGCGGCGACTGTCGCCGCTAATAGTGGCCTTCCTTGTATTGACCCCTAAGGCAACTTTAAAGATCCCTCAACCACTAGCGAATCAGAACACGACACATAGAGTGAAGACCCCCGGCGTCTCTGAGAGACTGCTCAAGCGTCTCCGAGAGACCACTCAGGCGTCTTTGAAAACCCTCAGGCGTCTCAGCCATTGTTTTCTGTAAGGCGTCACACCTGAGACGTCTGAGGTGATTGTTTTGGCTTTTCAACCAAGTCAAAGGCTATTATGGTGACTTTACCGAACAATTAACATAATGGCCTTGGCTTGGTAAAACTACCGATCAACCAGAGCACGATAGCTAGCTAGGTGTCATCTGGCCTGTTCTAAAATGACAACAAATTCAACGCACAACATACTTGATACTTTGACGTAATGTATTCTAAAATGAAGCAACAAATTCGATCATTTTACCACACAAATTAGGAAAGATTGATTTTTTTAAATAAAATGTGGTGTGTGAGATTTTCGTTGATCAAATTTTAAACAAGTGCCTAAACGTTATTCTCGTAATTTCAAAAGTTCAACTATCTTGGGTAAAAATGGATATCTACTTGATTAAAAATTTAAAACGGGTGAAACAACCTAAACGATTACATTATCATACTTCTAACCGAATGCAGGTAGTGCCATGTGTGCTTCTTGCATTATTTATCTACCCAAACACGTACCATTCTTATTTGAGCAAGGTGATGTGGGCATTTTGTGTATATTTGGAAGCAATTGCAGTGCTTCCTCAGCTAACAATGATGCAAAAAACAAAGGTTTTAGAGTGTCACATGTGGTTACATTTTACTTAAACATATAATATGTATAATTAAAAAGGTAAGTTATTTAAAAGTTTTTGCAAAATATAGATGATTGAACCATCAACGGCACGTTATGTGTTTGCACTCGGAATTGCAAGATTTTTTGGATGTGCTCACTGGATCATTCAGGTGTATGAATCCGCCGGTGCATATTTGTACCTGTTGGGAACAGGCTACTACCTTTGGCTGCCCGCGGTCTTGCTAGCAGAAGTGGTTCAAACGTTCATCTTAGCAGACTTTTGTTACTACTATGTTAAAAGGTATACTATTGGGTTGACTAGGTGGAAATGTATCTTTTTTTATTGGAATACAATCAATACCGAGCAGCCATAAAAACACAATGATTTGAGATCAATCCAACCTCATACACTTTTCTGAAAGTTGGACGCGACAATAAACGACTTTAATAGACGTATATTTATTCTGGATATTGGACCAGTCCTAAGCTAAGACGAATCATTTTTTAAGTTATTGTTACCTCTCTTTAATTATAACAGGATAGCTGATCCAAACACTTTTTTTTGAATATTTTTTAAGTAATAACTAATATTTTGAATATTTATATTGCAGTGTGGTGAACGGTCACCTTCTAGTCAGCCTACCACCTGTCTAGAAGAAGGTTAGCATGGCGATTTTGAGGTCTAGGTTTCATGGGTTGGCAATGTGCATATAGTTTACAAGTTTTTTATTGGAGCTGCTAAACAAAGTATTCCCGAGATATGTCAACCGACACAGGGAAATCTATCATATAATCTTGTTTTTTTTAATTGGGGTGACTTTTGTAAAGATTAATAATTCAATGCTAAATTTCGAATTTGTTGTATTATATATAGGTGAATTTTGTGTTTTATTCAATTGGGCTGGTGTGATTTGCCAGGACTATTTTCTTGTGTATGTTTTTAATTACAAAGTATGCTAAAGTTATTACATACATTTTTTTTAAATATATCAATGTATACAAGCTATATCATAACTTTTGTGCATAGATTTCGGCAACTTTGACAAATTTTTAAATAGTTTTTGTACCCTTCATTCCTTATAACGATCAACGAGTGTGTAGTTAGGTCTCAAGCGACGGATTAAATCACTAATTATGTTCAAATCAGTAAGAGTAAATTACGAAAACTGTTCCTGTGGTTTGGCCCAATTTGCCACTCCTTTAAAAACTGCTTGAACAGTCCCTGACTTTTGAGAAAATAGGCCAAAACAGTCCAACGACTTAACCCAGTTAAGTTTTGAGGTTAAGTTAGGGGCATTTTCGTCAACTCATGTATAAAATTATAACCAGATGTCTCTTTCTCCTTTATAACCCTGATTCAATCCAATTTCCCCCCAATTCACTATAAATCCTAAACATCAAATCAAATCTTCCAATTCAAGACCCAATCAAAGACCCATCATCTCGTTCCCCTCCCCAACAGCTCGTTTCTGCAGGTCGTCTTCTGCAGTTGATCTTCTTCTTCTTCTGATTTACGGTTTATGTATATGTATGTATGTATTGCTTCAATTAATGTAATTATTTATGGTTTAGGTATGTATGTACTGATTAAGGGTTTAGGTATGTATGTAGGGCTGTAAACGAACCAGACGAACACGAACGGGTCCTTGTTTATGTTTGTTTGTTAAGAAAATAACATGTTCACGAACTGTTCATGAACATTTGTCGAACAAGATTTTTTGTTTGTGTTTGTTTGTTAAGAAAATATATTGTTCACGAACTGTTCATGAACATGAACCGAACGAGATTTCTGTTCGTGTTCGTTTGTGTTTATTTGTTAAATTTGGTTGTTAGACACAAACAAAACATTAACGAACAAAACTGAGCATAAAGAAACACATGTCAAATACAAAAAAATAGCATTTTCATCATGAACATTGTCCAGCAAAAATATGCTAATCCAATTACACAAATATGCTTGACTTAATCTTAATCACATAATGTCTTATAATAACACAAGATTATTCTATTAAACGTGAAATCCTCGTTTAATCTACCCAAATTAACAGTTAATCAAAGGAGCTAAAGTAATATTAATATGTAATACGGTAATATATATTAAACAATTTACCACTAGGAAATTTGTACTTAATTAAAAATAAAAAATTAAAAACCCTAATGAACTATTGAACACAAACAACCTAACCGAACACGTTACCGAACGTTCACAAACATAAATGAACGAATGCGGCCTTTGTTCATGTTCGTTTGTTTAACTAAACGAACAAAGCTTCTTGTTTGTGTTCGTTCATTTATTAAACGAACGAACACAAACGAACTTCCCGCCGAACAGTTCGCGAACTGTTCATTGAACGTTTGGTTTGTTTACAACCCTATATGTATGTATGTACTGATTTAAGGTTTAGGTATTTATGTACTGATTTACAGCTGCATTGTTGATTATTGACTGATGATGATCAAATTGGAGATCCATATTTTTATCTTGGTCAACCCTTTAAATGTAAAGATGATATTATGATGAAAATACTGATTTACAGCTGCATTGTTGATTATTGACCGCATTGTATGCCCTAATAATGATGAAAATCTTATGCATTGAACTATATGCACTAAACTAAATGGCTCAATAGCTGATATGCATTAAACTAAATGGGTCAACAACAGATATGCATTAAACTAAATGGGTCAAGAGCTGCACTAATATAGCCAAACCACATTTTACATACAAAAAAGCATGAAG
Source organism: Ambrosia artemisiifolia (assembly GCA_032199755.1). Lineage (NCBI taxonomy): Eukaryota > Viridiplantae > Streptophyta > Magnoliopsida > Asterales > Asteraceae > Ambrosia > Ambrosia artemisiifolia. The sequence goes on from CM063523.1 coordinate 52,992,213, forward strand.
TTCAAACCATCAGTTTACATACCACATCAGTTTACCATTGTTTATCATACCAAAAGACTGAAGTACTATGATCTTAACCTACTAACACACCTACCTACTTCCAATGACAATCATCATCTGAACATTAGGGTGGATATAATGGATCATACTCCCCTTCATATGGATCTTCGTACCAATCATCATCTGCCTCTGTGTTGCGATAATCAAATGCCTGGTTCAATACATTTGGATCAATATCTAGAATTGGGTCATCATGCTCAACCTCCTTCTTAACCTGCTTAAAAGGATCATTCTCAATCTGCTCAAAAGGATCATCCTCAACCTGCTGCCAAACCTGCTCATGCCAAATCTGATGAAAGACAAGTCTGTTTTTTAATGCATCATAGTCAGGATCAATATGCTCAACATATATATCAATTGATTTCTCAGTTTCAACAATCTTGTTCAACACGCGCACATTACTGTCATTTAACAGTTATCTTAAACCCAGTCCCAAGCCTTCCCATGGCAGCCTATAGTAAAACCTAAAGTCGTCATCCGGATAATAACCAAGTTCCACCAGCATGTCATACAAGGTGATTATAGAGAAATAATCAGAGTTTACCTCATCGATGTAGTTAACCTTCCCATTAACATACATCAGATTTGCTTCTGTTGGATCAGTAAACTCCCCGCCATGATGAATTTTAATTGAAAACTTTTCGGAAGAGTGACCTGCATTAGTGATTATTAACTAAATTTTCAGCTTGCATATTATGATCATTACGGGTATAATAAACATTGGGTTTCAATGTAAGATGTGGATCGATTGCCTTATCGTAGTGTTCTTCAAAATTGACTTCCTCTTCCCCAGTTCATACAACCCATTGTGTCATTTTCCTCTTCTTACGATCGTGAATTTTCCATTTGTGTGTATCAAGCTGTGGATGTGGATGGGTTTGGAGGGAAAGCAGAGCAGAGGTGTGGAGGTGGATGGAAAAACTGGAGGGAATCAGGTTATAAAGGAGAAAGGAGAGCCAGGGAAGTCTGGTTATAATTTTATGCATGAGTTGACGAAAATGCCCCCTGACTTAACGTCAAAAACATAACTGGGTTAAGTCGTTGAACTATTTTGACCTATTTTCTCAAAAGTCAGGGACTGTTCAAGCAATTTTTAAAAGATTGGGGTAGAGTGGCAAATTGGGCCAAACCACAGGGACGGTTTGGTAATTACTCAGTCACTAATTGTGAATTCTATTTTCCACATGCGTTAGCATTGGAGTTGTACATTGTTTTAGGTTAGATATTAATATTAAAATTATACATTGTTTAAAGTTAGGCGTTAACATTGGAGATACATTGTTAATTGTTTTTTTGATATGGCATATTAGATTTCCCAACCCGAGACGTTTCCGGGGTATAATCTAGTAATATATAGAAGAAGACAAGAAATTTACATAGTTCGGTATCAGTTGGGGACCTACGTCCAGAGGCTGCAACTAAGGTTTTCCATTAAACACATAACAAAATAAAATCACATTCAGGGTATATAATAAACAAGATTACGGTTACGCCTAAGCAGGAACCAAAACCGGGTCACTTAATAAAATCTGTTTAAAGACCTTCATAACCAACATGTGTAAACCTTCATAACCAATATGTGTAAACTGTAATGAAAGAAGAAAAACAGTGGGCCTCTTCATAAATTCTTTATTAGTTGTGTGATTTTCATATATACTCTAACCATCTTTAACTTCACCTCACATCCTTCACATGGTCCTCTTTCACACCATCTCACTTTAAGAAAATGGTTTAACGTTCCTTAACTCTACCTTATCCTCTTAACTTTTCTCTCTTTTTATTTTTGTTAACATATTAACTTAGTGACACTTTAACGCCCCATAATACGGAAAGAGAGTGATGTAGTCTGTTTGGTATGGGGTAATGGAATGGATGAGGGAATGGAATGGACAAAGTAATGGAATGGATCATTACCATTCCATGTCTTGTTTGGTTGCCATGTGGAAATGAAACAAAACATTACTTTGTGTTGTTGGATAGGCAGGAAAAGACGAAGGAATAAAATCGGTGGTGAGTGGCTGTGGTGGGTGGTGATATGTGGCGGTAGCGGTGGTGGTGGGTGGCGGCAACAGTGGTGGCGACGGTGAAAGGTGGAGGTGGATGACCGTGATGGATGGTGGGCAACGGTGGTAGGTGGTGGGTGACGTTGGGTGGTGTTGGATGACGGTGGCGGTGGTTGGTGGGTGACGGTGGTGGGTGGCGGTGGCGGTGGCGGTGGTGGTGGTGGTGGTGGGTGGTGGCGGCCGCGGTGGTGGGCGACGGTGGTGGGTGGTGACAACGGTGGTGGGTGGTAACGATGGTGGTGGGTGGTGGTGGTGGTGGTGGTGATTGGTGGGTTATGGTGTTGTTAGTAAAGGGTGAATGAGGGATGGAATGAAAAAAACTATGGGGGTGGATGGAATGGTTTTGAGGGAATGGAATGTCTTGTGGAATATGTGATTTCATTCCTTTAACCAACCAAACACACTATTTTTTTATTAACTCATAATGGTCTATTCCATTCCCCTGTCCATTTCATCAAACCAAACACTATCTTAGTATTAAGGTACACCCCATACCTAATAATTTAAAACACTTGTAAACTACAAAGGATTGTAAATATTATTATAAGTAAGATAATGTGATGATATCTTACCATTTCACTCTCAGTGTTACTATAATGCTCTATGTAAAAAAGACTCAAGAATTTAAATTGAGATGACAAAACTAATCAAATCACATAAAAACACTTAAATTTTTAAAAAATTTAGAAAATTGACATAAAAAAAAGGCTATATCAACGATGATTTCAAACACATAACAATTATGGTTTTCTCTGCGTTTCAACCGATGTTGTTACTTGTTACGATTTGAACCGATTCCGACCAAATATCAATATTATCCGAACATGTACTAGTATTAATTTTTATGATGTAGATATCTTCTTAGGTATGTCTGGTTGTTATATTTGGTGTCGATACACCCCGTGACATCAAATTCTAGGGGTGTGACATCATATTCTGAGGTATTTGACAGCCTCCTATTGATGTGTGATAGGGGCTAGGGTGTATAATTCTCAAATAAAGGGTGTATTATTCCTAAATACCAATTGAAATATGGGTTAAAAATATAACAAACCTATGACTTTTTAGATTGAAACTCTTGATGTTCAATTACATAATCAAATTTACATATTCCATATTTCAATTGGTATTTAGGAATTATACACCTCCTAATTAGGAATCATACACCCTGGCTCACATAACACACTAATAGGAGGCTGTCACATACCCCAAAATGTGATGTCACACCCACAAAATATGATGACAAAAGGTATTTGAAACCAAGAACCCATTTCAGTTATCATTAGTAAAATTTTATCCGCCGCTAAAAGAATCTAACGAACAATCTAGAAACTACGTTGGTCGGGGCACTCTCGGCTACGTTGCCGCCAACCCCACCTTGCCACGTCAAAAACAAGGAAAAATTAATCAAAAACAGCGGTAGTCGATCAGTTAGGCGTAGTCAATCGGTAATTCTTTTTACCATAGCTGAGGGGCTAGCAACGGTGTAACTGTTCGGCTACAGTAATCAAACTATCATGGCCAACTATTGCCCCGTCCCCCCTACCAACCTCCAACAGGTAACAGAAACGAATCCATCATGAATATCAATGACATACATCCCATGCATCGCACACGTGTACCATGCTTACCATAAAACCAACATAGATGCAGAATATCCATACACCTGTAAACCAACCCATGCGTAATCTATCCAACCTTGTACACATTTTCTATCCCTTATACACGTGTCAAACACCCAAACCAACCATGCTATAATATACGTCACGTGTTATCCTTAAACTGCCCATAGATTCCATCAAAACATTAATATTCACACCCCTCAAAACACAACCCGCCACGTGTCAGTCATGCACTCATCCACACATCCCCTTTCCCTCGTTTCATGCCACGTGTCAACGTGTAGTCTAATCAGACGCCGTACTCCGACATTAACGCGTCACAATGTTAACATATCTTACGTGTCATTTTCTTTTCCCTCCATGTTTTTCCCTCCCCCTTTTTAAATTGAGAAAAAAACCCTAGCTACTTCATTTTCAATTATCTACACAAAAATAATATCCAAGGTCTTCTAAATTTTAATAATAATAATAATAAGTTTACTTCTACCTAATTCAAGCAATGGAGGACGACAACGAGCTAATGTTGGAGCTATCGATTGGTGGGATTTTCGCGAAATCGAACCCGAATATAACCGAATCGATGGAAAAGGATAGACAAATTGATTATTCGAAATATGGCGGAATTCAAGCTAACCGGCGAAGGAAGAGGGAAGAAAAGATGAAGAAAAAGGTGGAATATTATGGTTCATGTGGTTCAGTGAGTGGTCCGTTTGTGGAGAATAAGGAGTGGTTAGAGACGCAAATTGTGGGACAAAATGATGAGCATGTATGTAAAAAGGAGAAGATTGGTAATAATAATATTAATAATATGGAGGAAAAGTTTGGTTCGGTTTTAATGGCTTCGACATGCAGGAGGAAGAAGAATATTAAACGTAATAATGAAGATGAGATTGAGGGTGGTGGTGGACGGTGTTATTGTAAAATGAAATCGGACGTTTGTGTTTCGTTGGCGTATTCCGATGGCCATTGTTCTTCTCATCAAGGTAATAATAGACTTAGATTTTATATAACCAAAATGTTTTATCTGAAGTATAAATATTATCATAGTAGCGTGTCGTTTTTTTCTAAAAATAAATTTGGTAGTTTAAATCTTGTAGAATGTTTGCATCGTGCTTTATTTATTCTAGAAAATCTAATAATGAATTTTATAAAATACGAATTTTTTGCCAAAATGGTGGGTTTTTTGGATATTTTTGTGATATTGGTGTGTGTCAGAAACAAGTTTAGGTGTTTAGGATTCCCGCAATCTTAGATTGCGGGATTAGGTGACATGGACTTCCAGCTAGGACGAGGCAGCTGACTTGGAGTTGGAGGAGGTGATGTGGAAGACCCGCAATCTTAGATTGCGGGAATAGGGATTGCGGATTCAATTCAGATGCCCACTTTATCATTTACATTTCTTATATATAACATACACTCGTTTACACCGCACTGTCAAACAAAAACATACACTCGTTCGTTTCATACACAGTCAAACACAAACACAAACAGGCTAAACAATGAATTTCATAATTCTCATGCGTTAGAGGCGATGATTTTTTAGTGTTGTTGGATCCGTGTTACATTTGCACGTGTTAAATGGCTGTCTGGTCATTTAATTTCAAATATATTAATGTTGGAGGGTCCAAAGGTTGTAGAAGAATCCATTTAGTTTTTGGTCATGACCCTCTTATTTTTGGATCGATGTTACATTTGCATGAAACTACTTGGATCGATGTTACATTTGCACGTATTATAACACGTGTAGAATGCAACATTGGTATTGTAGTTTATAAAATTAAATACCTGGCTTGCAATTGTGGTTTGAATATCCCGTGTACCACCCCCAGGCAGGCCAATTATTTCTTTCTTGGGAACCACCCTCTAAGCAAATCCTTAGGTAGGTGAGGGCGCTGATTCTACGCTGATCTGGAATTGGTGTTCTCGAACATTGAAGATGGTGGATTCATCAAAGCTACTGATTTTTCGCAGCAGGCGTCAAAGGTAGCTCTGATGTAGAGAGTTGGAGGCGCGTCAGGCGTCAAAGGCAGGCGATGGAAGCTGTGGTGGAGGGAGTTCATCAGGGCCTCGCCTGCCTTTAGAAGTTGGAATTGGTGTTCTCGGAAAATTCACGTAAAGCTGAAGCTTCCGCAAGTTGAAGCTTCATTCCTCGTTGCTCTGATTTGGAATATGGCGAGGCGTGGAATCAGTCCTCGTTGTTCCTGTAGGATTGTGGCAAGGCGTGTAAAACAAAATGGTGATTCTTCTTCTACCGTTAAAACAAAAGGTGGATGGGGAGTTGCTTTTAAAGTTGGAATAGGTGTTCTCGGAAATTGAAGGTGGTCGAGTCATCAAAGTCGATCATTTTCGCAGCAAACTTTATTGCGCTTGCGGGTTCTACACCTTCAGCGCAAGGCCCTCCGACGTCGAAGAAACACGCTCCGTCATTAGCGACGTCGGGGATATCGGATGCACCAGCTCCTGCTCGTACCTCGATAGTACCAGGCATCTGACATAGTTACGTAGATACCCTTGACTTGGTACCCATGTACAGCAAATCGACGAACTTAAAGATAAAGCTAAAATATGGGCCAAGTATCGAGGGACGCTGCGTGCATAAATATGGGAAGAGATGCATAAATATGGGGGCTGGTTAAAACACTAAAGATATGTGGTGTGATAGATATGTAGTTGTATGTTGCTGCTGCAGCTAAATTGGAATTGGTGGTCTCGGAAATAGATTGTTTTGTAACTTTGGTAGATTGTATATTTAACGTTTCGTGTGAATAATAAATTTACGTTGTTTTTATTCAATAAGTTTATTGACTAAACGACTTGTGGATTGTATAGTTTGACTAGTTTGTAAAAATAGTTTCTGTTTTCTTAATGTTTTCTTATTGTGTTTTCTTAGTGTTGAAACATGCCCAGGGAGCCCTTTTCGGGCCCCTGTATCCGTCTCCCGGGCCGGGCTTTACCGGACCCGGATCGCCGAACGTGGCGTCCTTGGGTGATATAACAGGGCCGTCGCTGGTCCAGGCGTTACGGGACTTTCCGTGACACGATCCCGGGCCTCACAAAAAGCCCCGGACCTCATTTTGTTAACTTACTTTTTATTTGTCAATATAACAAATCCTTATATTATAAAAGCCGGATGAAAATATAAAGAAAAATTAGTGTTGAAACATGCCCAGGGAGCCCTTTTCGGGCCCCTGTATCCGTCTCCCGGGCCGGGCTTTACCGGACCCGGATCGCCGAACGTGGCGTCCTTGGGTGATATAACAGGGCCGTCGCTGGTCCAGGCGTTACGGGACTTTCCGTGACATGATCCCGGGCCTCACAAAAAGCCCCGGACCTCATTTTGTTAACTTACTTTTTATTTGTCAATACTTTTTATTTGTCAATACAATTCAACAATCAAAAAACAAACCATTTCATATATCAAAAAACAAACCATTTCATATATCATTATTTTATATAGAGTTATTACAATTGGGTCCACAATTAGCTTGGTTACAAAATCGTCCGTCAGTACCACATAAAGGGGGACGTCGCTCACGGTGTGGATTGCGACGCGGCTCGTTAGGGAACTCTAAAGGTACTGGTGTGTAGAAATTGGACGACGATCCTTCACCACCTTGATTTGGGGCCCAATAGTTAAACGATGACTGCCCGGTGTTGATGGGTGGGTTGAGAGGGAAGGTAGTCTGTGGTGTTCTAATGGCATCAAACGGGTTAAAAGCGTCAGTCCATTGGTTGTCGTTTAATAACGACTCCATGAGGTTCATATCTGTTGACCCCCCTTGGATATTCGTAGTGCCCTGTGGTGGGGTACCGAATCTTGCAAGAAAGGAGGTAGGGTCAAACCCGCCAAGATCATCATCAAAGAAAGTATTATCTGGCGTACTTTGATGACTATGCACAGACACTTCTTCTTCTCTCTAAACCTCCGCATTCCTCTGATTTCGCCTTCGCCTAGGCGCTCTTTGAGGACGGCTTCTGTCTGCAACAGAGGCAGCAGGGCTACCTTCAAGCCGTGAGCGGTAGTTCAAACGATCACCCACACCAATTTGCGACATGACTGATTGGGCAGTGCTTTGAATCACCCCAAGATTGGTGCTGAAGTTGGCAGGGACGGACGACATGATCTGGGACACTTGCTCGTTAATCTGCGTGTATCCCTCCATCTGTAAATTAAGAAAATTAAATATTAACAAATTTATCATTTAAATATACACTTTTATATATTTGAAAAAAATTCATATATATACCAGCACTTGGGCAATCCCAGCATCATCTCTGAAACCCGGTTGTGCTACCGGGATGGCCATTGGGTTCCTCGTGTACCCCACGGTTCTTTCTAAGAACCAATCCATATAATCAGCATACACGGAAGGTTCTGAGGTTCGTTCCCCGACCACTACGTGATTCTCGCGCTCATCCCAGGACTGCACATACGTGCTATGGTATGTTGTAAACCAGTTTTCGTATGGTCTCCCAGCACGCGTCCTTTGGTGCAGCTCGAGGTGGACTTCGGGGGTAAAGGGTGGTCCCTGAGGAATCCATTGACGGAATCCGAATTGTCTAACGACCCTGCTGGCTTGGTGGTATTCCACCACCTGAAACCACAGAATGTAGCAATCCGAACACCAAGAGGCCCGTCCGTCGGTGCAACTTGCCGGGAGTACCTCCATGGCTCGTTCATAGGGTCTCCAAATGAACTGTTGTAAAAAATTAAACAGAAACACTATTAGTAAAATTTAATATATTTTTCACTGTAACAAAAAATAAACAGTCTCATACCTGTTCGGAATATAAATTTTGAAGTTGCGATCGTATCGCTTTTAACGACCGCGAGGCCACCCCCCTGAAATCGCGCGATCCTTTCCAGCTGTTTTAAACGAACGAGTTAGTTTATTTAATAAAAAAATTATTAAATATAACATAAGGAAGGGTGATGGAGAAAATACATACATTGCGCCATACGGTTTTCCAGGCATCAACCGGGTACTACACCGGGGAGATAGTACACTGATTCGGGTCCATGCCCACAACTGGAGTATGGTGATAGGTCCTCCAATTGTTTTATCAGTGGAGCATGCGGCTTTGCACAAGTTTCTGTACAAACAAGCTAATGCAGCACTCCCCCAGCTAAACTGACCACATGTTTCTAACGATTCGACGTGCCTTAAAAATGCCAATGACGTCCAACCGTTAGAAGAGTCAGCCAACAGTGAATTACCCACAATAATCAGCACCACACAACGTGCTTGTTGTCTAACCATATCAATATCTGCCCCTTCAGGCAGTGGTTCCTTGATTTTTTCTAGAAGGCTTGTTGTTTTAATAGTATTTCCGGAAAGCATGCTCTCATTCGTAATCTGTATGCCCAACATACCTTCTACTAGCTGATTTCGAACTTCACGGGACCATTTTTCCTGTAGTCCTGCAATTGGTGGACCGTTGACTCGCAACCCCATGAGGACGTTCACGTCCTCTAGAGTCACGGTTGTTTCACCGAAGGAGAAGTGAAACGTGTGAGTCTCAGGACGCCACCTTTCTACCAACGCGGTTATTAAACCACGGTCAGCAAATAGGTAGCCAACCTCAAGAACGCCACCAAAACCAGCTACACTAACCAGATTACGAACATTGGGGTGAATACCATTATCCCGTATGTGATTGTATAACGACTGATCGCCTCGCCTTACATCGAGTTCTATGGCATCGTCACCACCGTCTTCGAACATATAAGCAGAACGATGTCGTGGCTGCAGCCATAGAAGAGAATTGTCTCTTGGACCAGGGTGTAGATAAGCCATAATTTTTAAGATATGAAGTTGTTTATCTGCTTTGTGTTGTGAGTTTTTTTTTTGTGAGTTTGATTTGCTTTGTGTTGTTAACAATAACAATAGTCCTATATATATTAAAATGCATGCCATTTCTCTGCACTCTACTCTCACATGCAAACATTGAATTTGATTAAAGTTGATTAGATATGTGTAAGAGTTACTATGCAAGTTCAGACATGCAAAGGCATGCAAACCTCTCTACTCTCTCATGCATGCATTGATGGGATGAGATGGTGTGTAAGTGTTGAAGACAAAAGCAAACAGGAGAAGGACCTGCACTCCCGCAATCTGAGATTGCGAGAGTCAACTGTAGCTCTGCGTTTCTCTGCACTCCCGCAATCTAAGATTGCGGGTCTTCCACCTCATCCGTCCAACTCAGCTCCTTCGTCCAATGCTCGTCCTATTCAGCAGCCCAGTCACCTAATCCCGCAATCTAAGATTGCGGGAATACTAATATCCCAAACACTTTTCTGACACACACCAATATCACAAAAATATCCAAAAAACCCACCATTTTGGCAAAAAATTCTATAAAATACGGTATTTTGGTTATATTGTTTGATCAAATTACTGTTTTGATAGGAAATTGGCGTAAGAGTTTTTATTTTTATTTTTTTTTCATTTTAGTCTACCAATTTAACACGGTCTTTTACGTTGAAATTAAAAAAAAAGGTGAAAACTTAAGAATGTATCATGCAAGAAAAAGGGGAAAAAAGGGTGTTTGACTCGTGTATGAAAAAAGAATTTGAATTGAAACCACGTGAATGAAAACCGTATCTAACAAGTAATTTAGTTAAGGAAAGATCTACTAGAATGTTTTTGGATTACCCAAGGCATTATAGCCTAGTGGTATCTTGGTGGTGAGAAAAGACTTAAGGGCCATAAGGTCCTGGGTTCAAATCTCACAAAAGGGGGTTTTCTTATAATTATGAGTTTCCTTCTGAATTGGTGACTTGGTGGTGGAATATGATCGCGTGGCAACACTGGTGGCACGATGATACTCCAGTGTTCCGTGAGTGATTCCAATTTGTTGGCCGTTCAAAAAAAAAAAAAGAATGTTTTTGGATTTTTCATTAATATTAATATTATACCTAATCGCACGTGGTGTTTGCCTGCGTCAATCTAAAAACATTTTGCCGTGATTAATGTAGGGGATGCTAGTGACGATAGCCGAAGCAATTCAAGCAACTCTCAACTAGACCACCAACCAACAAGCACTTCAACAAGTGTCGAGCCCTCTAACCAACATCAACCCACCGGTTCAATTAAACCAACTCTCTCGACCACGAAACCAAGCCAACCAATATCCAAGCCCGAACCGAATAGCCAACACCAACAAGCCGCTTTACTGGACCGAATGCCATGTGTTTCAACGACAGGAAACGGGCCAAATGGGAAGACGGTTAGCGGGTTTTTGTATAGGTACACAAAACAGGAGGTGAGCATTGTGTGTGTATGTCATGGTCACTCGTTTTCGCCAGCTGGGTTCGTGGAGCATGCAGGAGGGGTTAATGTAGCTAACCCGTTGAAACATATCACTATATTTCCGGCTGCTTTTGTGTGTTGAATTCAAGGTTTTGTGCAATGGCATTTGGTACCATTGGTATACATATAATCGAGTTAATATCTGGATCGTATTACATTTTGTGGGTTAAATGTGGTCTATTTTCGTTGTTTCGATGGTTGCATTAGGCATGTATATATGGGTTGTAGACGCTCAAATGTACTTGGAAGACATCAATCAAGAACTTACTTTTAGACTTATGAAAGCATTAATAATGTTCAGTTTGGTTCATCTCTAGGTTGGTTTACTCAATTGTAAATATTGAATTTTAATGATCGTATTCACATGTTTTTATGTGGGATTGTAATATTAATATTGAATGTATACATTTTTATTTTTTTATTAACACATGTATGTTCGTATGTTTTTTCTAATATTATTAAGTGCTGTGACATTATCAACATGGAAAATTAGGTTATGGGGTGTGGATGGGGCCCATCTTTAAAGATGCTCCTCCACATCAGCCGTCACTTCAGTAGTGTGGGGCACCACAGCCCCATCAAGAACCTCATTGGTGGGACGGTGAGGATTAGGACGCGCCCAAGGGGCGATGGTGTCATGCCAAGCCGGGTCACGCCGGGCCTAGGACGAAGCCCACACCATCCGGTCTTGCTAGACATATTGTTGTCTCAGATGTTTTCAAAATAAACAATGATTTTCTGCTTTCTTTCCACGGTATAGAATTGCAAAGGGGGTTCGAGCCGTCCCATGCATCTCCCAAAAGTGGGACTCGACGGCCTTGCAGGCTTGGTCATCTCGGCCGTCAAGTCATCTCGATCGTTTCAAAAATAATATAGGTAATTCATATCCTTGCCGTCTTTAAAAAAGTGTATAAGCTAAATCCTTTATAAGAAACTGATCGCTAAAAATTTATTGAACAATTTCGTTACATATAGCTAGGATACTCTCTACATGATGTGTGTGTGCATAATAATCAATATACAATTGTTTTCATGACTAAAATTTAATTTATTAATGTCAGTAACAAATCCAAACATATATACTCAAAAAAATAAAACTATACAACAGGCCTAAAACTCAGAACTTCCACCAAACAAACTGACGCACCTTTTCATCAGTTTAATCAATATTTATAAAACACAAATTATTTTAAACTTTACAAGTCTGTATGACCAAGAGCACATGCTACACTAGTGATGAAACAGGTGATGCAAGGTGGTTTAAGGTCCCTCTTATTAGAATAACAGAGAGCCAAACCCAGAGGGCTAGTTTATGTTATGCCTATTGCCTAAACCCGTTAGGCCAGGGCCGAACGAGGGGGTCTAAGTTCCCTTTTATTAAGATAAGTACCTACTGGCTAGCTAGCTTATGTTAGGCCTAACCCCGTTAAGGCAGGGTCGAATAAGGGTTATCCTCTACAATCACCTCTAATCATCCGCCGTGCAAGTCACACAAAACAGACTTAGCAGGATTAGTATTAATAAACCCATATAACAGGTTAATGACCAAAATTGCAGGCTTGGACAAATTCCATATCATAATCCACATATTTTGTCCAAAGTGGTCGGAACTGGTTCATACCAATATCGAGCCATGGTTTCATATTTCCATTGAAATGCACAACTGCAGCATCGCGAATTTCTTCCATACTTATACTTGGATTATACCCGAGTCCCAAAACATGCCATGATTTGTCTAACGGTTTAGTTGTCGAGTAAAATGTAATCAAACCTGGAGGCAATGTTCCCAGTTTCCACAAAGTCCGGTTCTCATTCTGCATAACAAATCACAATCTTTAAAATCATCGCGAATCAAGATTAAAACTTGATCAAATCTTAAAAACAGAACATAAATCTTACCAGATTTTGCCAATAATGGTACTCCTCTGTGCATTTTTCTCTCCTCCAAGCGTCTAAATCAAAAAAGTTCATCCCATAAGCCCAAGCACACGCATTGGGATCGAATTTCTCTTTGATCAACGGATGAGAGAAATTCATGTACTGTGAGTACCTATGAAACGACCCGAAACATGTCTCAACAGCTCCATTCACCTTCCCATCCATATCTATCTTCCAAAGCCCGGTTAAATCCTTTTGAACGATAATATCATCATCCAAGAACAAAATCCTATGCAGAGTGGGGTACAACGCGGGTAAGTAGAATCTCAAATGATTCAATATGGAAAGATACTTAGGATTTCTAAACTTCATATTGGTTGTGTCCTTCGTGGCGTTCGCAATGTTATGGTAAAACTTCCGCAAATTTGCAGAATCGCGCTGTTTCAAGACTGGGACATACGACGAGTTTAAGAACTTGTAATCCTCAACCGCTTTAATTTCAATATGTGCGCCATTATACTCTTTCATCTTAAACATAACTTGCATTGCTCCAAGGTTCATCTCATCAGTCACAACATGAAAAACATGCTTCCACGGCTCTTTCGTGTTCTTAACAGCCGAATTCACAACAACCGACGCAGCAACAACGTTATCAGAAAATATAGCATAATGATAAAGTTTAGGATCATCAAACTCCACAGGCCGCGGCTTCCCCTCATCAGTATACTTCTCAGGATGCGCGATACGCTCTTCCATCAATCGCATTGCCACACAATGCAAACTCTTTGGTATCGATTTAGCAGCAATCAAGCTAGAAAACGCGCCTTGCTTTTTCGCCTTTGTTAATTGCTCATTAACCGCGAATATTGTATCTTTCAGCTTTTGTATCTTAAGCTGATTATCAAACGACTCTTTCGCCTCAACAATCACTTGTCTAGTCACTTTAATCCGCTCTTTCACCTCCTTCTCTAACTGTCGAACTGTCAATTCATCGATTGATTCGGTATCAGAATCGGAGAGTGCTTGGTAAGCAGGTTTTGATATAACATCCATGTAACTACGTGAAAGTTCAGCAAAAACCCTAACAAGCTTAGATTTCTCGAGCTTTAGTTTACGTGCATAAGCCGCGTAACTGAGAGCAAGCGATCTGTGATCATCTGCTAGCTTTCTTATCTGATCGAATCTCGTCTTCAACGGATCAGATTTTGATTGGAGAACAGACCTCCTAACTGTTCCTACACCGACTGGATTCATATACACGGTCAAGTTATCCTACACAGACACAGTGTAACAAAAATGAGAAGGATAAAAAAAACACAATAGATCACGAAATATGACACAATAAGCCACAAAATATAACACAATGCCGAAAAATATAACACAATATATGGTGAAGAAAAAAGGTACAATGAATCGCAAAAGTGACACAATGATGAAAATAAGAAAAAAATACAATGATACGTAAAAGACACAATGATATAACATAAATTTTAAAAACTAAAAGCTAAAAATCCAAAAAAGCGAAAATCTAAAAACTAAGATCGTATGGTTCGATGAGACGTTTCAAATGTCTGTTGAATGCGTTTAATTGGAGTCCGTTTAATACACTTACTACGACTTCCTATTTTTCTTTCGCTGTATATTTGATCCTAACCCTTCATATACATACCCTAATATTGCAGCAACCATATTATTAATAAATTATGCATGGATGAATTAATATGGAATTACGTAAACAAATAATTGGATAAGTGTAAGAAGGAAAACAATAAAAACCTACATTGTTGGGATCGGATGAAACGACGTCGGATGATGAGGTGAGGAAGAAGGAGACGGTTGACAATGAAAAAACGGCAATGGCGGTAACGGAAGCAAAACGTTTGAGTGAAGGCATTGTTGTGGCAGTGTAAATTAATTACACAAGCAGTGTATGAGTTTTTGATGGTGATTGTGGTTCATACGATACAGGATCTAAAGATCCGTGTTTTCATGGAGAGTGAAACAGAAATGGCAACGTCGTCGTTTATTCATGATCGTTTTTTTTTAATAATTTACTAGTTTATACCCGGGAGCGTCCCGGGATTGAAAAATTTAATATGACGTAATAAAATCTTCAATATATGATTTACACACAGTCAACCAAATACAACTGCAAAGAAAAACCACTATTTCGATTGTTACCATATGTCGCAGATAGGTACACGAAGAAGGTAGTTTTAGCTTTTTCATCCTATGTTCCCATTTATGTGTGTATTATCAGCCACTTTCTCCATACATTTTTCAAAAGGAATATATTAGATAAGGGACATGAAATGATTGTATTGTGTTTCTTTGAACAAAACAAAGTTAACTTAAAAACATTGAATTATTTGGTATATCCATACAATCCATGACATCTATTACAAACTACAAAGTGTTGCATGTATTTGCGTGGGAATTGTGAGATTTTCTCTGACTTGAAGCAAAACCTGAAACATTTAAACATAAAAAAAATCAGATTAAAGTTAGAACGTGAAACAAAAAGCCCAAAACAAATAGGTGATTAAAGGCCTAATACATATTATAAAACATTAACACATTAAACATTATAACACATTGAAACATCAACCGAATGTAGGACAAATATTAGCTGGGCACTTACATATGCATCAGACTTTGAATTTTCAAACCATTAAAGGTATATGATTCATCTTTATATTTTACTTTCATCAATGATAAAAATTAAAAGTAGCTAATAATGGAACTGAACTAAACCTAAAACAGGTCGATGGCCTGGTTCAGGTTGACTCGAAAACAACTTTGTCCATTTTTCTTTTCATGAGGCCAATGTGGAGCAAATTTGTATAGTTTTAGTTTTGGTTCTTTACCATATCAAGAAGTGTACATTGTTATGAAAAGTTAGAGTTGAACTACTTGTGCACAAATTTAACAAACTGTGTCCATTACCAGTTTCATCATCTAAATAAAGATTAGAGGGGCAAAACTAATTATACTAAAGAAACCACAAAGTGGGCTCTTGTTACTCAAACTAAAGAACTTCTATTCATAATTCACCAGAAGCAACATTAACAAAATGAATCAACAGCCCACATGTAATCAATGTCACATTTACGTCCACAAAAAGTTCATATTTTGTAACATATTGGAATTTAAAACTATTGTTGGCTTTCAATAAAATTATTAGCATACATAAAATGAAATGATAGATGACTTGTCCAGCATCAAAGATATTGCAAAGATATACACCAAACTGATGTTACCTACTTTTTCCTAAACCAATCAATTAGCAATGCTATGAACGGTGAGTTCATTAACTGGTAGACAAATATACTTTTACTTATAATCATGAATGACAATAAACAATACATATTTGGATAATCAACTCGGTAGTTTCATTGGTAAACGATAGTATCACAAAATAAAAAGCAACTAAAGACCTAAATGCAAACCTCAAGATGTTGTGAAGTTCATAATCATGAATGACAATAAACAATACATATTTGGATAATCAACTCGGTAGTTTCATTGGTAAACGATAGTATCACAAAATAAAAAGCAACTAAAGACCTAAATGCAAACCTCAAGATGTTGTGAAGTTCCAAGCTCAAACTAATATTAGGTGTAGCCAATGCCAATCCAAAGATGTCTTCAAAATCTCAACCATATCAAAAGTAAGCAACGAAACCATTGGACGCGACAGCCGGTTAGAACACTCAACCACAGACAAGATATCCGGCAATAAAACCATTTTTGATTCGCGTACTCCAAGCTATTTAGCTTGCATATATTTTAGCTTCCGCCAAGGTGCGATGTGCATTTTCTGATCTTTCATACACTTTTTTGATGCTAGGCATAATATCTTGATCAAAGATTGAAATCTTTCTGTTTTTCCAACATATATTTTTGGTAACCTGCTTATTAGACGGTTGTAATCTTGGCTACCCTTAGCCATCTCGAATTCCGCCCGAAAATTCAACTCGAGATCACTCTTAGAGTACCCTTTTTAGAATTTGAATTGTCCAATACTTCTATGTAGGAGTGTTCCCCTGCAAAATTATAATAATAACCGGTAGCAAAAGTGTTGGAGGCGGCACCACCACCTTTAAATCAGCCACACTCGGTAAGCCGAACAAAAATCTTTATGTCCATATCATATAATGGAATTTGTTAAATAAAATTAGAAGAAAAGATTTATCATTGTTAAATATACCTGATTATGAGAGGCAGTCCCTCGGATCTCGTCTGCTTTCCATCCAAATTCTCCACCACAACCGAATCATCCATCGATTAGTGGTGAAAAACCTTCAAGAAAGGTAACGATTAGACGCCATATGATGATAATAGGGGGGGAAGAAACCTTTACAGTGAGTTACTCAAAGAAGACGATAAATGATTTAATAAATTTTAATCAAACCTAAAACATCAAAGAACCAACAATATAAAAAACTAAAATCTCAACCAAAACTAAACGACTATAAGTCAAAAAAGAAAAAAAATCAATAACCAGACAAAACTATGAAGTTGATGGAGCTAATAACTTAACACACACTTACAAATATTTTAATAAATAAAAATCACAAAAGGGTATTTCCAAAACAAAGTACAACACCTTCTGAAACACCACTTGAACTACTCATCTTCTTCAAAAGATTCAGAATAATAGAAAAAATCTTCAATCTTTCACAAGGTTACAGATAAAGAGAGTGGTAAAAGACAATTATACCCTCACCCAATCAAACTTTATACATCATTCTTTCCATCATCACGGCAATCTTTCTGCACAACAATAAGTTCAAATCTTGAAATAGCCTTTATGGCGGCGCAACCCTTTCACCATCTCAGTATTTTAAACCCTAAACATACATAGAAAGATCTTGAAAATCCCCCGAAAAGTTAGAAAAAAAAAATTCAGGGAAATAAATGACACCAAAAAAATAGAGCAATTGATGTAAAGAATAATAATAATAACTTACGGTCATGTGTTGAAGAGGGTTTGAGAAGAACCCTAATTGTTTTGGAGGAGAGAATCATAGATGGCAGAGGATGGAGAGGAGGAGGAAGGTTAGGCACGATTTCATTATTTAGGGTTTTATTGAGGAGTTAGGTAGGGTTTGAAGGAGAAGAGAGGAGAAGAGACTCGATGGGTTTCATGTGATGTTTTCTTGTGATGTTTTTTTTAACTTAAATACCAAGTGACACATAAGATGACACATGGCACACTTAAGGGGGAGAATGCCTCCCTGAATGCCATGTCATCAAAATGGCTTTCTTTTATTATATATATAGATTTATCCTTGTGAAGAGTTTCAGTTATTTTTCCAAACTGATTCACACGAGTCATCGATGGAGATTTCGATTTAAACTCAGATTTAGGGTTGAAAATGAACCAAACGTTTGATAAAGAGTTTGTGAACCGTTCAGCGGAAAGTTTGTTTGTGTTCGTTCGTTTAATAAATGAACGAACACAAACAAGAAATTTAGTTGGTTAACGTTCGGTAACGTGTTCGTTTATGTTTGATAGTTCATTAGGTTCTTTAACTTTTATTTTTAATTTTTAATTTATGTACTTCAAAATTTTTAGTAATCTATTATTTAATAAATATTAGTCATTTATTACATATTAGTATTACTTTAATTTTTTGTGCATCGACATTTTTGAACGCTCAAAAGTCAATCTGGTACCTAAGATTAACAAACAAACACAAATCAAACACGAACATATTCATTTATTTAACAAACAAACACAAACATAAAATCACTTTTGGTAAGTGTTCATGAACAGTTTGTTGTAAACACATTATTTTCTTATCAAAAAAACACGAATAAAGCCTTGTTCATATTCGTGCAATTCGTTTGTAGCCTATTCAGATTCCTTTGGATTTATTTTTATTTTATTTTTTTTTCAAATCGATGGGGGCCAGACTCAACATATACAAATTTAATTTTTCAGACGAAAAAAGGGAAATTTACACTACATAACCAAAATAAGCGAATAAAAGGTTTGAAAATAACCTAAATCGGCTAACATGAGATGATCGATATTTAATACCGACGATTGGAGATAAAATGAATCGAATTTGAGATGACTGACATTCAACTATCAACTGATCGATCCTAGGGTTTCGTCTATCATAATCGTCCCTTCTACAAATAAGTATTGCCGCTATAAAGATTTTAGATTTAATTGTTAACTAACTTTTTAAGGGGATTAATTGGGTTTAGATGGGCCAATTTGTTTGAAAAGGTTATTGTGTTTAGATGAAGTAATTTGCTTCTTCCTGGGTTTTAGAATCTAAAAATCTTGATGGGTTTTGGAAGGGTGCTGGGTTTAAAAAGGTTACTAGCTTAACAATTGTAAAGGTTGTTTTAAATTTTCTTAGAAAAATTTAAGAGATAGTGCGTTTTACAATATGGTTTTGACTTTTGATTTAAACATAAATCAATAATCACAACTCGAATGTATATGATCCGTAATAATAAGTTAGAATCCATGTTTATTATCATTGAATGTCACAAAAAAAAACACATGTAAATTAAGGCTCCGGATATTCATACAAGTTTGGTTTATATCCACACAATCCTATACGGGTCGTAGAGGGCTCAACGGCCCGTAGGAAGCATTTTTTATCCTTCTACGAGCCGTAGAGGGCTCTACGGCTCGTAGGTAATGATTGCCATTGATTTTGAGGAGCAGCAATGATTGCCAATGATTGCCATCACGTCTACGGGCCGTAGAGGTCTCTACGGCTCGTAGAGAACTTCTGATTAATTTTGGGGATGAATGAGGGTGGGATGGATGAATAAATTTTTGTCTATGGCCCGTAGAGACCTCTACGGCCGTAGACCCAAAAAAAACACAAAATCGTTTGGGACAAGGTTCGATCATGGGCAGATTATCACACAAACACACACACAAGTCTTATTTCATATATGGGGACCATCTGGGCTACCAGTTCGCTGGTTTCTATATTGGAAAACATTAATATAACATAAACCAGTTTAGGCACCCTCTACGGCCCGTAGAGGTCTCTACGACCCGTAGAGGAGTTGTTTTTTTTTTAAACATTTTAATTGTTTAGGAAATAACTACGAGTGTAGTAAATCATCAGAATAGTTACAAAAAAAATTAAATTTTAATTGTTTAATTTTTTAAATTTTTTGATGTCGTCTCGACAAGCGTGTAAAACGTTAACACAAGCGTTTATATAAGCAAAACGATAAAACTAAACGTTAACAGGAGCATTCAAAATAAAAAGATTGTTTAAAGTTACTACATAACAGAATCAGAAATAAAACATCGTATCATCAGGCGGCGGCGGCTGCTGCGAGGACGTCCCGGGCTGCTACGGGGTCTGCTGCGTGCTGGGCCCTAAAGTCGGTGGGACACGAGTCTGCAAGCCCAGCTGCCGATAAATATCCTGCTGGCCAGCAATCATCCAGCGCATCGCCTCGTCCTGCCGATCACGCCACTGACGCATCTCTTCGGCCTGCTGCTGACGCCAAGTATCCATCTGCTGACGCCACGGACGCATCTCGGCAGCCTCTGCGGCAGCCGCACGTACGTCCTGCCTAACATCAGGAGGCAACCTGAGAGAGTGATAAACGCGCCTAGGATTCTGCAGATCCTCAGGCTGCTGCTCAGGCATCTCGACGTCCAGCAGATTGCCCCCCTCCTGCTCAGCAACATAATGCAACCCAACCTCCACAGCATCACCTGCAATGGATAGCAATAAATAATTAATAAATAATAATAATAATAATAATAATAATAATATTCCATGATTTTATATAAAAAATTGGGCAGAGTTTCCCCTGTTTTCGTGCAAACCAGACAACACAAGTTGTCTACAAGTTTTCCAAATAATAATAATAATAATAATAATAATAATAATAATAATAATAATAATAATAATAATACCTCCAAGGCCCTGGTGTACCAACGGCTCGTGCACAAACTCCGCGCCATTCGTCCTAATCAGATAGTCGAAGGCTGGTTGATCCGGCGTCCTCGCCTTCTTCGCCGAACAACCCATAGCTCTCAACGTGGGTTGACCTAATGGACTGAAACAAATAAACAAACTCATAAACATTAACATTAATAATAATAATAATAAGAATAAGAAGAAGAACAATACCTGGGCGGTAGTGGCGGAAACTGATTCCGGTTAACATAACCGAAATATTTCTCTGCACTGCAGCGCTCGGCAATCATGCTGATGATCCCCCGGCATGCGATGGCTCCCCGCAACTGCTTATGGGGAAGGAGGCAAAGAACTCGGCCATGCACCGATGCAAGGCAATCGGCATGCCGGTGAGTATGCAATAGAGGTACATCAGGTCCGTCTTCGTCACCCGCTCGTTACAGCTGCACCGTGCCGTTAAGGAATAGGTAATGCAACGGTGAATGTAACGAACCACGGGGTGACGAATGCTAGATGCCCTGTCAGTCCTCTCCCCCCTACATAGGATAACAATATTAATAATAATAATAATAATAATAATAATAATAATAATAATAATAATAATAATAATAAGATGAAGAAGAACAATACGTCTCACTCGGATTCCCGAACTCTGGACCACCAATGGTGAGCCACCACGCAAAGAGCACGTCATCAGGAACACTAGTGACACCTCTAGTGTAGACATCCTGAACATTATCATTAATATTAACATTTAGAATAAGAACAAAAATAATAAGATTAAAAATAAATAATATTAATACCTTTCCAAGCTCGTCGCAAATGTACCACTGGGTGTGCGTAGCCCACTGATCTAGGGAATAACCATACCGTACGCCGAGTATGGAAAACTCGACCTCCGACGGTGGTGGGTCGGACGTCGATTCGCGGGGCGGCGGATCTTCACCATCCTTTCGTATCCGAAGGCGAAAGGTGGATAGGAACTCTATCACCAACGGCCGATGGGCCGGCGCGTTGGAGTCGGCAAAAAACCTGACCAACGGGCTCCCTTCCGAGATCCACCCTCGTGCAATCTCCTGTGCACCGCCCCTAGTGTCCCGAAGCGCGTCCCAAGAAATCCCCCTCGGCTTCGCTATCTTCTTTTTCTTCAACCTCTGAAATCTGGGATTCGGGTAATCGAATCGCCGAAATTGGCAATGCTCCCAGTCCTGTAACTCACCCCCTGCCATGGGGCTAGGCGCCCCCTGGACCACCGGCTCGTCAGCATCCGGCTGCTCCTCCTCATTCCAGTCCTCGTCTTCAAAATTTTCCATAACTGCAATCCAAAATACAAATATTATTGATTTTTGGATTTCAAACATTTATACATAAGATTTCACACATTTATTAATCTATATTATTGAAGACCTGTTTCAGCCTTGGCGCGCGCGCAGGGCTGTTTCAGCCGTGTTTAAGCCCTGCGCGCACGCGAAGGCTGAAACAGGTCTGTTTCAGCGCTGCGCGCGCGCGAAGGGCTGAAACAGGTCTGTTTCAGGGCTGCGCGCGCGCGCAGGGCTGTTTCAGCCCTGTTTCAGCCTTGCGCGCGCAGCGCTGAAACAGGGCTGAAACAGTCGCGCGCGCAGCGCGCTGAAACACACTGAAACTTCGAGCCAAGTTTGTATACATATCCATTTATGTTGAATGGCTAAACACACTGAAACTTACTTAATGACACCAACATACAACCAATATCCATTTATGTTGAATGGCTAAACACACTGAAACTTACTTAATGACACCAACATACAACCAATTAGACCGTACACATCGTTTAACAACCATTTCTTGCTAACTTTAATCGCTAAATAATGATACCGAATTCACATCCTAGTTCAAATTAATAGCACTTTGACTGGTTTAGGTCTGTTTTCGATTAAAAAGACCCAAATTGGCCCATTCACAAGTTGCTACTTTTATTAAAAAGACCCATCTACAACAACAATCGACCCACAACAATCATCTACACAACAAACCATCTACAACAATCATCATTTCTAAATCTGTGGAAAAAAAATTAACAGAAAAAAATGAAAAAAAAAGAAAAAAACTGGCAAAAAAATCTATTAACAATGATCATTTCTACACAACAATCATCATTTCTTCCCCATTGTTACTTATTAACAATCATCATTCATTCATAACATATATATAAATATATACTATATATATATATATATGCATACAGAGGGAGAGGGAGAGAGAGACAGAGAGAGAGAGAAGCATACCTTTACCGAAGAGAGAAAGCGAGAGTGGTCGATGGTGGTGGTAGTTGAACGGTGGTGGTGCTTGTAGGGTTAGGGTTGAGAGGTTTGGGGGATAAAAAACTGATTTGGGGAAGAAATGAAGGCAACGAGGGAATCAGATCTGTTTAAAAGTTTTTAACTTTATCTACGGCCCGTAGAGGTCTATACGGGCCGTAGATGTAAAAACAAAAACCGTTTGGGGCATGGTTCGAACTTGGGCATATTATCACACACACACACACATAACATGCTTATAGTAACAATGGGGACCATCTGGGCTACCAGTTCGCTGGGATAATACCCAACACAATTATATATAACATACAACTGATAACCCAATTTTTTTTAAAAAAAAATCCTCTCCTACGGCCCGTATAGGTCTCTACGACCCGTAGAAAACAATTTTTTTTTTTAAATTTGAATTTGTTTTATAAAAATAACAGGTTTTTTTTTTAGAAAACTTTTTGCCTACGGGTCGTAGAGACCTCTACGGGCCGTAGAGGCAAGGGTCTCTACGACCCATATATGGCCTCTACGACCAACTTCGAAACCTCTACGGGTCGTAGAGGTCCCTACGGCCCGTAGATATCATCCTTTTACGGCCCATATAGCCCTATACGGGCCAGTAGATTTTTTGGTTTTTTTAGTATTTTGTTGTTTTAATTATGTTTTATAAGTTTTTTTATAAAAAAAAACGTTTTCATTTCTTATTGTATAGGTAAAATAATAAAAACAAAAAAAAAATCTACATAATAAATCATTATACATTATAGAAACAAAGTTACACCGGATTATCAGAATCAGAAGAATCAGAAGTACTAGGACTACGAGTAAGGTCAAAATACTCTGGAGGTCTTTGAGATAGCGTACGTCCCTCCTCTATACGATCCCGGTATAGCGCCAACCATGGGTTGCGTTCTACATCTACCCACGTCGACCATGCTCCACTCGGATATGGCATTGGAGCGCCGTCTGCTAGCTTAAGCATGATGTAGTGGTTGCCGTTCACGAAGGCTATCGATATGATACGATGTTCTCGTACGCTATCAGGATGAGTATACAAAGGGAAGACAGTGCACGCTCCTTCAGAGGAGAAGAGTTGAACAACCACACCAAATACCTGAGCAATCAGTAATGTAGTCGAAGGCACTTCCATCCATTTTGAATAGGGTGCGTTCCCCATTCCCCTCCAATCTAAGGTCGAGTATATGTGGGCGAACCCGTTTGTTCGTAATGTGTTGAAAACCACTACCCAATCATGCTGGTTGTCCCCCGTCATCTCTTGTAGAAGAACTTGGCGCATCCATTCCTAGTCTCCCTCCGGCCAATCTAAAGCCACACATGCAGCTCGGAATCCACAGTTACCGTCCGGCTCAACATCTTGAATGTGCGTGACAAACTGTCGAAAAAGGGGATGAATCGCATGTTTAAATTCTTGAATCACAAATTTATACCTGTCACCGCCAAATATTGGGAAATCATGATTATGGAAAATCTCTACAAACAGTGGAAAATCATGTATGTATGTATGTATGAATAGTTATTAATGTACCTGTTCCCTACTAACAGTGGAAAATCTCTATCACACACTCTCATTTTATCTTTACCCGGATCTGATGGCCTACGTCTTCTAACAGGCTCGTCCTCCTACAATGGATAACAATAAATAAATAATTAAATAATTAAATAATAATAATAATCAAAGATTTTATAAAAAAATTGGACAGAGTTTCCCCTGTTTTCGTTCAAACCAGACAACACAAGTTGTCTACAAGTTTCCCAAATAATAATAATACTAACTTTTTCTTTCGCATCCTCCTCCTGTTTTTTTTTCTGTGATTTTTTAGTTGGGCGCCCGCGAGTATTCTTTTGTTTCTCAGGAGGTTGAGTGTCAGTCATACTTGGATTTACCACCGACTTTATTTTTGACAACATATTTCTTTGAACCCGTGGTGGTTGAGACTGTATTGCTTTTTTGACTATTTCCCACTCACTCGCAAGGTCACATTCCCCCCCTACTACTTCCGGTTCGTAATTCAGTCGTCTCCAGAAGACGTCTACTTCGGACAACTGTATTTTTATTCCTGTATTTTATAATAATAATAATATTAATAATAATAATTATAATAATTAATAATATAATAACAAGTAATAAAGTAATGGTATTACCTGTATTTATATACGAATCTAATCGACATGCACACGGCAACCCAGAACTTGTAAAAAGCTAGTGACCACAAGTATTTTTTTGTTTCCTCAAATTCTCTATATGTTTTATCTCAGTTAACAACTTTTCGATCGCTGCATGGGAAACTTTACCGAGCAGGTCCTCAAAAATCGGTATGTCATGGTGCACTTTTTTCACCGACAGACTCTCTTCAAACGAGTGGTTTATTGCCCTCTCTTGTGACGTATACTGACCAAAGTGCATCTTAAACCTTGAATGCTGGCTCTAAACTCTGTTGGTCGTATACTGACCAAAGTTGTAGTTTGTGTCTGTCCATGCAGAAACAAACCGTTCTTTGTAGTCACGTAGCCAGACCCGGTCTACATATTCAAAAACATCTGTAAAAAATAGAACAAAGTTATTTGTTAATGTGTGTATGCGTTTTAAACTAAATTAATATGGTGAATGTACCATCTCGTTCGTCCAGACATAGTCGTTTGTAGAATCGGTCTAACCAATGTCGGTACCATTCTGGAGATGAAGATCTACATAGTCGCTTAAAAGATTTCACAAATATTTTCCAATCTTTATCTCCAAAGGATTTTCTGCAGTGCTTTAATATATTTTTGTGAATGTGATACCTGAATGCATAATAAAACTCGTAATAATAATAATAATATGTATTACCTGCATAACAACTTTGAAGCTGCTGGAAATACAATGTCGCATGCATTCATCAAGGCTTTCTCACAATCAGTTATTATAGCACGAGGCTCCGTACTATCTTCTAGCAAATCTTTAAGCCTTTGTAGCACCCACAGGTAGTTATCATTTTTTTCACGGGAGATAAATGCATGGGCGACACAAAACGACTTGGATGTTGATGTCATACCCACAACTTGAACAAACGGAAGTTTATGCTCGTTCGTTTTGTAGGTCGCATCAATCATCAGCACATGCGGGAACACACGCCATAATCTGTGCGAGATGGGATGGACAAACAAAATATCCTCGATCGCTTTTGTAGAGGCATTCTTTCGGGTGAAGTAAATAAATTCTTTTTCCACCAATGTGGTTTCGAGTACCTGCATAGCAATAATAATAATAATTAAAAAAAATAATAAAGTAGTAGTAGTAATAATAATAATAACAAGAGATAATAATACCTGCATTTGAGTCCTGCCGCCGTATAACAAATGCCTAACCTTGGTTATTGTGTTATGTATGCCTCTTAAGATGCAGGGACTATCCGGGTTTTGTTTTCTAACGGCCGTATGTATGTCTACTGGCGTAACATTTTGAAAGTAAAGTGTATCCACCAATTTTAACTCGCCCGGACCCAGCCTCCTAGCATACGCGTGACCCTCGATGTGTTGGAAAGGTTTGTGATTATGTTTTTGGTTCACGACCTCCAAAATATAACCATCGTGGCCGGAGTGGTATTTCCCTTTTAGTTCAAACTTGCAATCACATTTTTTGCTGCCCGTCTTTCGAACCGTGGCTACACTACGGTGTACGCCACTACGGTCACATCGTATCCATGCCGTCGTCACCCTCCTATTCGGCCCCCTGCCATCCGAAACAGTACGTCCGTATACGGTAATGTAACCATTAATTTTGGCCCTTTCATAAACCCAATCTGTCAGGTCTTTAAGAGACCCGAATACCTGCAAAATTTATATACGAGTTCAAATAACAACTAATATATACGAGTTCAAATCTCACAAACCCTAAAACAAATATATGTACGGGGCTAAATATACGAGTCTAAATATGTACACTATTAAATATACACGGGTCTAAATTATAAACAAGTGTAAATACATAAACACACCTGATTTGTTTCAAACGAAACCTCCGGGACAGGTTCGTAGCCACCGTTGTCGCCACCGTCGTCGCCACCATTGTCGCCACCGTTATCACCTCCCTCGTGCGATCCCTTGAAGTTGCCATGACCCTCCTCGTGCGAATGATAAGTCCCGTACTCCTGGTTCAAACCGGGCAGCAGGTTCAAATCGGGTAGCGCATTCCCGTCATCACCGTGAACAACGGATCTAACCTCCTCCTCACCACGTTCCACCACGGGTCCGAAAATGCTTTCCGAGACGTGAGATATGCTATACGAATGCTCCCATTGCTCCGAAACATTACTGTAGTGGCTCGAAGACATCGCGGTAGCTTGGAATCGATCAGATTTTTCGTGCTCCGTTTTTTTTAAAATTTTCGTTGTCTGAGAAAAGGAGACAAGGAAGAAGGATTTATCTAGACCTCTACGGCCCGTAGAGGTCTCTACGGGCCGTATAGGGTTTAATGCTCACAACTACCCACTTTTCTACGGGTCGTAGAGACCTCTACGGCCCGTAGAGGTACAGAATTTTCAGACTGACACACTGCAAAGTCAGTCTGATCATTGAATATTCTCGTACCTCGTACCCTCTACGGCTCGTAGAGGTCTCTACGGGCCGTCTAGGGTTTAAATGCTTCTCACCAAACCACCTCTACTAGCCGTAGAGAGGTCTACGGGCCGTAGAGGTTACTCGCATTAATTGCACTGACACCCTATACGGCCCGTAGAGCCCTCTACGAGCCGTAGAGGGTTGTGCAAACCTAAAAATTGTTATTGTGTAAATAACATGCCTCTAAATTAAAGATCACAACAAGCCAAATTGCTTTTTCATATTGTTTCATGCACAAAATCAATACACATGATCAAGTACTGATTTGGGAAGATACGTTTACACGTTGTGAAAACGGCCAAGAGCAATCACCTGCCTCCGTAATTGAGTTGGAGAAGAAACTCCCTTCTGTTTCTTAATCGTCATTCACTCTTCCCAAGCTTTTTATTTGGGTCATTTTATGACCTGCTCAAATTCATTGTTCTTTTTTATTCAACCCATAAAGACCCACTAAAAATTCCATGTGATCCAAAATAACCAAATATATTATGGTAAACACCATTACAACCAAAATTTGAAACTTAGGTTGTATGTTAGCCAGGCTACTCCTAAGTTATCACTATCAGTCACTTTGTCAATGCCATTGATGATTTCCAAATGCCCATTTCTAGAGCTTAACCCTATTGACCCTTAATTCTCTTTCCTTTTCACTCGCTTTATTTTCTCTCCTTAATTCTCTTTCTTTTCTTTTCCTTCGTTTATTAAACTCGGAAACACGTACAACGTATGTCCAAGTTGAATCAACCACTCACCAAGGAAGCGGGGTTCATGGCATGAATACATTTAGTCGCTATTGACCCTTGTCAAGTAGAGATATTAGATTTAATCAATGTTTTAAAAACCGGTTTATACCGGCCGGTTGAACCGGTTATACCGCTTACCGGTGGCTTGGCCGGCACGAATTAGTACGGTATTTTGGGAAAACGGTATAGGATTTGAACCGCCGGTAAATTCCGGCATACCGGTTTATACCGCTATACCGGTACCGGCACAAGGTTAAATTTTAGACTTTATCGACCCGTAGTGAAGGTATAAATAACATGTGTGGTGAGAAAGAGCATGAACCGGTTTCTTAAACACAAAGTGACTTATATATATGTTACTTATCTTATGTACTTTTAGTATATTTTGATTATTGGTAACTAAAACTTCTTATTAAAGATTGTAAAAAACGAATGTGGTTGTACTTTTGTTGATGAGGATGGCGATGATTATAAATTTTATCTTTTAAGTAATCATAAACTTGATGTATTTAACACTTGAATGACATAAACCTAGTATTCCCTTTCATATAAAAAAAACTCTGTGTGGGTAATTTTGGATTATTTTTTTATAATGGATTCACTTTTGAATTATTTTTTATTATGAAATCGTATACTATTGGATTACTTTTTTAATTGAAGTTGTATTTTATAGAATTATAGGTTTAAGTAGTCAATCCGGTTGAACCGCCCGATACAACTCGGTTCAACCGGTTGAACCATTTCTAAGTTCAATCCGGTATGATTAAAAAACCGGTTTTTAAAACATTGGATTTAATACGGGCTATTCTAGCCAATCTAATAAACCTTTTTAAAATCAACTCTTAAACACAAATTTGAAACTTCGATTTTATTTTTTCGAACAAAAAGCCCATCAAGTATTTGATTAATCGAAATAAAAGTTGTTGAATAATCAGCTCTTATCAATTTGTTTTTATTAATTTTAGCAATAATTCTGATAAGTTTTTTCTCGGTCTAGGTGTCTAGCTTCATATTCTATATCCTCCAACATTGTTGGCAATCATCATAATTCATATATTTGTATTTTATATAAACTGAAATATAGAATGAGTAACTTCGAAATTGATAGGAGAAAGACCCCGAATCACCGGTTCAAATAAAACGGTAAATAAAAAGGATAGATCTAAGGTCCGTTCGTGATACAGACACACCACACAAACGAACAATAGGGCGACGAAACGGTAAATAAAAAGGATAGATCTACGGTTTGTTCGTGATACAGACACACCACACAAACGAACAATAGGGCGACGAATTTCTAACCAAGGATACAGATACACCACCACGGTCAGGAACTAGGGTCTAAGAACACCATCCAACTTGCCATGGTTGAACTAGCATAGACACAATTAATCCAACTCAAAATCCATTGAGAAAAATTAACTGAAGAGAATAATCTCAAAACTCAAAACTCACTAACTTCATTAATGAAAATGTTGAGATACATAAAGAGAAAAAGAAAACTGCAAGCCCACGTACACTAGCTATGGGACAAAAGTACTACCTAATATGCATAGAGTACAACTAAGAAAACACATAACAATTAACTGCCCAACACGTGAGATAAGGAAAAACAAATAAAAAACATTAATTAAAAAAAAAAGAAGCAAGATAGTAGTTTGCATCTTGCATGCTCTTCTGGACGTGGGTATATTGTATGCATGAAATTGCTATCATTCTCTTCCTCTTGAAAAAAAGTTTGCCCTCAAACTTGGACTATAAACATTCGGTGGTGGCGGCGGGTCGGGAGGTATTTCCGGTGGATACCCAATGGAATATAGCTTGAAACAAGACCGCAACCGAAAACGACTCCTCAATGGCTGCATAACTTGAAACGGCATCCCGGTTAAAAGGAAACTATTAGTGTTTAGGACCTCAACTGATCTCCGTATACGCATAGATCCTACTTGAACATCACACTCAAATTCATAAGATGCATTTAAATTTAACTTGGTTTCTTTATGTTGCAACCCAACTTGTTCGTCCTCTCCCTCCTGATTTTCTGATTTGTTAAGAAGTGTAGATATGATATTTCTATGCTCTTCTTTGGTGAGATGATTTTCTTTATCTTCATTTGATCCGATCTTTTCCACTTCTTTTGATTCATCTTCTTGACCGATAATGTCGCTAAGGGCTCGTTTCACAAACAAGCATTCTTCTTCATCCGGTTCGATTCCGTCTTCATCATACCGGGGTCCTTCGGCTTGTTCGGAAGTCTCGCTAAGAGCTTCTCGCAAAAATAGACACTCTTCTTCTTCGGGAATAAATCCATCATATCGAGGTTCAACTTGTTGGTTGCGAACCATGAAGAGTAACTTCTCAATTTGATCTTGTATGCACTTCACTTTCTGCCAAATAACAATATCATGCAACTGTTTTTGTAGGTCTCGAACTTGCTGTTCCAAAGATCTGTTTTGATAGGCCATTTTTTTGAGACTGAAATATAAATGAATGTGGAAGAAATACGAGTCGAAACAAGATCACTTCGGCTCTGATACCAAATGATAGGAGAAAGACCCCGAATCACCGGTTCAAATAAAACGGTAAATAAAAAGGATAGATCTAAGGTCCGTTCGTGATACAGACACACCACACAAACGAACAATAGGGCGACGAAACGGTAAATAAAAAGGATAGATCTACGGTTTGTTCGTGATACAGACACACCACACAAACGAACAATAGGGCGACGAATTTCTAACCAAGGATACAGATACACCACCACGGTCAGGAACTAGGGTCTAAGAACACCATCCAACTTGCCATGGTTGAACTAGCATAGACACAATTAATCCAACTCAAAATCCATTGAGAAAAATTAACCGAAGAGAATAATCTCAAAACTCAAAACTCACTAACTTCATTAATGAAAATGTTGAGATACATAAAGAGAAAAAGAAAACTGCAAGCCCACGTACACTAGCTATGGGACAAAAGTACTACCTAATATGCATAGAGTACAACTAAGAAAACACATAACAATTAACTGCCCAACACGTGAGATAAGGAAAAACAAATAAAAAAACATTAATTAAAAAAAAAAGAAGCAAGATAGTAGTTTGCATCTTGCATGCTCTTCTGGACGTGGGTATATTGTATGCATGAAATTGCTATCAGAAATAATATCATCATTGTTACCGCTCCGATTGCAATAATTGCCACCAACGGCTATAGTTTTATTAAGTATAGATTAAAAATTACATGTTCTTTATTGAACAATAAATTTGAAATATATATATTCATCTATGTATAAAATCATTATAGGAAAGATGGGTTTTACACTTTTACTCACACTTATGTTTATTAAAATATATTTGCCTTGGACTATATTGATTAAGGTTACACTGGTTTACCGTAGCTTACGATTGTCAAAAAACTCGTTTTCCGAAAACTTTTGCAATTATTTTCTGCTTCATTTTATTATCTTAACCAAGGTTGTAAAAATCCCGATTAATCGGTGATTAATTGTTAGTCCTCACTTTACTGATTAATTTTGGGCTAATCACTCAATTAATCAGTATCGCGATTAATCACCGATTAGTCTGACCAAATTGGTCCTAGTCAGACATAGAAAACTCAAAATTAAGTAAAAAATGAATTCGAACGGGTCAAAATGGACCAAATTGATCCAATAAAACAAAATCTTATCTCAAAATTGGATGATAATTCATGATTTAGAAGCAAAATCAATGAAACTCAATGAACCCTAGTTGCGTCTTTTGGTTCCTTACGATGAAAGAAGGAATGGGGAGGAAGAAACGGGATATGGTGATAAATGGAGGTGATTAGGGTTATTTAAGTTTAGGTATTTTAATATTTACCCCCCCCCCCCCCTCCATATTCACTAGTTTATATTTGGCCCCTAAACTTCTAAATTTATACATATAAGGTATAAAATTAGCATTATATATGTATAAATTTGGAAACATATATATATATATATATATATATATATATATATAGGGCAAGGATTAATGGAAAACCCTAATTATTTCGGAAAACTCTAGTAAACCCTTAGAAAAACCTACTTCCAAAGGTTTTTTTTTTTTTTGAAAAAATTAGGGCATGTAATATACATGTTTTTAAGAGTTTTGAGCCAAAAAAATCAAAAAAGCGCCGAGCAGTTTTTTTTTTTAAAAAATAATAATTTTTCATCATAACATATGTTACCAGTGCAAAAAAAGGCTAACATATGTTATGATGCACAACTTATTTTATTTTTTTTAAAAAAAAACCGTTCGGCGCTTTTTTGATTTTTTTGGTTCAAAACACTTAAAAACATGTATTTTACATGCCCTAATTTTTTCAAAAAAAAAAGCTCGGGAAGTAGGGTTTTCCGGGAGTTTTCCGATTAAACAGGGTTTTCCATGGATACTTCCACTATATATATATATATATATATATATATATATATATATATATATACACACACACATAGGGACAGGTTCAAATACAAAGTAATGAAAACGTGCGAAGTGTGCGAAGGCTCACTTGTACATGATAATTACGTAATGATAATTACGTAATGATAATTACGTAATGCCTTCATGAATATACAAAAACATTACGTAATTATCATGTACAAAGTGCATGATAATCACGTAATGAGAATTACGTAATGATAATTACGTAATGTTTTTGTATGTTCATGAATGCATTACGTAATTATCATGTACAAAGTGCATGATAATTACGTAATGACAATTACGTAATGCTTTCATGAACATGCAAAGACATTACGTAATTATCATTACGTGATTATCATGCATTTTGTACATGATAATTATCATGTACAAAGGGGTTAAACTTAGTAGGATTGAAGGTGACGATAACTGTGATGGTGGAGCTCGGTGAGTTTTGTGAGTGAAAATGGGGGACGGTTAGGTAATATTTATATATAGAATTGGGTTAAAAAAATTAAAAAAAAATACCGTTACTACACGGTCAAATGGCAGAAAGGTCAAAGAAATTAAATAAATCAACCTTTGCAGCTCGGCGAAGAGTAACAAAGTCAAGGTTTTTGATAGAAACCGAGGGGGTGGCGACAGTGTTGTCATTCAGAAACGGTAACCGATTTGCTTTGCCAACGAGTGCCCCATCCCCCCTTAGACCGTATCTGATGAAGACGCCAAAACGGTGGTAATATGATGCCTCGGGCTAAAGATGCAGAGAAAAACCGGGCATTATGCATATCCTACCTGAATAAGAAAGCCCGTAACCAGTTATTAAAAAACAAGGGGGTTGAAACTGTAACGGCTAAACCCAAAAATTTGGTTCAGATGTACCGCAGATGTGTGTCAGAGATATTTATACCTTATGCGGTTTAGTTTGGAGTGTGTGTAATGGCATTGAAGTTTAACGCCCCTCTCTCCTCATATAATTGGCTCAACTAACTTTTTGGTCAGAATCAGAAATTCAAGCGTTATAATTTTAACACTCAACACCATTTTTACAATATTAACGTCCTTTAACCCCCCCCCCCCCCCTTTAAGGCCCCTATGTAGTGGTGTTTGGGGCGTTAATTTTGTTTTAAAGCCCCTATAGCGTTCGAGTACACATGGTCTAAAATGATGGAGCCAAAGATTCTAAACAGCTAGAGGTTACTGATTGTACACCATTATCATGTTTTTTATGACCCCTAGAATTTATCCGGTTAACATATTTGTTAATTAGAGGTGGTCAATCCTTTTGTTTTTCAATTGAAATGAAATATACTTCCAACAACATGATGAAAATTTACATTTTTTTAAGTAAATGTCACGCAATCATTTTATTTTCATATAAACACGTGAAATAGCATAATTGGGGTTTACTTGTTCAGCCGGTAAAAGATTGTCATATTGTAAAACACTAAAACAATAAACAATATTTACAAAAAGTGTGACAACATGATTACAATGATAAAAAAGTGTCGAATCTAAATGGACAAGACATAAATCATCCAAAAAAATACGGATCCACCAGAGGCATGCCCATAAGAGACAAACATCATAGTCTACATATCTTACCGACACATCTCTTTCTAATTAGTTATTACTGTATAAAAACCTTTTAAGTGTACGTTTGTTATATATTCTATTGTTATGTAATTTTATGTATGTATGTGTAATATGTACGTTTTGTAGTATGTCATGTTCAAAAATTATGAAAAGAAATAAAATGTGACTAAAAATTATAAGTCCGTGGTCACATATACATTTTTGCGTGTAACAAGGGATATTTTCGATCAGTCAATTTATTCTTCGTTCGTATTCCGTAGGGGTGGTCCTATTGTAGGTTTTGAACACAATCCCTGTATATTATTTGTGTGATAGAAACAATTGACATTGAAAGTTTGGACAACGACCTCTCTACATAATTTGTGTGATGGGAATCTACAAAAGACATCGGTTGGATTGGTACCCATGTCGCTCCTTCATTGGAACAACCAGGATATGAATCATATACCTTAGCAATGAAGCCTAGCTCAGTTGGTGAAAATTAGGGGAGCTAGAGCAGAGGTAATGTGGAGGTTGAGAGTTCGATTCCGTTTGGAGCCATATTTACCACATGTGAGGGTTCCACCTAGGGAGATCCCCAATCCAGGTGGAATGTGTAATCAGTACAGGCTGACCTAAAGTATTAGTCAAAGCTCCACCGGTTACACCACTTGCAGACTTGCAGTTAAAAAAAATGAATCCTATACCTTTGGAGGAGTTTCTAACCCTTGACCTAAGGACACAGAATACAAGTACATAAAGAGTTGGAACAACAGTTAGATGTAGTAAAACTAGTAAGTAAATAATTAAATGGCTACAGATACTACTTTCTTCCCCCCGAACAATGTTTTACCATCAAAAGCAATTTAAAAATAAGTTCTAGCATAACGCCCAAGTTGACACTGGAATCATGTTCCAAAACTCAGACCATGTGTAGCAATAATTATTTTGGGCGTTTTCTTCCACCAAAAACGCCCCATAGTGCCCGCACACCGCCTCCCAAGGCGTTTTCCTTCAAAAATGGGTTGGGCAGGGGGCTTGAAGATTGCACTTTCTTGATGGATGCCTAGATTTGTGAGAAGGGCTTGAACATGACACATGGTCTCGTAGTTAAAAAACCAAATCAAATTAAAAACCATCTATACCATTCACTCAAAGGACATAACATGTCATGTGACTTGACTTAATTCGGCAAAAAAAAGTTCACTCAACATACCCAATGAAAACTTCTCTTAATAGACATCCAAAGACCGACCGATAAAAAATCTCTGGTTTCGCCACTGCATTTGCATTCATTTTTCTACACAAATCATTTAGATCTTTCTTTATCATTCTCATTATACTGATTGTCTAACATAATCTAATTAAGATATATAAAAAAAACTAGATCAATCAACCCAATCACAATTAACCAAAACCAAGAACAAAAAATATATTAACAAACATATCAAACAACCCTAATTCTTTTTACTCTTACTACCAACACGATGCAACCAACCAAACCCTTTAATCGCTTTCGAAATCTTCACAAGATTAGGCTTACCCATCCCCAAATTCATCTTCCCAGTAGACAACTTCAACGCCTTCAAACAACACAACTGTCCATTACTCATAAACTCGTCGTCATCATCCTCTTCCTCATCTTCCACGTCATTAAAACACTTGAACTCGCTCTTCTTCTTGCTCATCATCACCTTCTTCTCATTCCCATTCCCATTCCTCACCGCCTCCTTTCGGTTCTTCGATTTTCGGCTCGAGTTGTCGTCCTCATACGCCTCCCATAACGAATCCATTCCTTCCTCACCTCGTGATGAACTGTTTCTTTCTTCGAATAACTTGCATGCTAACGTACGCTTCCATTCTTTCTCCTTCCTCATTGATCCGTAGCTTCCTAAGCTACTAGAAGAATCTAGTCTCCATGAGTTAGATCGAGAGAATGTGTTTTGTACGGCCTTCTGATCTTCAAGCTTTTGTAACACTTTTTGCACATGCGACGTCGTTTTGTTATCCTTCGTCTCAATTGACGCGGTTAGCTTGTCTTCACCGGAAATTGCTGACGTCACCGGCTCTAGTTTCTGAAATGCTTTTCGACTATGCGACGTCGTTTCGTTAACTTTTACGTCAATCTTCGCCGTTGAATTTGATCTCACGGTTTTTTTATCTTCAACGGAAATTGATGACGTCACCGGCGCCTCTAATTTCTGTAATACTTTTCGAACATGCGACGTCGTTTCGATATTCTTCTTTTCAATCACTGCCGTT
This sequence comes from Ambrosia artemisiifolia, assembly GCA_032199755.1. NCBI lineage: Eukaryota > Viridiplantae > Streptophyta > Magnoliopsida > Asterales > Asteraceae > Ambrosia > Ambrosia artemisiifolia. Next base: position 53,028,998 of record CM063523.1, read on the forward strand.
GACTTTGACTTCTGTAATTCTCCGATTACTTTTTCGACGTATGATCTCGCCTCGTTCTCCTTCGTCTGAAACGTCGTCGTTTTGTTCTGCTTTATCTCAAACGTCGACGTTTCGTCTTCAATCGATCCACAGCTTCCAAAGCTACTAGAAGATTCCGATCGTGACGGATTAGAGTTTACAGAGAATGAACTTTCATCGGTTTTCTGATCTTCGTCAGAAACGAATGACGTCACCGGCTCTAATGTCTGCAATTCTTCCACAGCTTCTTCTTCAAAGTGTGCTATCGTTTCATACTCCTTCATCTTAACCGTCTCTCTAGAAGCTTCGAATCGATCTAATTCTTCAAATAATATCTCTAACCTTCTCTCTTCATCCAATTCAGTTCCCGTAACTGTAACCGCAACCGTATCCTGCATTGTTTTAACAAGTATTAGTAATACTATGTAAATATTGGTTAATTATGTAACTCCTTTATTTATAAAAAAATCTAATTACAATTACAAGCTTAATTGATAAATTTAGAAATTATATTATGTTAATATGGTTTAAGTTTATATATAACCGTTTTTGCTAGTAAATTTAGTAATTATTTTGTTTACGAGCATGTCTCTTCGTAGCTCAGGTAGGTATCATTGGCATGACCGACGGTTAACAGTGGTAGACCCGTGAAACCGACGGTAAATATGTAATTGTTGACTGATAAAGGTAACATTATGTAATTATGGTTAATATATATATCTTTTTTAGGCAGTAAATCGGTAATTACAATTAAAAAAAATTACCAAAATAACCAAAAGCACATACTAAGCTAATTTAACAGGCAAAACCGCGTGTTAAACAGGCGTGTTTTGTCTATTTTGGTAATTTGTTGATCAACAATTCTAATACGTAGTGGTAGCACTAATTAGCGCCCCTGCCTTTAATTTAATTGGCTGAAATATGTTGGTGCAGAATCCAAGAAAAAAATGGCGTTAAAGATTTAACGCTCAAGACTAGTTTTGGGATTTTAAAGCCTTTAAGGCTACCATGTAGCGTGTATGGGGTGTTTTAAGGCCCTTTTAGCGCTCCACTACACATGGTATAAGTAATTTACAACCAAAACACAATCACACTTTACAAACAGTTAAAGCTTTTAACTATACCGTCAACATATGTTTTTCAACATCAACATCACCATCATCATCTGGATCAGCAACTGTTAACAACGGAGGACCATGGAACACAATTTTATAAAGCTCAAGATCTTCAAACCCACGAAACTCATCATCATCATCGACGTTGGTGAGTTTGGATCGAAGAGTGTGAACAATGGTTTGAACGAAGCATAGGTTAGAGTGAGGGAGAGAGGTAGCGATGAGGGAGAGAAGAAAGAGGAGAGAGGTGGTGAAGAAGAGAGGGGAGATGAAGAAGAAGAATCGAAAGAGGTATGGAGAGAAGAAGATAATGTAGGAGAAGTAGAGAGGGTGAGAGAGGATGAAGGAACAAAGGAAGGATAAATGGTTGAAGAATTTGAAAGTGGTGAGGGTGAGGGTATCGGCCATTGTTGATTGGTATGGATGAGAATAAAGGAATAATATGGAGTAAAATTATTATTATAGATTATAGAAAATGAGGGAAGATGGAGAAGACAAGAGAAGAGAAGAAGACTGCTGAGGTTGAGGTGTGAGAGTGAAGTGAATGCGGCGTGAATAAAGGGTAGCAAATTTGCGTGGGGCCATTCTTGTTAATGTTTTTTTTTTTTTACTTTTTTTGATTGAGAAAATGCAAGAAGAATTGTTTTTTTTTTTTTTTTTTTCTAAACACTAAGGTAACGTTTGGTATGATTGAATGAAAGAATGAATGAAATGAACCATTACGAGGTAATGAAAAATAATGTGTTTGGTTGGTTAAAAGAATGAAATTACTTATTCCACAAGTCATTCCATTCACTCAAAAACATTCAATTCATTCATCATGTTTTTTTTTTCATTCCATCCCACATTCACCCTTTACTAACAACAACCCACCACCGTCACCCACCCATCGCCGCCTCCACCACCTGCCACCATCACTCACCACAATTTCCTTTACCCACCACAACCGCCACCACCCACCACCTCTACCGCTTCCACCCACCACCATCACCACTCACCATCGTCACCCACCCACCAACACCGCCATCCACCGTTGCCACCACCCAGCACCGCGCCTAGTGATAAAATGGTCTTTGCCTAGTGATAAATCTCATAGGTGATAAAAATTTAGCCCTTAAAGAAAAGTTATATGTATAGATTCTTGAAGTTATCACACAATACTAATTCAAGCTTTTTGCCAATTGATTGACCCATGTCAACTGAGACGTTTGAATTTTTAGAGTAGAAGCAAAGGATATAAGTCTATGACAAGTCGAATTATGGAGTATGTATTGGGAGATTTATTCAAACTTGATTTGGATCTTTCATGAAAATTCGTTGTTATTAACATGAGTTGTGCTTATACAATAAAATGGTAAATCATAATATCTGAATTTTAATTAGTTTCTCTCATGAAAATTCGTTGTTATTAACATGACTACTCTCTCAAGGCAGTAGGCACTTTAATATTGTTTATCAGTTTCATGTCCTTTGTGGTTAAATAATAGGATATTCTTGAGTAATTTGAATCTTATATACAATTTTTTACCTATTAATTCGCTAGGACGGAACTAAACATAATAAATGGCTTTTGGTCTAGTGGTCAGTGTCCCCCCTTATAAATGTGATGTTGTGGGTTTAGATCCTTGCAACTGCAAGGTAACGATGGAATTGAATGTGTTAAAAAAGTTTGCCGTTCAAACAAAAAAATAACCATAAGCTCTTCTAATTTCTAACTTTATATAATCGAACCCTTGAAAACGCAAATCCTTTCATTCATTTTCTTGAACCATGAACTTTTGTTCATCTACATCGTTGGTCAATATAACTTCTAGTTCCTTACTTCCATTCGAGACACTAGTTTTTAAATCACCTATGAATGGAAATAAAACATTTTCAACATTCGTTATGGGCAGTGGCGGATCTAGAAAAAAATTTTAGGGGTAACGTTCAAATTTTTTTTTTCGCCGTAGTTTCATATAATGTGAATGAAACAAAATAAAAAATACGATAATAAATAAAGTTAAGCACATACCAAATAAATTTCTCCTGTTCGCTTTTTTGAAAGCTTGAAATTGTGCCATTAGGTCAACTTCTTTTACTTTATCAAGATATGACCTCGCGGTTGAAGTCGAACGATTAGAAATATTGAATTTGTAGTTATAGCAACATCATAATTCTTTTGCATATCATTATCATTATTAGCAACATCATTATTCTTTTACATGTTGTAGGTATTGAGTACCTATCATGCCTTTCTAACATAAAATAAAAAAAAATTGTTTGTTCTTCTTCTTCTCCACGTAACTACACCTGCAACCTTAGTTATAAATGCGCGATGCACTCTGATGCATTTTGGTCCAAAATTACGATGGGTAATATACTCGCATCATGTATGTGATGCTTTTGTTATTAAAAAAAATATACTATAACACTAATTGTACATAACATTTTAATATTGTTAATACTTGAAGTCTTTAACATAAAAACATACTTGTAACACTTATAAAGTATGCTTAAACATTAAAATATACCAATCAAACTTAACGTGTAATCACTTAAACTCTATAACAATAAAACAGAACAATTAAAAAACTAAAAAAGAAACTACAAAAATTAGGAAAAGGATGAGATGGAGAAAAACAAAAACATCAAAAAAAGTAATGTTTCAACATTACTCTTTATTATTTCTAAAACATTAGCATTTGAAAAAGACAAAAGAATAATTCAGAAAAAGTTAGTTTTTTTTTTTTTTTTACTTTTTACTACTTCAACACACTACCTCTCAACCAATCAAAGTTTCACATTACTTTTTTTGTAATTTTAGTTTTTCTTCCACTTCTTTCATCTCTCACATTCTCACCTCACCTGCTCTCTTTCATATTTTCCTTTTTCTTTGTAGTTTTCAACAATCAAAGAACAAGTTAGCAAGTCTTACTTGCAACTCAAAAATCCTACCCAATTCTTATTTTTGTTCTTTTCTCAATTATATTAGGGGTAACGTAAAATTTATTTTAGGGGTAACGTTTTACAAAAAAAAACGTAAAAATAAAAAAAAAATTGCACTACACCGGAAAAGTTGAGGGGTAGCGGATGCTACCCCTGCATATACTATAAGTCTGCCCCTGGCTATGGGAAAATAAATTACGTTATTTTTGCTGGTGTCGCTTGAAGTAAGCACTTTGAATACCTTGTTGTCCTCGGACATTTTCTTTTCTTTACCACATAAAATATGGAGAGAATTATTATTTGCGTCCCTGTGTTATAGTGATTTTAGCTACTTGAATCCAAAATTGAAAACTTTAACTACTTGCGTCCTTAAACTGAAATTAACTAACACCTTGAGTCCAAATTTCTAACTCTGTCAACTATTTGCGTCCCTGTGTTATAGTTGTTTTAGTTAACAGAGTTAGAAATTTGGACTCAAGGTGTTAGTTAATTTCAGTTTAGGGACCCAAGTAGTAAAAGTTTTCAACTTTGAATTCAAGTAGTTAAAACTACTAAAACACAGGGATGCAAATAGTAATTCTCTCTAAAATATGCATGTGTGATTAAATAATTAAGAATATTGGGTTATTTATAGTGCATAGGAAGTAGGCTTCATATATGCAACATATATGATATTTATTGTTGTAAACTATCAATATAAACTAGATATTGCATTTTGTTATCAGTAATAATTACATTTGTTTAACAATAAGCATCCAAAATATCTTTTTTTATAAAAATATATTAAGGTTCTAAGTTTCTTGAATTTTAATGTAAATTATAGACTTATAACCAAAACAATGTATTTAACAAATGTTGGTTTATCAAAGAGCAAGATGAATAATCACTTGTGGTTGTATTTATCAACTACTTAATTCCACCAACTTTTTATAAATAGTAAAATAGTTAGTTTGTAAAAGACAATTATAAAAAATTATGTTATTTCAAGAAAAATAATGAAGACGTTTAACGTAGTTAAGAGGTGATGTAAGATAATAGGTAATTAACCTCCAAACGAGATATATGAGACATATATTACGTATGAAGCAATTCATTATATTATTAATCACACCTTCTACATATCTAGTAAGCTATAACCTACAAGTAAAAAAACTTGGCTTGATGCACTAGTCATGTTACACTAAAGAGATATACAAAAATCGATCTGACATGGTTGTATAATGAAAAACACAACATTTAACCCAAGATACCAGCTATGTATCTGTTGTAAATAATCAATTTTAGTATTGGATATGATGCCACATCATCTCCATGAAACCATCCATAATCCCACATCTCATGGTCTTAAACTCTTAACGATTGTAAGTTGTGTCTCATACTCGACTCAATACTCTTCAAGTATATGTCAAGTAATTACTTGTCAAGTATCTTTTATATATGTTGGTTTGTTAAAAATAACCAATGCAATTGGAAATATACTTTTTTCTTCTTATCATTCTATTTTTATATAATTTTATGTTCTTAACAACTATAGTAAATTAATATACGATAAATTACATATATATCTTTATCTATATTACATTATAAAGAGTGAGCAATGGGTAAAAAGGTCCAAAATGTCAAAGTTAAGGTGGCAACTTAAAAGTCACAAGTGTAATTCTCTAAACTTGACCACTTTTCTTCCTTTTATGCCCTTGTCAATACATTAAGATGCTTGTACCATGTGATTCATTAAGATGCTTGTACCATGTGCTTTTAACAATTTTGACATCAATATTGTGCATTTAAGTTAATCATTCAAGTAAATTCAATCATGCCCACACGTAACTGACTGAATGCAATTGATCTTCATAAAGGTTGTGATGCTTCATGTACCTTTCCAACTCCATTATTATATGCCTTCTTGTGTTCTCACCTACACATCACAATGTTATTAACAATTCAACGGAATATATGTGGTGACTATTGATCATTGTAAATTTGTAATGTCGAAGCCTTGGTGAATGGAAATAAAAAACAGTGAGTATATTCTCAAGGAAGGTATGTTTCAGATCCTAGCATCATACATTCTTTAGCCGGTAAGCTTTTTACCATTACTTTTTTTTTTTGCTTTTTTGTAATAATTATTAAATATAAAACTTAATGTTGGTTACCATCAAGAAGCTGACGCTGAAAAAGGTCACAAACTCCATAGCTACTTTAATTTGTAGGCGAGCAAATCTTGGTTATAACGATAGTTTGATACTGCGAGGAAGTTACCTTTTGCTTTTTCAGAATCGAGCTTCACTTATTCTTGATGTTTAGCGGTATTCTCCGAAGAGAAAGGTAAAGCCGACACCATAGATTTTACCAACATCACCGTCGAATCAAGGGTATTGTGTTGTTGTTTAATTGTATGCTTATTTTTTTCTCTCTATGGCCAGCAGGTTGATTGTTACTTTTACTTTTGTTGACATTTTATGATGTTAGTAACTTTTGGTTATATGTTTTATGCTCAATATTCAATCTAATGATACATATATTAAAATAAAAAAACTTGCAGATAAGTGAAGCCATACATATGCAAACTAAAGTTCAAAGAAGACTGCATGAGCAACTTGAGGCGTGACAGATCTGCAGGAGAACGAGTCGTATATTTCTCATGATTGTGACGTGAATGACAGATCTGCGACAGTTGACAACTTCATATTTCTAAGTCTTGGCGTAACTGGAAAACAAAGTGCCTGGGTAGGTTTGGATCACTAAAAGTATTGTAAGGCTAAAGGTAAGATGCAAATCAATAACTTGTTCACGTTATGGCGACACAAAATATGTAACATATAACCATAGATATAGCACCCCAAAATAACTATTTTGGGGTGCTATATCTATGGTTATATGTTACATATTTTGTGTCGCCATAATGTTAAATTAATGATGTTTCTCAGCTGTCTTTAGACCACATCTGAAGTCATTCATAGTCTTTGAACCATTGGTGATTGTGCCACTTATACCATGCGCTCTGATGGTGGGGTCTCCTTTGATCCTTCTAATCTCAAGGTAATATCCTAATTTTATTATTATTATTATTGTTTTTTTTCATATTATTATTAATTGATTGATTCATTGATATCTAAATTTTTTTAGACATGAAGTTTCATTAGATAAAAAACATGGCTGCACCAGGATTGCTCCTTTGCTCCTGATTAGTGCATCTCTATACCTGATCAGTTCTGTGGTTTTTAATTTTAATATGAGTTGAATCTATGTTATGTATTTTGTCCTTGCAGTACCGCTAAGAAGTTTGAAGGTTTATGGGTGAACCATTTACAATGTTGTTTTTAAGTAACCATTATAGTATTTAGTTGTTATTGATCCCTTTGTGATAACAATGGATGTGGCTGGATCTTTACAATGTTGTTTTTTTTAAAACCATCTTCAGTTTTTTAGTTTGAAAACAATTTTTAATGTAACCAAGAGCATTTGCATTTGTATTCCATCACTATTTGTTTGTTATGTTAAGTAAGAGGTCCATAGATAATGATATATGTCAACTTTAAAGGTTTCTATTAGTCACTTAATGATATAGATTAAAGGTTTTTTTTCATATTGCTTTAGTGGCTTTCCATTATGCACATTGCAGATGTGTCTATTAAACTTGCCATATAGTGAAACTTTATTACGTAGCCGTAGACTCTGTATAGAGTTATTTGTTAATTTAAGTGTAGTAAGAGAATATATAATGACTAAAAAGATGTTGTAAACCAAAACCCTTAATTATATTGTTGATAGTCATTAGGGTACATGAGCCAGTCGGCTACACCGTTGCAAGCCCCGCCAAGTCCCCAACCAGCTAGCAATCGGGTAGCCCAAATGGGTACCACCAACGGTAAGATGGTGTTGAGTGTTGTTTGGAAGACGACACAGGGGGCGGGTTCATGAAAATACTGCCACACATTATGTACCCGTTTAAAGTTTTCATAACAATGCTTATGAGTTTGAAATTTTAGTAACTTGTATTTATGAATGGCAGCCTCTTCTAAGTTGTTACTTCCTACACACTTCAGTCACCATAACGAATCATTGACAAACGCCATACATGCACACACCACAACCCACAAAAATAACTACGAGGCAACAAAACATACGCGCCCGCAACAACGTGCGGGTATTCCCACTAGTAGGGCTGCAAACGAACTGAACTTTCAGCGAACAGTTCATGAACCGTTCGACGGGAAGTTCGTTTGTGTTCGTTCGTTTAATAAATGAACGAACACGAACAAAAAATTTCGTTCGTTTAGTTAAACGAACGAACATGAACAATGGTCACGTTCGTTCGTTTATGTTCGTGAACGTTCGGTAACGCGTTCGTTTGTGTTCGTTTATGTTCGTTTGTTAAATAGGGGTTTTAATTTTTATAACCTTCTTATATTCTTTTATATTATATAAATTTTACTCAAATAAAAAAGTAATTCGATGAAAGTTTATTTTGGGTAGCTTAACAAAGACTTTAAGTTTAATATGTGAACTTATTTTTTTGAGACGCTACTTTATTATGTTTAACAACATTATGTAAATGTTATTTTGGGTGGCTTAATGTTATTTTGGGTGGCTTAATGTATGTGAATTCGATCTTATTCGAAAGTTAAAATATGTTCGTTTGACCGCTTCTGTTCATGAACACTTTTATGTGTTCATTAATGTTTGTTTGTGTTCGTGTGTGTTCATGAACAAAATTAACAAACGAACACAAACGAACACGAACACGAGTGTTTTCTTAACAAACGAACACGGACAAAAAATCTCGTTCGGTAAATGTTCGTGAACTGTTCGTGAACACATATTTTCCTTAACAAACGAACACGAACAAGGCTCTGTTCGTGTTCGTTCGGTTCGTTTGCAGCCCTACCCACTAGTCATTACCAAAAGTTTGAATTATGTAAAATATGTAAGGTTTATGATGGACAAGTATAGTACTACATATTATTAATTATAAATTATATTGCCAAATGTATTTTTCAAAACAAACAAAAAAAATCATTTTTCAAATAATGAATTGTTACTAGATTAAGTTAATGAAAAAAAAATTGTAAGTTATATATGATTCCACTAAAAATGTGTTTTCAGGTAACAAGGTCGGATATTACTTAATCTCATACCCATCTCACATCTAAGAAACTTTTAAAAACTAATTGCATGTTTGATCTCATGCCTGAATACCCTTCCCATTAGTTTCACGTTGGTTTAACCATCAAATTTTGGTTGAATTATCATCCCTATAACTACTGACCAGTACAAATGGAAGCATGTCAAAACTGAATCAGTTATCTACATGGAATTTTACCGGTTTCAAGAAACAATGGTTTACATTGTATTATTGACTTTTATATTTAAGGATATTTTCTTCTGTTCTTGTAATTAAAAAAAAAAAAGTGTCTAACATTTAGAAAAACGCGTCAAGATTTCAAGGTTACTTTTAAAAAAAAAAAATAAAAAAAAAATTAATAAATATGCAAAGTATTTTCTAAAGATACCATTGTTGTTTTTCATACGAAGTAGTCATATATTGCTTTTTGGCATTGTTATTACTATTAGACTAAAATATCCTTAAATGTTAGCTTCTAGTAATCATGTTCCACAAGAACAGAAGAAAATTCCCCATTATAATGTCTTAGATCCTTCTTCTATACCGACCATAATCCTATTCCTACCTTTTTCCTTTATATAAAAAACACACACACACACCACATATCTGTCTCCCGTCTCCGGATAAAATTGGAAAAGGTTTTTTTAACTGGTTTATTTAATTTTTAACTTTTTCTATATTTGTATGAGGTTATTGTGTGTATGTAAAGTTGCGGCACAAGCTAGGATTATGAATCAAAGTTTTAAATATAGCTAGTGAATAAAAATATATTAAAATATTGATTTAATTGTCTTTGAAAAACGATTTGGAACAATTAGGATTAAAGAACACATTGTCACCGAGGGTTATGGTCAATGATCAATGTACCATATGCCAAGGACGTGTTCATAATACGTCAAAAAGTGCATGTTAGCACTGGCGCAGCTTAGTTGGGGCGGGGAGGGGCGGCTGACCCCCCGAATTTTCGCGCAGAAGTTCCTATTATATAGTATTCGTATAGAAAATTTTAAAAATATAGGGTTTCGACCCCCGAAACTAGTGACTTCCGACCCCCCGAACCTTCGAGTCAAGCTTCGCCACTGCATGTTAGTGCAGTATATGCACTACATCGGTTTTCATTTTTCTTCATTTGATCTTCGTGTACGTGTATGAAATCTTCTAAATCATGTCGTAACTCCAATAGCTTAATGTGATAATTCACCACTGCCTTGTACATATAAAATGCACATATTTCCATTCACGTTTAATGCCAACCAACATCTTAAGTTACAATTTTTTTAAAAGGAACTTCATCACAATATCACATGTCACATACCCAATAATGTATCATGTATTAGAAACCTCTTCCTCGTAATATTGTAATTCTTTTAGAGAAATTTTTTAATGATTTAGAAGACCCGGAAAGGGTTTGTGTACGTGATTAATTTTAGAGAAATCTTTTAATGGCCTCGGAGTGTTTGACCAAAGTGATCCAATCTAGGTCGAAAATATAGGAAAAAGTTATTTTGATGTTTAGTTGTTGTACTCCAAGAGTAAGAAGGTAAATGAATCGGGTTTGGATTGGCTATTGATAATCCTAACCCGGTTTTAAAGTCGTGTTACATAACCGTCTGATATGTGTCGGATAATTATCCGTGGGTGTCGGGCATACACTTAAGTATTGATAAGGTAGATGTTGATAAGTGTTTAGATGTAAATTTTATAAAATAAATCGATAAAAGTCCTGGGTTCGAATTTCACAAAGGGATTTTCTCATAATTATGAGTTTTCTCCTGAATTGATGACTTGGTGGTGGAATATGATCCCGTGGTAACACTGGTGACACGATAATAGTCCAGTGGTCTGTGAGTGATTCCAATTAGCCGTTCAAAAAAAATAAGTTCTAAAATACTATCTAAATACCAGTAGGATTCATCGGTAAAAATGTAAGCAGGTAAATAGACACAACTTAACGAATTATATATATACATAGTTTCATGTCTGATCGGTCTTATCAACTTTGGGAAACAACAGTTTACATTGCTATCCATTGTCTTTTAGAATAACTTTTAGTTACGTTACTTTTTTTTTTTGCAAAATATTTTCTAAAGCTTGGTGTTTTCCTACGCAATAATCATATAATGCTTTTTAGCATGGTAATTGGACTAACATGTCCTTGAATGATATCTTCTGGTAATCATGTTCTACGAGAAGAAGAAGAAAATTACCCATTATAAAGTCTTAGATCCTTCTTCTATGCCGATTGTATCCCTTTTCTTACCTTTTAACACCAAATATATGTCTTCATAAAAATGAAAAAAAGGTTTTTAAAGCGTTAGAAACACTCATTAATAATTTATCCTTTTATATTTATATGAATTATTGTGTTGTAAGTTATGTGTGCGATTCGAAGCTTAATTTTTAACAGCGATTTATAATTAAATAAATTTGTGCACAAATAAGGGAAAAAAAAGTCTAAACCCGGTGCAAATGCCTCAAACACCCATGCCAGATTTTGGGATGGGACATGGTATGTGAATAAAAAAGATACATATCAGCGTATCGCAAGTATAGGATTAGGTGATATTCGGTCCGATTATTTAAAACTATATATTGTTTACCGTATACCCAAATTATATACCCTAGGAAAATTTTATTTGCATTTTATTTTCTTTTGACCTTTTGTTTATTCAATCAACTTTATTACTTGGAAAATATAACTTTTCTAGTTGATATATATAGTGAAGGGTTCAAATGAGAACAGAAAAATTTCTAAAAAGAAAAAAAACAAATTTATACCAATAGAAATCTTTTATTTAATAGTTGTATTTAATGTTAAATAAATTAAACTCACAATTAATTTTTGAAATATAGTATTTAAAAAAAAAACTTAATTTAGATGAATTTTGATATGTGTATGAAAAATTTGATAATGTGTAAGATAAAGTGTAAATGACTAATTAATTAATAAAATAATAATTAATGTAAAAAAATTAAAGTATTTATTATTTTACATGTTTCTTCCTTTTGTTCTCACATGTTTCTTTTCATTTGATCATCCTCATATGTGTGTGTGTGTGGCAAGGATAAAATGAAAACCACTTTAAGTTAAGAAAACCGAAAAAACTCATGTAAAAAAACATTTTTTTTTGAAAAAATAAAAATACATGATATAGCATACATGTTTTTAAACGTCTCAAGCTTCTTGGGGGTTCAAAGCTTCATAATTCTTATACGATTTTTTGGTGTATGCATAATTATATACCACACGCGGTAATGCCAACAATCCAAAAGCTCAAAATTACCAATATATAGATTATTGTTTTAAAATTTAGAAGCCTCAAGAAAGTGGGGCCTAAAATCCTAATTTTATTTCACTCCCTTGAGCTCTTACTATGCACAAGCTAGGATTATGAATCAAAGTAATAAACTTTAGGAATCAATATTTACGAATCATTGTATATTCATTCACCGGTAAAACAGTTTATAAATAGAGTATTAATCAATTAATACATACATTTTATACCAGAGTGTGCTCTTTTTTTATCTTGTTGATTTCTTTAATATTTTCAGTATTTCCAAACATCTTTGTAACCAAAAAACACACACACGTAGATAAATATATAAAACATCTTTTAAGAAATTATCAAGTAATGGAATATGACAAGCGAGACCGACAATTTTGAGTTTAATTTGCCAATTTGGGTCTTTTTATTTCAAGAAAAGTTGATGGATGGCACTTTATATTAGGATGATTGATAAGCATAAAAAGAAAACTTTTTGAGTGCTTAGTTGGTCTTGATAAAGCGTTGCAATTCAATAAAGAGAAATGTAACACATAGGTTCGTTTATTAGAATAACATAGTCACCTTGGACAACAAAATTGATCAAGTAAATAGACATGGTATTATTTAAAAATATGAAAATAAAGGATAACATTGTGACACTACGTGATGTGTGTTTCCATTGTGTGCCTATTTAGCACTTTTAGTTATGTTTTGTGTCATTAATCACAATTGGAAGCATGTTACTATTTAGACTTTTGGGGCGATTTAGCGCCAAGGAACAAACCGATGGGTCAAGGTTGGGAAGCAATACGACCTCCCAGCACATAGTGGCGTATATTTGGGATTTTTTGGCTGATGGTCAATGTATTGTACGCCGCATGGCATATGGGAAGTGAAGTTGTCTCCTGGTCTTATACGTTGAGAATGCGCCAAAAAGTGCACCTGGCGACTGGCGTGGCATAAGACTATGTGGTTTTCATTTTCTTTGTTTGATCTTTGTGCACGTGTGTAAAGCATGTAACCCATTTCATAACTCCGATAGCTTAATGAGATCTTTCATCGTTACTCTATACATATAAAATGCACATTACACAACAAATTTCCACTCGCGTATGATACTATATCAACATCGTAAGTTATGGTTTTCATACTTACATTTAACACAAATGACATACCCAATAATGCTCATCTTATTCGAAACCTATTCCTTGTTATATTGTTATTCTTATATAAAAATCTCTTTAACAAATTAGAAGACCTAGTAAACCCATGGTGTGTAATGGCCTAGCCGCCTAGATTGTTTGTTTCTTGTTTTATGTAACAAATAGCTCAAATGCTCAAAAAACTTTTTTTAAATGCGTCCGTTTTCATCCTTAATTGTTTTGAATTAGTTGTGCAGATCCAAACCCCCAAACATAACTCTTTTTTGGCAGCCAACGAATAAAAGTCTAGCTACCCATAGTAAGCCAATGGCAAAAGGTGACCTCATACGTCCGTAATCGCAAACAATGTTGGGTAGCGCAACACCATAAGGTAACTGATGACAAAAGACTTCATATAGTACAATAACTGAAAAAGCAAAAGCAAGAAATGTGACCTCATAACCACCTCAATAATTACAAGGCAAAGTTGGAAAGTGAATAAATGAGGGGATATTGCAACAGAAAGAGAAGAGGTGACTGAAGGAGGTCAAGGTTAAAGGCAAAATTAGAGGAGCTTCACATGGAAAAACCACTCATGGTTCATCAATTGCATTTGTTATTTTTGGCACTTTTTCAACTCTAAAGGGACCAACCTACTTTCTCTTGTTACACCTTCCCATTGATTAGTTCAGGGGTATATATGTAAATTCCATGTTTTGTTGTTTTACATGTATAATGTATTCCAATCTTGTTATTTTTATTTAAAGTTTTTGCAAGGTCATCATCAATCAACCCCTTTTATACCTTTTGCATTGAGTGTGAATTCACATGCTACTTTTACCATTTGATCAATCTTCCAACTTTTTTTCCATTTCATTTTCAATCTTTGACTATAGTGGAAGCCTCTAAATACTATCCATGTTTTGGGAAGATCCCCTCTCTATTTTTAGGTGTTTTACTGTTTTGTCCTTGGTCAATGAATATGGTCATAATAGTCACATTAGTTAAATACACACAAGAACTTTGTTTGTAATTAATTTTCTTTGTTATTATTAGTTTGAATAACTAATGGGTTATTTATAACTTATCACTAAAAGAAACATAATTCAATACGGTACGGTTAATTTTGTTGTGGATCTTTATACCCGCAAAAACCTTTATCGTTAGAATGAGTATAGGGTCAATATAGTATTCTGTTAGTAAGAGGGTGTTTGGGATTGATTTTTCAAAACAGTTTCTGCGTTTTGGAAAAGCAGGTGTGCAGTTGATTTTAGATTATTACGTTTTGGTAGCCTATAAATTCATTTCAAAACTCAACCGCAAATACTAAAAACTGATTATTTACGTTTTCAAAACATAATGATCTAAATATCCATTTTAAAACGCAACCCCAAACACCCCATAGTTGTTTTTGTTTTATGGGCAACTGGTGTTATTTATAAATGCTTTCTTACAAGTGGTTGTTTGTCATAAATGAAACAATTACTAATTACTGGCATAGCCTATGTTACTCATATCTTGAGTAATGGAGATGGTTGTACTTTGCAACAAATTGTTGTGTGGAAAGATTTACGACAATAGTCTAGAATCAGATAGTAGATAGCGGCCGTTCTTGGTTCCCAGGGTCTACAAGGTCCAGTTACAATGTATCTTCCCAACGTAGAAGAAATTGAAACCTATCCCGATCATGTGTCAGGTTCATAGCACAAGACGCCGGATGTTAAGCTCAGGGCCAACCTCCGTCATCAAATACATTGATATAAATTTAACGATAGCTTTTGATTGACAATAATGTTAGACCATGTAGTTATTTAGGGTTAATGTCGAACTATCTGTCGTGGGCTGACACCTGACACCCACATCTACATTAGCTTGATGAGGCGCCAGACACGACCCTAGGAGGCGTCATGGGCTTAGTGTCATGGTGGTAGCGGGCGGGAGGTGGGAACTTTTAAAGAGAGTAAAAAATCACTACACAATACACATAGCCTCACAATAAAATTCCAACATTAATATTTTTAGCCCACGTTTATGGGTTCATGTGACGGTCTGGTGCTAATGACAGATTAAAATTTTAGCTTTAATTCAAACAAAAATACATATGTGACAACCCATCAGGCTATGAGATATCATCGCACCTTCATATACTATCCCCAATATAAATCGCGCCCTCTCCGACTATCCCCTTCTCTATCTCCACCACCATTTGTCACGCCAGGTTTGACTCATGAACAGCCCTATCGCTAATAAGAGTGTCTGCTGTCAACAATGGTGCTAAGAGTCCTTTCTTCTTTTTTAAAGAACACTTCTATGTAGCAATGAAATCTTTGATAAAACCATTCTTTCGTACATTTGCCATGATAAATCAAAATTAAACTCATTACTAACAAATGAAAAAATATATTAGTATTCTATTACCACCAATCCACCACAAAGAGCAATAATTAAACATCTTGTGATCTTTCCATTGCAAAAAATGTTGACCACCTTCTCATCACTTCTTTATTATTAAAAGCCTAAACATAATGCTGATTGCCAATCAAATTCTAAAATGATACCATACCTTTTTATACAATTTAAAAAGCAGGTTGAAAATTATTTTTTTAAAAGAGGGAGAAACAGTCTGCAAGGTAAACAGCTATCGCCAGTGGCGGATCCATGTTGGTTTGAAAAAAATAGAAAAATTAGCGAAAATCAGTGAGAATCTATGAAAGGAAACCCATAAAAATAGTTCCTGGATTCGCCACTGGCTATCGATCAATTGCCAAATACAGTAACTGTTACTTTGTTGTTGTATCAACTATCAACATCACCACAAAAAAATGGTTAAGATGCAATTAAAATGTATGCATTGTTTAACATATCAACCATATGAGCCAAGAAATTATTCAGATTTTGTTTTCATTAGCAAAATTATTATCTGCTTTCAATCTTTTTAAACAAACACACCAACATTACCCAAGGATGCTCCATAGATCAAGAGTCAAAGGATGACAGTGACTTCATAACTGTTGAATCATAAACCATTACTGAAAAACAAGAAACACAACCTACACCTTACATGTGTTTAGCTGAGTTAACAATCACTACTCGTTCATGACAGGCTTGTTTTCATTAGCTTTCGGCTTGTGCTCCTTTGGCCTTTGCTCCTCTGTTTTCCTGTAAAAGTTAACAGCAAATTAGGCAGAAAAGTAACAATATAAAGGGTTAAATGCACCAAAATGTCTTGAACTTGACGCGTATTGTAGTCGCGTGTAGCGTGCTAAAGTCATTATATTTAAATGTACCAAACTTAATAAGTTAACCATCTTATGTAATTAGAAACCTAAAACCGGAAAACTGCTTATTTGGCACCGTTAACTTGAACCAAATGACAGGTTATCATTTGTTCAATTCACCAAGTTCAAGTCATGGTGTACAAATATTTGGTATATTTTACAGATTTAGCACATAGAAGATACTGGTGTTAGTATGCTACACGGTTATCAACTGTATAAAGCTACGTTGTCAAAGCACCTAGGCGCATAAGCTGAGCCTGGAGCCTAGGCGCTTGAAAAACGAGGGCTTTTTTAGCAAGGCACATACGGCATACTATAAAATACCTTTTTAGGGGTTTTAAAGATGTTTTAGGTTTGTTTAGGGTTAGTTTAGGATGTTTTAGGGATTTCAGACGACTTTTAGCCATAATTTGGCCGGAATTGGCGCCTCACCAGCGCACCCCACTTACTGTGTGCACCTCACGTGATTTTGACAACATATGTATCAAGCTCTTTACATTTTGGTGGAATGAAGACAGATAAAAAAAATTAAATACAATGCAATAAGTTCAAATACATATATGAAAGAAAGTATGTAAAAAACATTAAACAACAATAAAAATAAATCTTCGAATAACAGTAAATTAATCATACTCATATAAAGCATTGTTCCCTTAATTTATAAATCAATTAACCAGTCTTAACTGTTGGTTTCTCCCAAAAGTAAACAAGACTTGCAAATTTTACGATTAATCAAGTAACACTTACATCATTATTGGTATGATTGTTTATAAAAGCTTACAGAAAGCCAACTAGAGATTGAACATTTATTAAAATGAAAAGTGGTGGGAAGACAGAACTTTGTTGGTTCCTCTCTTAGCACCGAGAAGATACCACATTAGCGAAATATAATTACATGAAAAAAAAAACAACTGATTAATAATTATTAGTTCATTACACGTAAGCTAGGATATGAAATGACATAACAATGTAACCTTGAATTCATGTATCTGTAAACATTGACATATTGACTTTCTGTTTCTATCATTCTTTTTTCTAGGGTCCTACTGTACGTCCACCCAATTGGATCTTTTGAAACCCAATATAGTAATATACGAGTCGTACATGTTTCGTTGAGTGAGGCGTCTACTTACGACTCGTATATTTGTATACGAGTCGTGCAGTTAGGATACATACTTCTACGACTCGAATTCTTGTAGATGTGTGCCATTATCATGAGCCTTTCTCTATCTCAATGTGAATCAAACAGACAATCAAGCCCACATCATGATAGTTCTATATCGAATCAACTCCTATAAGCATTCGCTTAACAAATAATAATTTCTAATTCACAACTTCAACTAATTAAGAGCCGGCCCAAGGGTCATCTATCTAACCCAAGCAAGGGCTTTGGAGTAAGGCCCGAGATATTTAGTTCGCTTCCGGCCTCTAAAACGGTTGAGCCGGCCCTGAACTAATCACACACTGCTCACAATTAACCAAACAACTAAAAGAATAACAATTGAAAACGATTATTTAACACCAATAGATATGTATAAAATGGAAATAAACCAACTGATGACACTCAGATTGAGTAATACTAACACAGTGGGTAAACAACAAATGGTAGAACATAATAATATTATTATATGAAGGCTAAAATAGATTGAATATAAGTAAGGAAATGAAAGGTACCTCTTATCAGATGAGCCACCCTTCTGGCTGAGGAAGGAACGGAACAACGGAGAGTTGACGTCGTAGATCATTGTCTTCTGCAACAATTGAAATGTGTAGGTTTTTGATAAACGAGTGTAGCCTTCTAAAACCCTAATTTTGTAGATATGTTGAGGTTATGGAGGCGAGGGATTTAAAGAGGGTGTTTCCGGGTCGAACCCATATCCGGGTTAGATGTCCTATATAATTTTGTTTGGAAAATTTGTATTTCGGTAAATCTAATTTGGTTACTTTCGTCACTTTTACTTTTACTTAGGGTGAAAATGAGTCGAGTTTGAGCTCGACCAGACTCGAGCTCGATTGACTTATAAGAGTTCGAGCTTGGCTCGATTCGAGTTTTGCTTACAAAACTCGAGCTCGACTCATTGGCAATTTCTCAAGTTCGGGTTCGACTCGTTTATTATCAATTAGTTAATACATTAAATAAAAATAATATAAATAATAGTTCGTTTAGGCTCGTGAGCTCGATAAGTGAAGCTCGAGCTCGACCTCGTTTACTAAACTTTAAATGAGTGGTAAATATTTTTAATAAATACTAAAAAAAACTAATATAACACTAGGCTCGATAAGACTCAACGAGCTTCACATGTCAGGCTCGAGCTCGATAAATAAACAAGCTTTTTTTAGGCTCGAGCTCTGCTCGTTACGAACTGAGCGGCTCGGCTCGTTTGCACCCCTACGTTTTACTCAAGAAAATGCTCCTTTCTTTTTTGTGTGGCCGCCTTGTGCTTTCAAAAACTTGTCATCCAAAATTTATGCTAATTTTTTATTATGAAAAAAACAGGTTTTTGAAACCACAAGGGCGACCAGACCAAAAAAAAGACTTTAAATGAAAGTGATCAAACCACAAGAACAAAAATGGCAATCTACTATTTTATAGTTTTATTTGTTCCTTATCTATCATTCAAGTATCACATCACAATATTAGAGTTAATAACAACCGTACCTAGAAAATCGCACATATAGCAAAGCTAAAAGGTGAAATGTATATAAACATTTCTGTCATCCTTAGGAATAGAGAAGTTGATCTTAAAGAGACCCACAAATTTAAAACCATCAGTAGACAAACAACCAAAATTAAAAATAAATTGATAAAAGTAAAGTTATTGGTTATAACATTTTGGATTCTAATACTAACTAGTTGAATTCCCCAGCATGTTGCAGCGTTGGTCGGTATCCATTTGGCACCGTCATTTGGTATAACAACTAAAAAAGAAAACCAAAAATTAAAGTCGTGATGTGCTCGTTATGATATAAAGAATCCCTTCCCCCCTTGCGTTGTAGCGGAAATATGATTAGTACCCGTTTGGTATGGTATGTGTATTTGTTTACTATTGGCATTCAACTATTCGGTCTACTAAGAACTCTGTACCATACAATCAAATAATTGCATTGAAAAAAAAATTATAGAGATTCACGAGAAGTTCTAGTAGACATAGCTAAATATCCATCGTATCGTCCGGAACATTATCTGTACCGAGTTGACGAGTAGCTTATGTGCATTTCCGAATTGGCGTAAAGCTCATTTTTACCTATTTGTCGAAACCATCATGAAATCATTTAAACCTTTCGTTTGTTTTTATATCCTCAGAGATTTTTAAAAACAGCTCATTTGTTAAGCAAAATCTCTTTCTAAACGTATTTTGCCTCGTACTTTGAGTTTTTTATGAAGTAATTGTTCATCAGAACTTCATTGGCCTAACATATCACATGACACACAATTTCTCCTAGATTTTGCCATGTCCACAACTTCGCTTGCGAGTTACGACAACCACTTTGGACAAAAATTCGACACTACTAATAGAGCTAAAGCTCATAAAAATCAACTGAATCACCGGAGTAGTCTAAACCCGAAGGCAACACAAGAGTACTCGAATCAGATGAAACATCCATTATGTATTTTTTGTTATGAAATTGCAGAGAGTAGATAGAAAATATATAAAGTAGATTGTGGGGAAAATTGTTAAAAAAAGCGAGATACGTATATTTTTAAAAAAATGTTATTAAATAATTAACGGCTTCATAGCTGTTACCCAACAGCTACACACAATCACCTCCGAGTATGGGAACCCAGTCAACCTACTCAATCCAAGTAGTCGAAACGGTGGGGGCGGTGTTACTCCCTACTTGAACTATAAGGCGAGGTGGTCGAGTAGGGTACACCAATGTTTTCAGAACCGGACCGAAAGTTGAACCGAAGTCCCCGACAGGTCACCATTCCACAAACCGGCCCAAAAACAAGCAAAACTCCAAAAAATAAAAAAAAAATGGTCCAACCATTTAATTCCCGGTCCAGTACAAGTTTCAAAACATTGGGGCACACCTCCCACCCATGCTATTTTTTATCTTAAGAAAAACACCCAAAATTAAACTTTAATCATTACTAATTCAAACACCTTTGGAAAGAGCGCCTATAATCTCTCCATGATTTTTCAAATTAAGTCACAGGTTCCATCTCCTAACCCACCACTTCTAATTCTCTTTCAGACCACCATTGAAGAACACTTTTACAATAACTTTAACCCAACAATCAACATCAATGGGAGTGTTAACAGAGTCCTTGTGTTTCTGTAACGGAGGCATATGTAAGTCAGAGAAAACAAAATCCTCCATATTATCAACCAAAGCTCCGTCCATGGTTCGAATTTCGACCCGAACCGGTTTCCTTATTCATAAGAACCTTCTTCTCACAACTCATCTTATTCTTCCATCTGTTGCTGCTGCTGAGGCTGCTGAGATCCGCCTCTACAACGGTGCTCGTGCTTCTCTTTTTCCTCACAGGTGGATATAATAATAAGTTGGATTAATGTTTAATTGATGTGTTTGTGTGTATGATTGTTGAATTTTGCAAACCCGAACTGTTCGATTTCGATTGAATTTGATACTAGTAATAATTGGAGGTTTGAATGCTGAATTTGAATTTTACAAACCCTAACTGTTCAATTTTGATTGGATTTGATACTAGTAATTGTAGGTATCAATATTAGAATTTTTGTTGCGGACTGAACCATTGCAAGGTATGGGACTTGTAGCCCACCGCTTTTGCGCTATGCGCTTTGCGCCTCGATTTTAGACCTCGTCGCTTTTGTGCGCTTCGCGCTTTTTAAAACCAAGCGTAGCGTAAATTTTACCGAAATTTTCCGAATTTTTTTATATGTATTGAGTTCGGCCCTACCAGATTGAGCCCGGCCCTACTAGGTTTTTCGTTCAAGATCCGCCACTGCTTGTAGCACGTCAATTTTGCTTGTATGGGCAATAAATGTGGTGTTTATAGACCAAATAGGTTCTCTCACACACCATACTAGTCTTTTGGGTTGAGTTTTCGTGCTAAAGAATTTAATTTCACAAACCCTGAGAGTTCAATTTTGATAAATTTTGATGCTAGTAATAATTGTAGGTCTAAATGCTAATGATTTTGAATTTCCAAACCCTAATAGTTTAATTTTTGTTGAATTTGATACTAGTACTTGTAGGTATGAATGATAGATTATAATTTCACAAACCCTAAGGTAGCGTTCGTTTCATGGATTGTAACGGAATTGGAATTGGAATTCGCGCAGGAACTAAAATTTGATTTGGAAACTTGTTGTGTTCGTTTCACAGAATAGATAGAATGAAATTGAAATGTAGATTCCCTTCTGTATGTTGTTCAATCACAATTTCTTCTTATGTTGAACCGAACAACATAAGCAATTGTATATACATTTCAATTCCATCCGAATTTCATACTATTTCGTGAAACGAACGCTACCTAAGGTTTCAGTTTAGACCGAATTTCATACTAGTGATCATGGTGTAATGCTAAATTTGAATTTCATAAACCTTAACAGTTCAATTTTAAGTGATTTTGTTTCAATTGAGGATGTAACTTATAACCTTATGCCATAGATTTTAAAAGTGTTCTCATGCATTAAACTATCAACAGGTTCTTCATTACTAGCCCGATCCTCGATCTAACGATAGTGTGGTTAGATGCCGCGGATGCAGACTCAACCACCTCGAGTCAACAGTCTCACTATTTGAAACCATGTTCTAAACCAAATCTAGACCTTGGTCGTATGGTATACCTTTTAGGCTACACCGAGAATAACGAGCTGACCATTGGTGAAGGAAAGGTGGTTATAGCCACAGACAACCTCATAAAAGTTAGACCTGATGGTGTAACCTGGAGCCCTGGTTCTGCCGGTTTTGATGTACACGGTAATCTTTCGTTCATGGTTTGTGACCCTATGAAGCTAGCCACATCACCAACTACAAGATCATCCTCAACTTCATCTTCTACTTCATCTGGTGAAAAGAATTCTGTAATGCAATTTGGCATTCCGATTTATATAATTTATGATTGGTTGAATCAGCATTGGGAAGGAAGTCTGGAGGATTTCATAAGTAAACCGAAGCTACCGATCATTAGGTTGATTGCAACGGGTCAAAAGAGTGAGCACTCGTGTTCTTCATTCACCAGAAGACAGATTTTTAAAACGACTGAGAATGAAAATGAGGATCAACCAGGGTCTAGTTCTTCCCAAGATGAAACGCCGCCAGTTGATCAGCGTCTTACGGGTACTACTCATGTACAGAGGATCCCAACTCCCGAGATTTATGAATCGCCAAAAATGACCTCTGACCCGTTTAGGAAAACTGATGAAACCCAAATGCAGCTCTTGGGTATCAACTTCCCACCTAAGACAACCATGGGAAAGCAAAAAGTTCCTTTGAGTAGCAAAGAGAACTCAAACTCAAACCCCATAGCCGAAGCCGAGATTGTTTCAACTGGATCTGTAAACGGAGCGCACAGCGAGGTTCAGTCATGTGCATCCCCGATTGAGTTAGCCCAGGAGCAAAATGGATATACCAGTGAAGGACAGACTACAATGTACTCTGCAGAAACTGCCGAGAGTCGTAACTATCCGAGCCCAAAAGAAGGTCGGTTTCATCAGCAGCAGGTAGGGAGGAGCCAGAGCTGTGTAAATTACAATAGATGGGCGTCAGGTTCGGTCCAGAGGAACCCGATTGCTCGAAGAGGTACATATGGTTATTCACAAGGTACGACATCTCAAAGGAGTAATGAATATTATAGCCCTACCGTGTCTTCAATCATGAAAAAGCAGAATAACTCTGAGCGGCTGCCTAATAAGCTGAGGCCGAATGCATCCCGTTCATCTCCCAAATGGACGTTTTAGCTTCGGTTTTTGAGGTAAACTGTATCATTTATATGTTGTGTTTTCATTTTTGAGCATAGTGGAAATCTTTACAAAATGTTTTACAATTTAATATGCCCTGAATGGGCTGAATTTTACAACACCAACCGGATTTGACACAAAAGAGCCCAATGCAGGCTCGACGCATCAAATATTATTCGGCTTTTGTGATGAACAACAGAACAAGACATTTTTGTCTAGCAAAGACCCTCAAATGAATAGTTGAACATGATACAAATAATCATTAGGGACAAAACAAAGTCAAAACAATGTTGTTTGTTCTTTAATTGTGAACATCAGAAAGTTTCTAGATAAGGGGAGGTGACACGGGGAAGGCAGGGCTTACCGTCACCTGAACTTTTGGCAAACCACCCAGGCTCATCCAACAACCTCGCAACCAGATTCCCGATAACATAAGACACACCCGACGATGATACTGCAATGATAATGTAGTATATCACTGTCTTAAAGTATTCTATAACTGTGCACTTGTTGATGTAAGCCTTGACTATTGCCAATAACGAGACACATAGAAGAGATACGATTGCAACCACCACGACCGTGTAGTCCTTATCTTTGGTCTCGTGATATGAGTACCTGTATGCAACTGGTGGGACCATCCCAAACACGAGGAAAGATAATATTGCAAAAAAGGCGTGTAATGGGAAATAGTTTACTTGTCCGAGTAGGTCTTTGTACTTATAAGTAGCTACTTTTTTCCTTTCATGGCTAGAGCTATCCTTGTAACAGTCGTCTCTAAGGTCCCAAAGCTGAGAATATAGTTTTCACGATTAGGCATGTCGTTTTAAAGTTTGTAAGATGTTTAAATCATCAGGTTTTACTTACATTGTGACCGATGATGAAGACTCCACCTATTAAACTTGCGAGTGCCAACGATACGATGCTCACTATATCAAATTAGAATGTATTCTTGTTAGGATTTGATATAAAACAGGCCCAAATGGGTAACAACCATTTGTCATCTATGAGGTTATGGGTCATACGGGTTGACCCGGCCTGGTGATTTACCTTATTTGACCCAAACCAACACCCAACACATCCCTTTTGCCACTTAAACCAACATGTGTTATATGAAGCAAATCCGAATAACGTAAACAAGAAGCGATCAAAACTTACGTGTGGTGACATTAGAAGCAGCAGCGGACACTACAACACTTAAGCTTGCAATCACCTCCATCAAACCTCCATAAATGACACTCTTTAAGATCTCTGCAAGAATGCCCTCGTAACCAAGCCATGTTCTTCTAGATCGTGCAACAACAGCTATGGTTTCTGCATTACAAATACGCGTGATTACATGAAAAAATAAACCCAACATATTAGCACACGCTTTGAGTTCATTAATGATTCAGTTTCTTCTTGTTACCTGGTTCATCCTCAATAATGACAGCGCTATCAACATATCCTGTAGCATTGGAAGTCCGAGGAAGATCTGAAGAAGGTAATCGGAAAATGTCAAACGGCTTAAAACATCCGTTGTCTGTTTAAGGGGAAGTTAGATTCTGTCAGTTGCTGCAAACATATGTTGACCTCAAAAGTCAAATGTAACAAAGTATTGTGTTACCTGAGCAAGTGAACAGACTTGAGCATGAAAAACATCCGTTGTTTGTAATTTCCGACTTGCAATTGGAACAATGCATAGAATGTGTTGCAAGCTTTGGTTTCACCTTCTCGAATTCTAACGCCACTAGTTCCTCTTCAACAACTTGGACAACGTTATTCGAACTTTCTCCTGTTTCCACTCGACCGGTTTCCTGAAAGATTTCACCTTTTCCATATGTGGCACCTTCAACATTGTCACGAATGTCATGTTCCAATATATCTGAAACGTCCACCTTGGCGGTAGACTTCACCCGAGCTTCAGCCCCCTCGTCCACCTCCAGCCGCCATTGCTCCGCCCACTCATCAGCCATGCTTGACCACCACCAGGGCACAACCACACCAGTTGGTCTACGTTGTGGAGTTTTTGGCTAGCAATTGAAATTAAGTTAATAACAAATTAGTTGTCATATGTTCACATTGTTCCCTCCTAAATGAACCCAGGTCAATTCTTTTACTATAAGCTTAGATCCAAAATAATATATGATTAGCATTATTATTTATTATTAGTTAAGGAATAAACATAACATATTGTTCTAATCATACATAATGAACTGTTTACATGATGTAAGTTTTGAAGCTTGATTTAAAAATGATTTTAAATTTAAATCATTTTTAAAATGAAGAAACATATGATTTATGAAGAACCTAAATTTGAAAGTAAATGAAATTATTATCATATTGAAAGGTAGTTTGATGATATATATATTATGTATCATGTTAAACAATAAAAGTAGTTTAGCATAGCATCTTCACAGCTATGAGCTACCCAGATTAATTGACTTTATCTTATGAATATAAATAACTAAATGATATGATAATAATTAATAATTAATAATTATGTATTTTGTGTACATACATTTGAATTACTAGATTTAAAAGAATCCATAGTTCTCAAAAATAGTTATTGCAGAGCTGTGAAGATTTTACTTTAATTCTTTTTGGAATTAAAATATATACCAACGTGACAATACGTGGGTATACGGTATGCCTACTTGCCACCTTAAATTATACTTATATTAAGTCAACTATATAGTATTTAATAATCTTTTAGTTCACTAACATGATCAACCGGAACTGGTTATCCGAATACGAATATGAACTCGGTTTCTCTGATATCATAGTCTTTCAAATTGGATTGCAATCTGTGAAGGGCTTTAAAAAAAAAACTGTTGAATATTAATTATTATCTAAAGTCTAAACCATACAATGTGTCTTTTTTATGATTGTCTAAGATAAAATATGATCCAAATGAGTCCGAACTTACTTTGTTTATTGTCTTCAACCAAAACTAATTGTGTGTCTTCAACCAGAATTACCTTAAAGCTTAAAGAGCTGGACTGCTGGAGTATAGACCGACGTGAATGACTGAATGCTAGCAGGATGACATGGTTGATTCACTAACCGGATATAAGCTGAGTTTCTAGCTAGCGGTATTAAGGTGTACAATAAAAGGTTCCTCGTAAAATGGTGGGAGACTTGGGGGTTATATCCCATGGTGGACAGTGAAATGTAGAATTAAAAAAAAAGGTTTAGAGAGTATGTGAGTTAACCATACAAACAAAAAATATTCTATATTCATAACTGATATTAAAATCAACCGACTTAATGGTTTACTAGGGTTTAATGGATGCTTTTAAACTATGTATGATGTATGAGTATAAAACACATACCGATTATGTTTCGAGTGGTATTTATTTCTGGTAAGGTTTTCGATACTAAAATCAAACATTAAGCTCATAAACAATATAGATACACACACTTGAATATATGCATCTAATAGTATGGATGAAGGTTAAACATGTTAAAATGTGTTATGTAGGTATGATCTATCCATGAAAATTGTTACTTTTATGAATTTCATTACTGTTTATCTTAACCTGGATTTCTACCATAACCTCCTTGAAACCCAAATATGCCAGTAGAAAACCGGAATGTACATTAAAGCCAAACAACAATATTGATCATACCAGTATTCAACGGGTTCCCAGGAGATGTGTAAAACTATGGGAATGCTTGTATCGATTTCAGGTACAATAAGATTTCCATATACTAATCTTTAAGTAACGAAAAAAAGACCAATGAACTGCACATGTTCAGACATTTGGGTTCACATAAGAAGACCAAGCAACTTATGATGATGACCAGATACTACATAACCAATTAACCGTGGTCCAAAACATCATTCAGTGAGTTCAGATTCCTACCTGCTTTGTACTCCTCACACAGAGTTTGAAATCAAATGTCCAGTCATCAGTACATGAAGCCCTGTCAGCATACATTCAACCCAATGGGCCAATCCAGTAGTTAAGTAAATATGATTAGCAGCTAAAAATGCACCGTGTCATGTGGGTTAGAAGGGTCAAGAGTCGTCTAGCATGTACTCAAATACTTACATCCTAAATTGTTTTATCACTTTATTTAAAGCTCTTATATTAGGAATCTAATTAGAATGTTTTCATAACCATAATTACTACATTAATAAATTATTTACAAAATCCAAAAAAGGACCAGAAAGTAATGGGGTTACTGTTATCCAAGCCACCAATTTCATCGCCTCTAGGGGCGCAGCTCTTAAGGGGCAGGGAGGGGCGGGCCACCCCTCCCCCCCCCCCCCCCCCCCGAATTTTCGCTCAGAGGTTCCGATTATATAGTATTCGTATAGAAATTTTTGGTATATAAGATTTCAACCCCTCGAAACTGGTTTTCGACCCCTCGAAACTGGTTTTCGACCCCTCGAAACTAGTGACTTCCGACCCCCCAAAGTTTCGGGTCAAGCTTCGCCACTAATCGCCTCAACTTAGGTGACAAAGTTCAGTGTACATTAATTCAACTGTTTAAAATGAAAGAAAAAAAACTGAATTTATTGATAACGTAAGAAGACTATTTTAATAACAAAAGATGAGGAAGGAACAAAGGTTAAATGGTTTAAAAGGTTAAGGATACACACCTTGCAGTCACATAGTGATAGGGAGGTAAATCCTCGTAAGATTTCTGTTTGTAAGTTTCTGCCTGCATGTAGGACACTTATGCTGAGCCTTTATTGCAGCTGTGATGCATGCCTTACAAAATATGTGACCACACTTTGTGGTCACTTCCTCAACTAATGGGTCCATACAAACAGGACAGCTGAAGCTCGGTTCCTTTGGTGGCGGCGGCGGTGGTGGTGCAATGTACTGTTCTGTGTCCCTCTGCGATTACAGAACGGAAATCAAGAACTTTTAATTTATGTAGAGATTTTGCTTGCTTAGCCATAAGGCCATAACAAAGCAAATAATATATAACAATAAACAATTTTAATACTCCAGCAACAAAATTGACAACTGTAAAGAATGAAGCTGTATACAACAGGTGGCAAATTCCGAAATTTAGACTTAAGATATTCAATGATGTGAAACAGGCTAGTAGAGGTAGCAAATTCAACTTATATGCTTATAAATGAGTTGAGCCGTGTTCTCTAAGAGGTCAAATGGAATGAACTGTATAAAATTTGCCTGAAGTGTAACATTGATGCATAAAGCCTCCTTATAAATCATTTTATTCGAACAATCAAATTACCTTGAGTCCTTGACATGTTTTGACCTGCTACTTAACCCATCCATCCTTTCATCTCTAGAGTCTATGATGCACGTAAAAGGAGATCTGGATTTGAAGCTATAGGACTCATAAAAACTGGACTAGCAATCTATATTCTAATCCTAACAAAGGGTTAACTCGTGATACACGTTATATAATACATTGCAGTGGGTCAGGAAAAGTAGAAACTAACGGCCTAGCTTGCTAACTGCTTTTTAGCGCAAAATAATACAAAAGAAATGCTATAAAAAATGTCATCACCATAGAGCTGCTACTTTCTTCCAAATTTGAATAGAGTTCACGATTGCGGCTTGGTGGACTTGAATGACCTCTTCTACGCTTGTTCACCTGGTTATGAATAAGCCCAGTAGCAATATCATCTGCCATATACAATTATACATCATCTTAATCAATTGTGCTACAAGGCATATGATGATATGACACTACATAATAACATTATAATCTCTCAATATAGCAGAAAGTTCTCTTGAATTTTCAAATGTTTATATTACTAAAACATATATCCGCACAGCTTCAATACAATTTTGAGAAATATTTACTTTTACAAATACCCTTCATCATTAACTTATAAGCACTTCATGTTTTGCCTATAATAACACCTCACTATATGAACAAACAATACTTGGTGCAAAAACACTAAAATAACGTATGTATCTTAACTGGATGTCGGTTCTTGTGTTGGTGGAGGCAGCGGCTCAATGTACTGTGCTCTCTCCCTCTGAAATGACAGAAAAGAACACAGAACATAAGTTCATAACAAATAAAATATAAAATACTACACAATTTTAGCACTCCAGCAACAAAACTGACACCTCTAAAGAATGAAGCTGCATGCTATGGGTCGCCAAATTCAGAAATTTAGACTTGAGATATTCAAAGATGTACCATCCTCTCTTCCTCTGCTATTACAGAACAGAAAACAATATGTTTTAAACTTGTGTAGTTATGTTCCTTGCTTACCATAAGTTAATAACAAATAAAATATATAACACTAAACAGTTTTAAGTTTTAACACTCATGCATCATAATTGACACTGGTAAAGAATGAAGCTGCCTGCAACAGGTTGCCAAATTTAGAAATTCAGATTTGAGATATTCAAAGAAGCGAAACAGGCCAGTAGAGATGGAAATTCAACTTATTTGCTTATAAATGCATTGAGTCATGTTAATTTCTATAAAAAACCGAATGAATGAGTGAAAATTTGCAAAAAGTGTAATTTACACATAAAGCCTCTAAATCATTGTATTAGAGAAGTAAAATTACCTCTACACACTATTTATTTAGAAAAACTTCAGAAAAATATCCCAATAACTGTTTTGCGTCTAACCATTCTAAACTTACCCAATTTGACTTGGATGACCCACACCCACACCCACTACTCAACGGTCAACACATCCATTTTTCCACCTCTAGGTTATAAATATAAGGGGAGTCAGGTTTGATAATATAGGGTTGATTCTTGATACTCATTATATTAGAAGATGGAATGGATCACGAACAATAGAAACTAACAAAAACTTGTAGTTTGCTAACTATACTCGATTACAGAATAATAAAAAAGAGAAAAAATGCTATACGAAAGTCCATACTCCATACCATAGAGCCGCTACTTCCATCTGAATTCACAGAGAGTCCACGATTGATGATTGGTGGATTTGGATGACCTCTTCTACGCTTGTTCGCCCGGTTAAGATCAAGCCTAATACCAACTTCTTCTGTCATATACATCACATTAATTAATTGCACTATAATGCATAGGATGGTGTGACATTTTGTAATAACAATCTAATCTCTCAATACAGCACAAAATTCTCTTGAACTATTTGCACATATAATATATTTACACACCTTCAATAATAAAGTAGGAACTATTTACTATTACACATACCCTTCACCATTAACTAGTAAACACTTTATGGTTTGCCAATTGCCCACCATATAAACAAATAATAATTGGTACACTAGAAAGGGTAAAAATGCCTGAAATGAGATATATATCTTAGCTTTCATATAATAGCATAAGTATGTGTATGTAACTAACAAAAGGCATTGCTTCATACTATAATATGCATACGGGAGTAATTTTGGAGAATTGAGATTTAATCATGCATGCTTAAAGCTTAACCACAATATAGATTGACCAAGTGATATACCTTTTAGTTTTACTCTAATTTAAATAACCGTGATTTTCAGAGTTGAACTGATATCAAATCAAGCTTTCTGTATTTATCTAAACATACCTTGACCACCCCGATCCACCGAAAGGACAGGGCCTCCGGCTTGCTCAAGATTTTCAGCTGGGGGAACACTAAGATCCAGCACTCCTCCCCTGCGCCTACCATTTCTGGAATTCCTCCTAACTTGTTCCCGAGTAGTCATTGTTTATTTTTCTAGCAGGAAAACACACTTGTATCAAATATTCATTCAAAATAAAACATCAGCAGTGAAAATCTAACAACATGTGTCTAATTAATCTTAATAGTATATTATCAAACATGGGATTAAATTACAAACAAATCACATAAGCCTCAACCCAAAAAAAGAATCTACTCGTTACTTACAGTTGGAATTTTATTGATACAGTATTCAGTGCAACTGTGTGAAATTCAACTTATGGACAATTTACGACCCTTGGCAATAAGTGGTCGAAGCTCGAAACTAATATCAATGTGACTTTAGAGGAACCCATATTTATCTTTCTATCAGTTAAAATAAACTTGAAGGCACTTTTAGTCTACTTTACTGACCAACATAGAGCTCAATACAAAAACGCATCCTGTGTATTCTGTATAGTTTATCATACCAGAAGACAATAAATGTTTTACATGAAGCAACAATTCCTGATACACATCTTTAGGCAAACAAAGAATACAAGTTGCACATACAAAGTTATCAGTTATCACTCATCTGTCATCAAAACAAATGTAATGTAAACCAGACTCTGTCACCAAATTGCATATAGCTAGAGCCTAGAAATGGCATTGGATAATCACTACAAATGTTTATAGAGAAAAAAAGTACTTCTCTATTATGCTTCAACTATACCTCTGTTAGATAACTTTTCATGCACTTCCGGTACACCTCCATCAACCACCAAAACATTTACATAGCGTTCGATTCACATAATAGAATGGAATCCAGATGTAATTGGGAAGTATATTCCATTTCTTATGTTATTCGCTTCAACAAAAGAAGAAATTGTAAGTGAATAACAATATACGGAAAGGAATCTACATTCCAATTCCATCCAAATTTCATTCTATTCTATGAAACGAACACACCTAAATTCCAAATCAAATTACAATTCCTGCGCAAATTCCAATTCCACTAAATTTCAAAAACGAACGCTACCTTATAGTCTTCTACCATAAGACTATAAATAATGTAGATAATGTAACATTCGGACGTCGTTACACATAGACATCCAAATACACATCTAACAGCAAACAAAATCATCCAAACAAACAGAATTCATACTCGAAAGCCGCCAAACCGAATACAAATAGAAAATGGTACACGATCATTAATCACAACAAACCTACAAAAAAAATATGCATCTCTATCATACATTCATGCTTTAACTACACCTCCGTTACATAACTTCTCGTGCACGTTTACAGTTTTACTATACCTCAATCAGACCACAAAATAATACGCATAAACCATTATCCAACACAATTGAACTGTTTACTATCAATCTAACACATGAGGATATATAATAGAGAATTTGAGTTATATATTATCACTACAAATATAGAGTTAAATAACTGATGTAAAATTATTATTATACAAATTCAACAAAAAATAATAAAAACTAAACAAAATCCGTACGGAAACAATATATATAGGATATAAAAACTAAACAAAAGCCGTACGGAGAGAATATGGAATATAAAAATAACCGGTAAACAGAATAAGACATAAATATCGAGTGATTGATTACAGTGACGATAGATAAGTTAATGAAATATTAATAAAAAAATAATGAGAGGAAACCTCAGGTGTTGCTAGTTTTTGGGCGATTAGGAACAGAGAGTGGATTCAGAGGAGTGAGTCTACACTGTCCAAGGGTTTGTGAAGGAATGGTATGGGAATTTTTTGCTAAAATAGTGTTTTTTTTGAATATTTTTGTACAATTGGTATGTGTCAGAAACGTTTTTTGGGAAATGGTAGTCCCGCAATCTAAGATTGCGGGATAGGGTTACGTGTACTTCGCCATGGACTTCAGCATGGATGACTTGGATGGAGCTGCTGACTTGGAAGTGGGAGGAGATGATGTGGAAGACCCGCAATCTTAGATTGCGGGATTCAGAAGAAAAACTGCTGCTACAGTGCATTCTCGCAATCTGAGATTGCGAGATTGCTTGTCCTTGTTTTTCCCTTTACCTCTTACACACCATCTCTTAAATTGAATCAATGCATGCATGAGAGACAAAATGACGTCCGAGGCTTTTTGTGAGGCCCGGGATTGTGTCACGGAAAGTCCCGTAACGCCTGAACCAGCGACGGCCCTGTTATATCACCCAAGGACGCCGCGTTCGGCGATCCGGGTCCGGAAAAGCCCGGCCTGGGAGACGGATACAGGGGCCCGAAAAGGGCTCCCTGGGCCTGTTTCAACACTAGTAAAACACCTTATATACAACAACAAACCGCATAACCAGTTTCAACATTAAGAAAACACAAACAAGTTACATAAAACAACAAAACAACACACCACATACGGTTAAGACATTGACAAACCACATAAGCAAGGAAACGTAAGAAATGAACAACAATTAATAACCCCCAAACTCATCAGCCTCTGAAGCGTAGTCTTCAACTTCCGAAACTTGATCATTCTGAGTCTGTCGACCACCTGGCACAAAAGGTCTCCCCTGATGTCTTTGTTGAGGGTGACGGTACGGTGGGTGGTTTAAATGGGGCTCCCTTGCCTGTTGGGTATGTGGTCGCACATTCGAGTAATTCGGTGATGGGCGATGAGGTTGAGCATCATTAAAGTGGTAATGTATGTGTAGATGTTGTAGTTGTTCGGTGATGGAATTCAACGGATTAGGAGTCGGATTAGGAGTCGGATTAGCTCTTAACTGTTCACCCCCTTGGTGGTTCCACCCAACATACAAAGCCACAATTTCGTGGCCTGCGATTACAACAATAATACCTACGGCCGGGGTTTCTTGTGCTCCTTGAAACTCGAATAATTGTGTCGGAACCACAATTGCAAATAACCATTGTTTGACACGAAGATTTAAATGTGGAGTTAACTCGAAATATGGTTTCTGGGGTTCCTTATGTAGAAATTGTATTCCGCAATCTCAGATTGCGGATTTCTGTACTATTTCTGTACTCCCGCAATCTCAGATTGCGGATTTCTGTACTCCCGCAATCTCAGATTGCGGATTTCTGTACTCCCGCAATCTCAGATTGCGGATTTCTCTATCTCTAGTCCACAAATTCTACAAATATCGTTCATTAATCTCAGTTAAAACCAAAACCAATCCACAATCAAAGCTCACCCTCCTTCACCTCCTTAATGGACACCTTTTCCCCTTTCATTGTTAAACTTTACTGGGGTGGTGCTATTACTTACAAATTCTATACAGACATTACCGTTGACTACAATACAGAGTCAACTACGTTTATTATGACCCATAGAATGTCATACTCGGATTTTCTCGATCGCGTTTGTCTCGTTACTCAAATAGACAAGTGTTCATACAATGTTAGGTTAACAATGTATTACACTTTCGAGGGGTGTTCTGAGGCTACATACATCACAGGAAATGAGGGTATGGAAATGATGTTCTATCTAGCATCGAACGTAAACCACTATATGGCAGTGATCCACATTCAGTACACCCCATTAGTTCCATTAGCAGAAACTAGTGCTATGGATCTCTTAAGGCGGTTCACGGTGTCATGTGGTGAGGAGACATTTCATACTCCAACGCAACAGCAGATGCAGTCAATCAATCTGGAACTGGGTTCTTCAATGTACAACAGCCTCACAGAAAGCTCAAATAGACAACCTGTTCCAGAACACCACTATACTGATTATAACTATAACGAAGAGTATGTTGCTAATTTAGATGCCAATGATAACGATGAGGATGATGCTGTCGACAATGATGAAGGGCAACATGAACGAGTTGCCAATGATGAAAGCAGTGATGACAACAATGATGAGAACGAGAACGATTATAGCATTGTGCCTTCAGATGACTCTCAAGGTATTGATACTGTTATTCGTAGTACATAATTTGGATTTATCCTGATATAAGTAATGTTCATTGCAAGGTTATGTGTCGGATTCAAGTAGAGAAACTGAATTTCAACCAAGTGACGTTGATTCAGAAGCAAGCGCCGAAGAAGAAGGAGAAGCTGGGACATTACAAGCCCCAACAGGTGCTGAATTTCATGAAGGGATTGATCCTTCCTTCCCAATAAACAGGCACGTCGACGAGCAAGACGAAGGGTTAGAAGCATATCGCCTACCCGATTTCGATGATGAAGATAGGATGGAGATCTGGAATGGAAAGGTAAACAGTATCCGTGTCGGTATCTACTTCGAAAATAAAGAGAAAGTAATTAAAGCCATCCGGTATTGGAACGTAGAATGTAACAGGGAGTTACGCGTGGTAGAAAGCAGACCGGGTACATTTAGAGTCAAATGCCGGAACGAAAACTCTTCATGTATGTGGGCTGCTGCTGCATCACGTCCACATAAAGGAGCCTTCTGGCGTTTGCACAAATGGAGTCCAAGGCACACATGCTACTCAACGGTAGAAAGAAATAACAACAGGGCACTACGGTCCAGAGATATTGCATTACATATCCATGCACGGGTCAAGGCTGATTTAACTTTCCCGGTTAAACAGATTATGACCCACGTAAAGGAGACGTTGAACGTCGATGTTACGTACTCTAAGGCATGGACCGCCCGGAGAAAAGCAATTGAGAATGTCTATGGTACTTGGGAGAGCAACTTCAATGAGTTGCCTACCTACATGGAAAGGTTAGTCGCAACAAATCCTGGTACCGTTGTGAAGTGGCGTCATCATGAGAGGAGCACCGCCGAATGCAGGGTCTTCAAGTATGTTTTCTGGGCTTTCGGCCCTCTAATTGAGGCCTTTAGGCATTCAGCGCCTGTGATATCAATTGACGGCACTCATCTGAAGGGGACGTATAAGGGTAAGATGTTGATTGCGGTGGCGAAAAACGCAAATAACTACGTTCTTCCGGTGGCGTATTCAATTGTGGATGAAGAGACAATTGAGAGCTGGTGTTGGTTCTTGGAGCAGTTTAGAGAGAATATATCACATCACACTGCCAGCCGTCCCCTTTGTGTTATTTCAGACCGACATGTGGGAATCATTCGAGCAATGGAGGAACTGGAAGGATGGAGGGAGCCACATGCTTACCATCGTTATTGTCTTCGTCATATAAGAAGCAATCTCGGGTCAAAGTTCAAGAGCGCCGCGTTGAAGAAGCTTTGCTGGACAATCGGAAGCACCTCCCAGCGTTATAAGTATCTGTATGCCATCAGACAGATGAAGTACAGTAAGATACAGGCGTGGAGATACTTGAGAGATATTGGCCTCCATAAGTGGACGCTGATGCGAGACCACGAAAATCGCCGCTGGGGTAACCTCACAACAAACATGTCTGAGTGTTTTAACCATGTGTTGTCGAAAGCAAGGATGATGCCTATAAAGGCAGCCATACAGTTTACATTTACCAGAGATGTCGATCAATTCAACATCCATTATCGAATTGCCAGACGGTGCGAAACAATGTTGCCCCCCCGGATATGGACGGTCATTTCCGAACGTGATGCTAAGTCCAGAGAACACTATGTACGTTTGTATGATGCTTCCCATAAGAGGTACCTGGTGGAGTCTCGTGTGCAACCCAATGATGACGGAGGGAACGAGTATACGGTTGAGTACAGTAACAGAACTTGCTCGTGTGGAAAGTGGCAAATAGAACGCAGGCCCTGTTCGCATGCTATAGCGGTTTGCCATATGCGACGTAAGAATATTCATGACCTTGTTGATCCTCGCTACCACACTTCCATGTATCGGTTGCAGTACAACGGGCATTTTTACACCCTCGGTCATAAAAGAGATTGGGACCCCGGCAACATGGAGAATTCGTGGTAACCCGTCACAAATTACCATCAAGCGTGGGAGGTTGAAGCAAAGGAGGATACATAACGAGATGGATGTTACGCATGAAGACCAACCAAGAGCACGCCCTAAATGTAGCATTTGTAAGTTGACTGGGCACAACAAAACGAGCTGCCAATTCCGCCAACAGTGATTTCTTGTGATGTGATTTCTTGTGATCTGTTTTATCTATGCTAGTTTGTGGTAGTAGTATTTTGTGTTGCTTTGATATTGTATGTTATCGGTGGTTATCGACTTCTTATGTTATTGTATTACTATCGTGATGTGATATATATCGTGCATTGTTGGTTTACATCTTTAGGAAGACATCTACACATTGTTGGTTTAAATAGACACGACGATAAAATTATTATAACACATGGCAAATATTACAAAACAGTAGACACAACTCACCAATACTTATCACAACGACACTTGTATAGTTCATCAGCCATATGGCGTCGGTAGTTAACACAAGCCTCTTCTACGGTGATTTGTTGGTCTATCATCAACGATTTCTTTTTAACTAGTTTCTCCATCATCATACAAACAAGAACCCCGGTGTTAGCAATGTTACCCTCATCTTGGGGGACATCCGTCTCAACCAAACCAAGGGACATATCACGTTCCGTTATGTATCTCGTGTTTGACCGAAAGTGAATACGTTCTAGAAACCATTTGAAATATAACTGTAGCATCTCCATGTAGTTCCTTACCTCTCGATGCTTTCCATTTCTCCATCTTTTATCGGTCCAGTATTGAGTAATCACCATGCTTTGCATATCAATACGGACAAGTAGCCAGTCTGTTTGGCCAATCCACAAAGGAAGGTAGATGCAGTCAACCTCCCAAAATGGAGGATACGGGTCCTTTCGTCCAGCAAAATCAAGGGGGGTAGTAGATTTATCATCTTGCATGTAGTAATAAAAATCAGGAGGTAACACCGTCCATCGGCATTTTAAATTGGGGTTCTTTAAGAGCAACGACTGTCGAACACGCATTAATCTTACAGTCCATGCTTCAACATGCTGCAAAACAGGAAATAATAATATAAATTAATATGCTGTCTACTTATGTTAACATATGAAAACAAATATAAATTGATATTGTGTTAAATGTACAGTAGAGGACAGGTGACCGCCGGATTCCATCCCTAGTAGGGCACCCCAAAAACTTCTTTCCAGTTTTTTTGTAATGAAACGAGTGTAGCAATATGGGGAGTCCCCGTTGTTGTAAAACTCTAAAGCATCTGTGGACCAATTCTTGGGTTCATCTTCCTTGGGGACTATAACACTATCTTTTTCAGGATCCTTTTCCGGTTGCCTTTCGGTCACCATATGCGTAGACGACCCAGCCTTCGTGGATGACGACGGCCTCTTCAAACGCCTCCAAATATCATCCGCCCACTTTGATTTCTTAGGGACTGGTTGGGAACAGAAATACCCACCAACCTCTTCATCCTTCTCAGTACGATCCCCCATTTTTTATACTACAGGCACCGTGTTGCGGGATGTGTGTTCTATCACATTACATATCCCTTTTATAGGTGGAAATGGGAAAGCATTTTTCTATACTCCCGCAATCTCAGATTGCGGATTACTCTACTCCCGCAATCTCAGATTGCGGGACAGTATTAAATTCCGCATTCTTAGATTGCAGAACTGTCAGTTATACCGACAAAACAATTTATTAATAATACAATTTCACCGACAAAACGTTAAAAACTACAAATTTACAAACTATTTTTACAAACTATTTTTACAAACTATTTTTACAAACTATTTAAGAATAATAAACTTATTGAATAAAAACAACGTAAATTTATTATTCACACGAAACGTTAAATATACAATCTACCAAAGTTACAAAACAATCTATTTCCGAGACCACCAATTCCGAGACCACCAATTCCAATCTACCAAAGTTACAAAACAAGGGTATCTACGTAACTATGTCAGATGCCGTCTACTATTGAGGTACGAGCAGGAGCTGGTGCATCCAATATCCCCGACGTCACTAATGACGGAGCGTGTTTCTTCGACGTCGGAGGGCCTTGCGCTGAAGGTGTAGAACCCGCAAGCGCCATTAAATTTGCTGCGAAAATGATCGACTTTGATGAGTCGACCACCTTCAATTTCCGAGAACACCTATTCCAACTTTACTACACGCCATAATCCTACAGGCTGGCGCGCCATTTCTGAGGAACTCCCACCACCGCCTCCGTAACCTAAGGATTTGCTTGGAGGGTTGCTCCCAAGAAAGAAGTAACCGGCATGCCTGGGGGTGGTACACGGGATCTTGGAACCACCATTGCAAGCCAGGTATGCAAATGTAACATCGATCCAAAAATAAGAGAGTCATGTCCAAAAACTAGATGGATTCTTCTACAACCTTTGGACCCTCCAACATTAATATATTTGAAATTAAATGACCAGACAACCATTTAACACGTGCAAATGTAACACGGATCCAACAACACTAAAAAACCATCGTTGAGTAGCATGTATGAAAAGAACGAACGAATGTATGTTTGTGTTTGTGTTTGATCGATTATGCATGTTAAATACGAAAAACTGACACCATTTCCGCAGACTTGGATTGCATGAACAGAAAAAGTGAGCCCAATCCCGCAATCTAAGATTGCGGGTCTTCCACATCATCTCCTCCCACTCAGCAGCTCGTCCAACTCAGCATCCAGGTAACCCTATCCCGCAATCTTAGATTGCGGGACTACCATTTCCCAAAAAACGTTTCTGACACATACCAATTGCACAAAAATATCCAAAAAACCCACTATTTTAGCAAAAAATTCATGGTATGGGGGGGAGTATTTGAAGAATATTAAACTTAAGCGGTTTTTTTATAATGAACAAATGGTGTGTATTTTAAATTTAAATTTATATAAAATAAACACCCGTCGAAATATTCCTATTAGAAAAAATTTACAAAATTCGTTCTAATTTTGAATGGATATTCTTTAACTTTAAAATTGACGAAATTCATCTCTTACATTTTAAAGCAATGCATCATTTGTCAACACTAACCCTCTCAAAATTTTAAGGGGCTGTTTGGTAGCATCTGAATGATCATTAAAAGACTACGTCGGAATGGTTCATAACCTCCTAATAGTTAAGATGTAATCTTAAGTATGAATAGTTAAGAGATAACATCTTAATGGTTGTAACTGTCTCAGGGTCTGCGTTTAGATCCTCTACCTCTCGTCGCGTCACTTACCAATGTAACAACTGCTGACAAAGACATGTTACCCCCTAGATATACACATGTGATTTGAGTTGATATCTCATAAAGTAAATGATTTGAGTTGCACGTAACATTGGCAATATTAATATTAGGCCCTTCAATCCTCCCCCCCCCCCCCCCCCCCCCCCCCCTCTAGCAATGTGTTCTCCAAGTGTTAATTAAGGTTGTACATTATGTAAACACCTGAAATCAAAGGACGTGAAATAACGACGCATGGGTTAGTCACACATGTGTTCATTCCCTTTAGTTATTAATCTATAGTAATTGTATATTAGTTTACACTTTTCAAAGTAGTTAGTGGTATGAGCTCTTTACGTATTAACTTTGTTTCCTTATCGAATAAGAAGAGTTTTAGAAGAAAAAAAAAGTTATGTTAATTTATCTCACTGGCTTATGAGTGAATTTGATTCTTTGCAAGCTCGACTTTAGCACCTTGGGTGATATGATTGAAGATTTTGTTGCGTTTTCTCCTCTTAAAACAAACTAGATTTGTCATCGTCAATGCTAATCCAAGGTAGCAACTTGGGTGATGTTATTTAGACCCTACTTGCAAGTCTCGGTGGTGTTTTTGTATCCCCTCTTTAAATATTTGTGGAATGACTCATTCTTATAAGCTTAATACCAAAACATACATAATAATAAACACTGCGCAATGGCAAGATGAGGTAGCTCATTCACTACTAGTTGAGAATGACTCATTCTCAACTATCAGCTATTGGTCGTCACCCGGCCCAACAAAATATGTGCTGACGGTCGCATATTTTAACATATTGTCCACTGACGGACCATAATTATATATTTTTCACCTTTTAACAATCAGCTATTGGCCATCACCAGTCCAAATTGATGTGGGATTCTTGCGTGCCAAATTCCCTTGTCAAATTCTCTCTTAATATTCTGTTAGTTATGGTCTGTTAGTAGACATGTTATGGTCTAATCAATACCCGTTTAACCCAAAACCCGAAAGATACCCAATCAACACCCATAAATCAGATAATCAGACTTTTATAAAATTTATTACAAATCAATTTTTTACGGAGTATTAGATTTAAGATCTCAACTATCAGCTATTGATCGCCACCCCGGCCCAAACTTACAAAATATGTGCTGACAGTCGCATCTTTTAACATATTGTCCACCGATGGACCATGACTTATATATTTTCCACCTTTTAACAATGGGATATTGGATTTTATTAATCCGAACTTTGACAATTTGGCCAATATTAATCCCAACTTTAAAAGTTGTCTGTGCCGGTCCCAACTTGTAAAATATTTTCCTATACTGGTCCTTTACAAATGATGGTCTTGATCGTCTGTTTTTCAACAGAATGAGCTTCATTTTGTTGCTGGTCAACTCATCAAGATCACCATTGGTAAAGGACCAGTGAAGGAGAATATTTTACAAGTTGGGACCGACACAGACAATTTTTAAAGTTAGGATTAATATTGACCAATTTGTCAAAGTTCGGATTAATAAAATCCAATATCCCTTTAACAATCAGCTATTGGCCATCACCATTCCAAATTGATGCGGCATTCTTGCATGCCGAATTCCCTTATACATTTTGTTAATTGGGACTGTTTAAACCCAATACTTTTTTTAGAAACTGACAATAAGACCAAAAGGTCCAAAATAATAAGTTGTCAAGATTGTAAATGCAAGATATAGGAAAAAATGATTAAAAAAAAACAATGCGATAAATATAGACAACGAGTCAATGAAACGTGAGAGGTTTTAGAAGATAAAGAAAACTTAAGAAAAATATGTTTTAGTTAATTATAGGAGATGATGAATCATATTTCACAAATTCCAACAAAATATATAAGGGAAAAAAGACCAATAAACAAAGGTTCACACATATGAAGACCAAGCAACCTGAGGTGACCAGTTACAACACAATTGTGGTCCAAAATATCCATTCAATCAGTTCATATTCCTACTTGCTAATGCTGCATATATCCATCCCTTCTACCACTCAACAGCAATAAACCAACTATTTTTAGTACTGGTTAGGCCCAACATCTCCTTTCTTTACATAAATAGACAGACCATTCATGTCTATTGGTCTGCCAAAACACCTGTCATCAATACATGAAGTCCATCAGCATACAGTTCCAACTCATTTATATAAGAACATGTCACATAAACGCATAAACGGGTGAAACCAGTAGGCTCAAAGCCTCATTGCATATGTGAAAGCTAAAAGTGAACAGTCTATGGGTTAGATGGGTCAAGGGTCGTCTAGCACGTATTCAAATGCTTGCATCCTAAACCTTTGTTATCATTTTAGTTAATACTTCATGTATTATTAGTTTAATTATATAACACATGAATTAATTATTTATATATTCGGAAAGGGAACATCAGCAGAAAAGTTCCGGAACAACGTTCCCCACCCGCCTATTTGTCACCTCTACGTCAGCAGAAATATTAAAAAGTAAACTATGTAGGTTCTAAGATAAGATGAAGATAAGTAGTTTAAAAAGATAAAGAGTACACACCTTTAACTCACTTGGTGGTAGGGAGGTAAACCCTAATAAGATTTTTGACTGTAAGTTTCTGCCTACATGTAGGGCATTTATGCTGAGCATTTATCGCAGCTGTGATGCATGTCTTGCAAAATATGTGACCACACTTTGTGGTCACTTCCTCAACTAATGGGCCCATACAAACAGGACAGCTGAAGGTCGGCTCTGGTGGTGGTGGTGGTGGCGGCGGCGGCGCAATGTACTGTGCTCTATCCCTCTGTCATTACAAAACAAAAAACAAGAACTGTTAACTTACATAGTGGTGTTCACATGCTTACCCATAAAGCTAAAGTCAAAATACAAAACAGGCTTAGTTGGATGGCAAATTCGACTTATTTGCTTATAATTTGGGTTGAGTCGCGTTCTCTAACATGTCAAACGGAATGAAGTGGTTAAATATTGCCCAAAGCGTCAATTTACACCTAATGCCTCCTATATTATTATTTTTATTTAAAAAGGTAAATAATTACCTCGACCCACCAATTATTTATAAACAAAAAAAATATCACAATAGCTATTCTGCATCAAACAATTCTAAAATTGCCCAATTTGCCTAGAAGTTGTTTTGACCCGCTACTAAACATATCCGTCTTCTCACATCTAGGATGTACATAAAAAGGAGATCTGGATTTGAAGCCACGGGGCTCAAAATAGATGTACATGCAATCTATATTCTAATACTAGCAAAGGATTAATTCATGATGTTTGTTATATAATATAAGATGTTGCAATGAGTCAGAAAAAAAATGAAACCAAGTACAAACTTGTAGCTTTTGAGTTTTCGACCAAAGAACAATAAAATAAAATAAAATGCTATAAAAGTTGTGATTACCATATAGCCGCTACTTCCTTCCAAATTCACATAGAGCTCACAGTTAATGCTTGGTGGATCTGGAAGACCTCTTCTACGCTTGTTCGCCTGGTTAAGACCAACAAGACTAATAGCAACTTCTTCTGCCATATACATCACAATAATTAGTTGTGCTATAAGGCATAGGATGATATGACACTACATATTTATATAATAAATCTAATCTAACTTCTTAATACAGCGGAAAACTCTCTTGAAGTCTTGAACATTCAATTTTTTATATCGTTAAAACATTTGCACACATCATCATCGTCATACTCAGTATATCCCACCAATAGCAAAGCAAAGCTAAGGTAGGGTTTGAGGAGGGTAAGATGTAGACAACCTTACCTCTAACCCGTAGGAATAGAGAGGCTACTTCCAGTGAGACCCCCGACTCGATAGTAGTTTTGCATTAAGCCTTGGACAAAAGGACAAGCCTGATTGGTGCATGTACCCCATTGTCTTTTGGCTATCAACGCTACCACATGATGCATGATTAACCTCCTACCATTTTTAACTTTATTTTCACAAAATTAGTAAAATAATGCTAAAATTAGTGCAATTTTACTTTTGCCCATCGAGAGTCCGTACATATATACATTATATGCGCACACCACACATATATACATTATTTGCACAACTAATGGCTAT
This sequence comes from Ambrosia artemisiifolia, assembly GCA_032199755.1. Taxonomy (NCBI): domain Eukaryota; kingdom Viridiplantae; phylum Streptophyta; class Magnoliopsida; order Asterales; family Asteraceae; genus Ambrosia; species Ambrosia artemisiifolia. The sequence goes on from CM063523.1 coordinate 53,073,460, forward strand.
AACAAAAGCCAGCTATTTACTTTTACATATGCCCTGCACCATAACATGTAAATCAGCCACCATATGAACAAATAATAACGGGTACACTAGGCACTAGCAAGGGGGAAAATGACTGAAATAAATCAGTAACATACGTCTTAGCTTTCATACAATAAAACAAGCATGTAACTGACAGAAGGCGATGCTTAAAACTATAATTGCAAAGATTGACCAACTGATATACTTTTTACGCTTCTTCAAAGTGCCATAATTTTTCAGAAGAGTTGCAACGAGATCAAAGCAATTTTTCTGTATTTATCTAAATTCTAAGACACGTCTACAGTCTACCAGCAGATATAAAACAGATATTCAGAAAGAAAAAGGTAGCTATCGTTAAGTGAGTATGCGTTATGGGTTATAACCTTACCAGCATCCACATCAATCACCAATGCCCTTCTCCGTGATTTCTTTTTAGCCTGAGATAAAGTACAAGTTAATGATAAGAAACCAAACAATATAACTAGATAAAACAAGCGAAGTGCCGCCCTAGAATATGTATTTACTTCTTCGAATGCTGTGGGCGATGATATAACAACATCATCATCCAATTCTTCAACATCAATTGGCGCAGGTAGTGTAGCTCCAGCTGTCTGATGAACTTGACCAACCGGAACCACTGGAACAGCAGGAACGTGACCTTGAAAAACATGATCCCCTGAAAAGGCAGGCTCTCCTGCTTGCTCCAGATTTTCAACTGGAGTAACATTAAGGTCCAGCTCTCCTTTCCGTCGCCTACCATTTCTTGCATACCTCATAACTTGTCCCTGAGTACTCATTGTCTAAATTCCTAGCAGGAAGAGAAACCCACATCAGATATTCATGCAACATAAAACATCACTAGTGAAAACGTAACATTGTGTTTGATTTAAATAATAAAAACACCTAATTATCAAATAGCATCTGTTTAAACAACAAAAGAGCACATACAAGTTGTACATTTTCCAATCATCAAAAAAAATATAATTAAGAGTCACCAAACTGAATATTGCTAGACATGACACTGCATAATCATTCGTCGCTACAAACTTTACACAAAAGAAATGCAGCTCTGTTATGCAATGTCCAACCTTACCACTATAGCAGTATAACACACAATCATACAAAAACTATATTTTTACATCTCAATCCAAAACTGAGAAATCAACCGACTTTAACAAATAAAAAGATTAATAAAGATTGTATAATAATACTTCAAGACCATTCATATTTACCAAGTCACAGTAAACCTATAAAGGTTAGAACTTTAAACGACTTCGATATAACTAGTTTCAAGATCATCACTTTAGTAAAGAAAAAAAAAGAAAATTAATCTAAACAAGTCCGACTTCCGAAATCCGAATCTATATCAATCACATACTTTTAAAGACAAACAAGATTACACGAAACTTAAAATGCTACATCTTCAGGCTCATACATGAAAACTTATGATACATAATCAAGAACATATATAATGCCATCATCATTTTCTCCTATCCATTTGTTCTAAATCATTTGTAAGTATAAATATATATCATTCTTGCCAACAGAAGATTATAAATGTTTTAGATAAGCAAAATTCTATTTTACATGTAGAATTTCCGATACACATCTAAAGCAACCAATGACAACAAGTTACACATATGCAAACGTCAAAACAGACATGGCATTGGATCGTCACAACAAAACTTTAACAAAAGAAATGCAGCTCCATTACACTTCAATTTCCAACCCTACCACTATATACAAACAATCATACAAAAACCATATTTTTACATATCAATCCCAAATTTAGAAATCATCTTACTTTAACATATAAAAAGATAAATATACTGTATACGTTGTAAAACAAGGTCTCGAAGGCCGAGTACTCCCCGAGTAATCACTATAGGGTAGGTTGCGGAGGCCCGAGTACTCTAGGCCTAGGCCGAGTACTCCCCGGGTACTCTCCGACTAGGCCGAGCGACTTTTGCAACATTACTGTATATTCATTTTACCAAGTCACAACAAAACTTATAAAGGTTTAAACTTTATAATGACTTCAATATAACTAAGTTTCAAGATCATCACTTTACCAAAGAAAAAATAAAGAAAATTAACCTAAATCAATCATATACTTTCAAACACAAACAAGATACCAAAAAAAAACACTTATGATCCAAAAACAAGAACAAAACCTAAATCTTTTTAACAACAACAAAAAAAAAACAGATCTTTACATTTAAAGACAATTCCAACCCTAAAAAAAACACAAACACAATTAATCAACTTATTATTAAACAAGTTTTCATCGACTTCTACTATGCATCCATCAACCACCAAAACATAACCACAAACCATTGACTGATTGACTTCAAACAAACAATAAACCATCAGTCTATGATTTGTAACATAAACCCAGAAACAAAAACCAATTACAAACATACATGAATCAATCGATTAGTAAAAATCAATGAAATTAAACCTCACCTAATGATATGATTATTGTTATTATTATTAAATCGATGATTAATTTTAATTGGATAGGATGATGATATTGGGATTGGGAGAGGAATTGAAAGGGTTAATTAAAGGGTTGTAAAAGAAATTGGGGAGTATTTGAAGGACGTAAACCTAAACGGGTCGGATCTAGTCGGGTTGGTGGTTGTTTGAAAGAAAGACACGTCTCTCTGATCAAGGCTATGACCGCCATTAGTTGTTTTGTTTATGTGGGGTTTGACTGTACGCGCTTGGGTTGGCGCGTGGAGGTTGTTGGCTCAACGGGAAGATTTGCATCAAAGTCAAAGTTATTGCGAATTCGTGTACGAGAAAAAGAAGATTTAGCTTTTGTTTTGTTGAGATAAATTATAAAAGTTAGTTTTCAGCTTTAAAAAAAACGAAGTAATGAAAATAAATAATCCTAATTATTGACTATTGTTCAATAAAAGTCTTAATTATGAAAATAATCACTAGCAGTCCAAGTTTTAACATATTGGCCACCAATTGTCTCAGTTAGTCTAATCACTAACGTCGTTAGTTGCATGCTGATGTGGCGTCACATCAGCAACCCACTAACGATGTTAGTGATCAGACTAACTGGGACCATTGGTGGCCAATACATCGAAAGTTGGGACCGTTAGTGATTATTTTCGTAGTTGAGACTATTATTGACCAATAGTTAATGGTTAAGATTATTTATTTCCATTACTAAAAAAAATATACTATATATTTAAAACCTTGATAGTATTTAAAATGTTTGATTCAAAACAAAATCAAATGTAAAAAAAATATTGTCGGTTACACGCTTGATTTAAAATAAAATAAAATGTTTCATTTTTTTTTTTATAAATGATTGGTAAAAAAAGCTCTTTTTGTATTTAACTATTGGTATTCAACCGTCACGTTGTGACGGGAGTGATCTGTTGAACATTGCGTTTGTACATATCAGTCTAGGCTCAGAATAGAAGAAGCGTTGTAGCTGCAGGGATTAGAATGCCATGTTATAACAACGCTAATTTTTACTTCAATCAACAGAACCAATAAACAATGCCAATTACAAATGTGTATATTACAAGGATGCCAAGCCACAAAAAACAACACTCTTGTTGCAACATATTTTGATTTTTTTTTTCATCACAAATAATGTAATTTTTAGCTTTTGCGTCTATATTTTTAGTTTTATTGATGTGTTATGTATACAGGTGTATTATACATGTTTTTAGTGATATGTTACTGTATACAAGTTTATTTATACATGTATACAAATATATAAAAGGCAAGCATAACCCCAAAAACTACATTTTTAAATTTGTAACTAGTGAGCATAAATTTAATTGAACATATATTTCTTTTGTAGATTTCTAAACGTAACGTATATTGCATAAGATATGTCTATAACTACGTTTTTAAAATTAGAAATAGTACGTATCAGTAAAATATATATTTCGAATGTATATTTCTAAACGTGACGTATATTGCATAAAAGGTTAAGTATACACTGATTGTTAAATTTTATATCAAGTTACAAAATTTGGCTATTAGTGTATAAAAGCAGAAATTTGTAGAATCGTTCACATTTTAAGTACATAAGATATTCTTTATTATTATTATTGGAAATTATGTCAAATTTTGTAAGAAGATACAAAATTTGGCTATTAGTTGATATGAATGTACAAAATTTAAAGAACCGTACACGTTTTTTTTTTGAACGGCTAATTGGAATCACTCACGGACCATTGGAGTATCATCGTGTCACTAGTGTTACCACACGATCATATGCAGTTTCTTTTTACTATTATTGAAAAGTGTATACATCAATTTGTTTAAATAATACTTTGATTTAAAACCCCGTTTTAATTGAATATATATGGGTGGAAGGTGAACATAAACGGAATGATCCCATCGTTATTTTGAAAATATTTTAGTATTAGACTATATGTTGTCGAATAACAATATCACTCAATTGATAGCAAAACAATCCAACATGATGTTTGGCGCCCTAGCTAGCAAATAACACACAGCCTTACGTAAATGATATTAACTAGGTGTATTAATACGCGCGTTTTTCACATGACGTGTTAATGTGGATTTTGGTAATCGACAAAGGCATAGAGACTAACCTTGGATAATGAGAAAATACAAAAGTGGCAGCGGCTACGAGGAGAATACCGGGAATCTCCCGCGGTCCGCGGCACATGGTGGAGATTGCACACGGTAGATGTGGTCAGTGGCCAGCTGCGTACGTTAGAGTGAAGCAGCTATTCATTTCGTGGTCGTTAAATATATAGATAATAATCGAACAAAAACCGAACCCGTGCGAAATATGGTAAAAAACGCATTATGTCGGGGGCAAAAATGGGGAAAAAAAATTTAATAAAAAAGTTGGTGACCAAAACGGGTAAAAAAAACTTAAAGAAGAGGTAAAAAAACATTGTGTGGCCAAAATGAGGGGAACAAAACTTAACAAAAAATTTAGTGGTCAAAATGAGAAAAAAAAAAAGTTAACAAAACGTACGAAATTGGGTAAAAAACGCATTATGTTGGGGCCAAAACGGGAAAAAAACTTAATAAGAAAGTTGGTGGCTAAAACGGAGTAAAAAAAACATTGTGTGACCAAAATGAGGGAAAAAAAAGTTAACAAAAAATTTGGTGGTAAAAATGAAAAAAAAAGCTAACAAAAAGAGAAAATGGCCAAAATGGGAAAAAAACTAAATGAAAAAGTTGGTGGACAAAACGGGAAAGAAAAAACTTAAACAAAAAGTAAAAAACCTGTGTGGCCGAAATGAGGGAAAAAATACTTAACAAAAAATTGGTGGTCAAAATGAGAAAAAAAAAGTTAGCAAAGAAAACAAAAAAAAAAAGTGGCAAAAACCAAATAAGTGAAAGTTACCTATTTAAATGCTAAGGTTTATTATTACACTATATTAATAAGCCTTTTGATTTAAACAGTACATTTGCCATCTTTGTAAAAAAATAACCTTTCAATGGTATTTTAGTCATTGTCACCCAACCCACCTAGCCACGCGTCTGTACACTCTCCAATGTACTACAGGTGTCCAGCTTTCCTACCTGTTCTTTTGCCCTTTTAACTCCTCTATTTGCTTCATTTCAAAGCCAAGCAACAAAGCAGAAGAGAGAGAGAAAAGGAGAGGGGAGAGAGCACCGAAGTAAATAGTCACCACCGTCGTTGTCTCACTTACGTTGCAGTCACCATGAACACCGTCATACCATTACACCAGCGCCTATTCCATCTTCGGTCACTAAGCAAACGATGGGTGCTAACAGTGGAGGTTTTAGAGTAGTGGTAATCAGGCTATGAACCCAAGCTGTTGTAAAAGCCGACAATACTTTTTTTTACGAACTCCATGAATCAGACCCCACATCCGCGACTCTTTGAGGACAAAGAGAAAGAGAAGGGTGAGGGAACGTAGGTGACTATTCACTTTACCCTTATTTCTCTTTCGTTTTGTCACCTTCTTTCTTCAGTAACCAACTCACCGGAGCATAAAAGGCCACGGAATGTCGTTTCTCTTGCCATAGTCATGCTAACGACGATTGTAGCTACAAGTACACAGAGACGACGATGACCGATCTGAACGCCGAGAGAGATGCTAGCGTAACGCCGCCGTCTCCTTGGTTTCCTGGCCTTACTTTCGTCTGGCTTAGGGTTCCAAGGTTGTCGATGGCCGGTTATGGAGTTGGGCGGTGTGTTCTAGATGGTGTCTGTGACGCCGCCGCTTCCCATCCAATGTTTTCCTGCCTCTACCAGATTCAAGGCTTTAATTATCATCCCATCACCACAGTCCATCAGGAACAATGACTGTCGTAGGTGGTGGCTAGATTAATTAGACAGAAAACATATGGGTTTTTATCCCGAAAGAAACATAGGGTACATCGTCTTGGTGATGGTGGTGGCGGCGGTGGTTGCGGTCATGTGGTGGCTGGATTTTTTAGCCATAAAGAAAAAAAAAGGGTTTTCAGAGAGCGAGCGAGAGAGAATGACCGGACTGTGACGCTCATGTGGTAGTGGTGTGTGCTGGCTGGTTTTTTTGATATAGAGAGCCATAGAGTGGGGCAGAAAAAACACAGTTTCCATCTGAATCTTATTTGTCCTTTTTATGTATGGTTGTGGTTGTAGAGTTGTAGTGGTATTCATACTACAAATTTTCTAAAAATAAAGATATATGTTGTTTCATTGCATATTATTTTAAACTTTAAATAATAATAAATTATTAATTTTGATAAGACAAACCATGACAGACTGGATGGCAGGATTTAATTTTCCGATGATCTCCCGTTAAATTACCATGTGGCACTCAGTTCTCATCTATGCACACATCTCGAAATAGTGTTTTCCTTTTCTTTATACAAACGAAAATAAATTAGGATGCCGAACATTTTAAAAATAAAAGTTGTATGGGATGGTAGTGTGGACTGTGGTACAAAGTGAAGTTACCTTTTATTTTTCATTTATTTTTTCTAATTTTTTATTTCATATATTTTGTATGCCATTCTCAAAAGTATTTTATCCACAATTTATCAAACACAATTCTTTGGCTTTTGATATCGTTTTTTAGTACTTTTGCACCTAAAACAACGAATTTCGTTTGGTTTGTCTGTTGTGACAACTTTTCACCCGCCGCAACGCGGCGGGATTTAAACCACTAGTTATTATGTAATATACTAACTTGAAGTTAATATATATAATTTCTACTCAAATATAAATTATAAATTTAAAAATAATTACATGGATTATATTTAATAGAATGAAATATTTTTTTTAAACTAAAAGATAAACAAAATAATGAAGATTTTTTAAGTTGAGAACAAAGACACATGTGTTATGTTGAAACAACAAAAAGACATTAAAAGGTAAAAGAAAAGTGCAGATACAACTTTGTAAGTTGGAAGACACTTAAAGGACCAACTGTGGAAATGTATTTTTAACACGAATAACGGATGGGGTAGGGCTTCACGTATCCATACTCACGTTGCCCATCTTAAGAGTAGGGGCAGACTTACCATGGGAGAAGGGGTAGCGTCAATCTTTTCTGACGCAGTGAAAAAAAAAACATATTTTTGACGTTTTCCGTGTTACGCTACCCCTAAATACCAAACGTTACTCATGAAATTTTTGTCTAGATCCGCCACTACTTAAGGTATACTTACTTAACCATCCGACCACCATCTCTTTTGTTTAATAATGTCTAAGAGGAAAAAAAAATATAAAAATAATAATAACCAAACACTGCAACCCATCTTCCACAATTCCACCATCTCTTTTTGGTTAAGTTATATCACGTGAAAGTCACGTGAGGGCATAAAAGACATTTCACCCTTGTTCTCGTTTAACATCTTTTAAAACCCCCCAAACACTGCAACCCATCTTCCTCAATTCAACCAAATTAGGTTTCCAAGCAATTCAACCTCATATCCCCAACAGCTGATCCATTTCATCTTCATTTTCAACACTCTCAACTACCTCTGTTTCACCACCATCACCGACATCTCTCTCTCTCTACATCTATCTATCTATCTTCCTCACCACTCCTATAGCACGCACACCCACTATCAATCCACACCATCACCACCTGCCACCAACCACTAAACACCACCAAATCCAACGGCCACCACGAACCCTACACAATCGACAACCACCATGAAACCCTAATCCCCGAATGGAGCCCCTGAACACCATTTGAAAGGTGAGAACCATCTGACAACCATCACCACATATGACGACCATTGTCGTCACCCACCTGTGACCACCACCACATGTTCATTGAACATGTTTAGCCTTCTTCCCCTCTCCCATCTCTGTCTCTCTTTTTCTCCCTCCTGAACCCCACATCTTTTCTCCATATAGATCTAGGTCATATATTCGAAATATGTTAAGGGAGATGGTGATTGGTGGTTTTGGAGATGGTGGTGATGGTTGATGGTGTTTTGGTGGTTTTCGATTTTTGTGGTGAAGGTTGCTGATGTTGTGGTGGATTCCAGAGATGGTGATGGTGGGTGGTTTTAGGAGATGGTGGTAACGGTTCTTGGTGGTGGTTGGTGTTTCAGAGATAGTGGTGGTAGGTCACACTGTGGCCGGTTGTGGTGGTGTAGGGTTGTTGATTGCTCGTGGTGGTGGTAGGTTATTGAAGAATATAAGTGGTGGTGGTGATAGATATGATACAGATGAGGGCATGATTTTCGTTTTTCATCAATTTTGAAGTAACCGTTCAAAAACAATATAAACATAAAGGACGATTTCTGTAATTTTTCCTAATTATTTTGTAAACAAAGTAATGTTTAAAGAATTTGTAGAAAATGAGTATTTTTTTTCCTAATTATTCTGTAATTTTTCCTAATTATTTTTTAAACATAAAGGACGAGGTTTCAAACCACACATGTTTACAACTTGAATTCGGTCAAGGAAATAACTCTGTATACACTATTTGTGCCTGTTTTTTTTACTCCTGATACGATTATTAATCCATATGGATCTAGTAGTGGTCCTAGTGAATCCAAAGTATTTAACAAGGTACACTATAAATTGAATATGTATAACCAATATATTAACTTTTTTGACTCACATTACGAATTTTATACAAAGATGTGTTTAGTAAGTAATGCAGAATGTAAAATGACAAAACACAAGTTGTTAAGGTGTATTTAAGTTGTTCTCTCAAAGAAGTTTTAAAAAGCTTTATATACCAAACAAAGCTCTTCTATGAAGATCATGCAAAACCATTGCAACAAAATGAAAGAATATCTTGTGGCATTGTTACAACCAAATATATAAAGTCATCAATTTCTTATGATGTTTGTTATAAACCCAATTGCACCCACAATATATAGCAAAAAAATCACACTTAACAAATTTCAAAGAAAATAATCCATTTTAATGTATGCATAGATGATGCTAAACTCTGAATGTACAGAGTCCTTTAGAACCTATTCACAAATCTTCCAGAATCCGAAAATCTTCGTTCACTTCTACCATGGGAAGCAGCAGGATTTCTACACAAGAAACCAAAATAAAGTGTCACAAACAATGTTCTTAGAACCGAACCAGACCAGCCGGTGGGACCAAGATGAGTACTCTTGAACCGCTTGACGCTAACTGGTTTAACCTTGTTGGAACTAACTTTTTTTTAAACAATATAATACTTTCATTCCAGAACTATGAAAATTACATCAAGATAACGGGCAGGCGGGCAACAAGCTGCGCCGCCACCCCTTATTTTCAAAATTCGGTTTTTCTTTCAAAATCTCAACTTATTGATTTATGTGCTACTCTAGACTCCATATTTTGTTAACAATGAAAATGCACACCAAATGATAAAGTAGTTTCAAGTTTTGTTTTAAATTTGTTATATATATTTTTGTACTTTCTAAGTTATTTATGACGATTTTTGAAATATGTCCGACCAGTAGACCAGTAAGGCCATTGGTTAGATGAAGGTTACAGTTGTGAAAACATTGGTTACATATGAAACATAGTTTTTGTAATGTTTAAAGAAATTTAGTTAAAACAAACATAACTAAAGAATTGATGATACCTTATTGTTTTTTTGGTTCTTGGGAATGTTATAATTTGGTCTTGCATCTGGACCGGATGGCATGGGTGAACCAGTTACACGTTCCTCACGAACCTTGTTGAAGATGTGAGTATAGTTGTCTCCTGATGATGGGTTGTTTTCATCCCACTCGCCGAATCTAGGGACAGCTGCTCCTCTATCGGGCTGACAGTAAGAACGTAATTCAGGAATGTTTTAGTATCAGACATTCAGACAATACTAACAGCAACAATAATATAAAGTCAAAGGATATAACTAAAGGCTTACAGAATCATCGCCTCGATTTGGCTTCATTCTTGATCGGCCCGGTGTACCATGACTGCTATCATAAGAGCGATTTCCTTCCCAAGCAGGCGACGCACTACCCTTCCCAGTCACTTTTGCCTGATAATGGGGATGCATAGGTGACCGGTCAAAGCTATTATCAGACCCGACACTATGCTTGGTCGAACGACCTACAGCCGGCCCTTGGCCGCCACGTTGATGGGCCGAGCCACCAGGATTTCTCCTACCCGGGTTATCATTATGTGTTGGGTAGTCATTGTCTTCCAGGCTAACCCTGTGGTCAGGAGTGGGCCGGACAGCCCGCCTGTGGACGGGCTCATCCAGCTCATTGTAAGGTCTGGCCCGAGAAGCAGGTGGAGCAAACATTTCGGGGTTCTCTTGTGGGTCATTCGGGTTGATCATTTTCCCACCCGTTTTATTCTTTCGCGCCTTGTCGAAATAAACGGTGTAAGGAACATCATCTTCACCCCAGTTGCCGAATTTTGGTACCGTTGGACGCTGTTGCAAATAATTAACAATGTTAAAGTATATAACATAATGTAGCATTTCAATACAAACAAATGTACCCAGCAAAATAAAATCCCACCCGGGCCATTATCCAGTAAAATACAGAGGCAGCTCCCAGTGAAACCCGCTCAAAAACCATCCTTTTTTACTTTTTAGCATAAAATACAATCATACAAATAATATTGAATGTATATCAATAATAGAAGCAAATTCAATCATACACCATATCTCTTAGTCAACAAAAGTCAACTCTATCAATAACAAGAAATCAATCAATAGATTCAATACAAACATGGATCTCATCTAAGTAACATTTCAAACTAATTCACAATCATATCAAGATCCATTTAACTATTTAAGATTAGATTCACACAATAATATTAACTTCTCCAAACGTAAGTCAACTCTTGACTTTGGTGCTCGAAATTGGATATTTTCAAGATCAAAACCATACCCAATTATAATTTTGAAATCATTTCTAAAAAGTGTACAAAATTCTAGACTATCATCAACTTATCATGCAATTTTGTGAACAAAAACACAATTTGAACAGATTTATTAAGAACTTATGTTGACTTATTGACTTTTAGCAATAGTTTTTAAAAAGATAAGAATTACAGAAACACATTAACTAACTAATTAACATTAGCATTTAGTGAACATAATCAGGTAACAAAAACAAAAGTGTTATTGAAAATTAAACTTACTGCCATATGTTATTTGGATGAAGCTAGCCAGAAATTGCAAATTGAAAATAATAATAATATTCACGAATATGAGAAAGAGAGACAGAGAGAGAGAGAGAGATGAGAGAGAGAGAGGAGATGAAAATGGAGGAATTAAGAAGAAGCAGTCTTGAAGGAAGAAGAATGGTTAATCAACCGTTGACCGGCGCCACCGGTCATATTTGACCATTCTTTGTTTTCTCTAGATTCTATTATAGGAAAAAATATATATTTGTTTGTTAACATACGACGACTAGTAAAAAACAGTTATCGTACAAATAGGCTTTTGACAAGAGGTGATAAAGAAAACTAAATAAGTGTTTAGAACTTATAATAACTACAAGTGCCACGATTTTGTTTATGTGTTTTATGATTTAAGATTAAAAAGGGAGATGGTAATAGCACACCCCTAAAATTGTTTGAACACTTCTCTATACGACGCGTATAGTACTATATGCGTCGTATAAGTTTTCAAACTTCATTAAACGCAAATCATTGGCCCTTTATACATCGCGTATAGGGTTAAATGCGATGTATACATGTACAATGTCACAATTTCCAAAAACCAGTTAGCAACCAATCATAGGATGTATACGTGGCGTATAGGTGGACTGTTTAGGGAGGATGTGTCAATAAATAATAATCAAAGTCTTAAATAAAAACACAGAAGATTTTAGTGACTCGATTATTTTATCTAATCTTTTAAGTTTTATCCATTTAAAATTAATCAATTGTTTATTCTAAATCAGTTTTAAAATATTAAGAGGTTCTAATAATAATCAAATGCAAGATTAAGATTGATATTTTTTTTCCAAACTTAGAAGCTGTATAACGTATGCCACTAGACACAACCACCATCCATCACCAACCATAAAGAATCTTCAAACATTCTTCAACACACAACCACTACTTACCTCACACCACCTTATACCAACTCATACCACCCTAACATTGCAAATTAACAAATCATGTCTACATATTTTTTTGTTAAAAATACATTGATAGCCATAAAAAAACTTAAATAAACATAATAAGGTGAGCCACCAACCACCTCCCAACCGCTTGTATTGTTATTGGCTCTACCAACTGTCGTGTACTAGTTACAAATTTTAAAATTTTATCAAGTTGTGAAGTAATTTGTCAAGTTGTGTGCCGTTCACAAAAAAAAAATTGTCAAGTAGTGAAGTGGTTTGTCTTTAATGTTCATCAAATAAAATTATAATGATTTTTTCTAAAGCTACCTACATGTGAAAAAAATATATCATTCAATAATAACTGACTTATGTCGATCATTTTTAAACCAGTTGTAAATAAAATGATATATTAATTTGAACAGTCGTTAAACTTAATTAATTTTAATTAATTTTGTTAATATAAAAATAAACCACTTTAATAAAATAATTATAAAACTCAGTAAACCTCACGAAATTCATATGTTCTTTTTGTATGGATTTGTCCTCGTATGAATGATATGGTATTCCATCGAGATATTTAAATTCTCATTTCCTTTTCGTGTATCTTTTGAACCTAGCTTATTTAACTACTTAACACTGCTCAAAGTCAAATCTAGGTTCTCAAGCTCTAATATTATTGTAATAATTTCATTAGTGTAAATAACTAAATATATTACATAACACATAAAGATAGTCATTTTCAAAATTTTCTTGTGTTGTAATTATACACAATATAATATAAGTATATAACATCCAAAGTGTGAATTACTCACGGCGTTAGACATTTTGATCCCATTAATATACATCAACACTCTTATCATAAGCCATTGAATTTCCGCAATCATAAATAGTCGGTGATTGCCATCACTATATCGGCTCCCTCCATCGGACACCATAGGTTCCTCTCTTCTATGTATATACTATATAGTTGTCATCTTTTATTTACTTACTCGATCACCATCCTCGATCGTCACCATGCAATGCCACCTATCATCGTCCTATGACCCTAACAACATTGCCACACACTACCACCCTTGAATATAACCTTAGAATAAATTTAAGGTTTTTTAATCATAAATTCAGTAGTTAGTTTGTACACATGATCATTACGACTTTAATGTTATGGTTTGGAAGGAGATCACAACCCCGTTAATAAAATTGTTTATAGGCATGTTTTGTAATTTATATTTAATAAAAATTAAACCCGTCTTCATTTTCAAACATCAACAAATCATGTTCATATTTTCTTTGATTATTCTTCAATCCAACAAACTTTTATCCTTGCTTTTCTATCAAAATAATTATTTTTCTTTGTTTTCAATTTTACTGACCGTTTAGTGGGACGGTTCAATCAGTGGCGAAGCTTGGTTCGCCAATCGGCGGGGGCCGGACTCAACCCGGACTAAATTTACCTACGAAAATCGCAAATTTCCACTACTGCGCCAAAGAACAGGGGGGGCAGGGCCACCCCTGGCCCTCACAATACTTCGCCCCTGGGTTCAATGTTATTCAATTTTACTGACCGTTTAGTGGGATGGTTTAAAAACTTAGGGTTGGAACGGTTCAATGTTATCCAATTTTACTGACCGTTTAGTGAGACGGTTTCATGAATTCAATTTAATTGACGGTTTCCAAGAATTTACAATTCAATTTCACTGACCATTTGGTGGTGGGACGGTTGTAATAGTGTGAAAGCCAATTAATATAAACCGGTTTAATAGTTTAAACCGTGTGAATTAAAAAAAAAAGTTTAGATATTTAAATGAAAATAAATAAAAGAATCAGTGGAGTGTTGCCTCAAAAAAATGTTTCAGTAAAGTAACTGATATGCCAATACATGATTGGTTAAAATTAGTAAAGTAAAAAAATAAATTAGGGGTAGCACCCCCCCCCCCCCCCTTTAGAGGGGGAAGGGGCGCTCCACTGAACATGTTTTCACTTCACTGATTTCTATCAATCCTGCACTGCCACATCACTTCACTTCACTGATTTCCTTTACTGAAACACTTTTTTGGAGGCAACACTTCACTAAAATGTTTTTTTCTATTTTTTTAAATAAACATTAATTAATCCATATTAGTTTATATGTATTTGAAAACAAAAATTCTATTTTTTAATAAAACATTATTTAATCCATATTAGTTTAAATGTATTTGAAAACAAAAATTTTAATTTTTTAATAAACATTATTTAATCCATATTTAGTTTAAATGTATTTGAAAACAAAAATTCTATTTTTTTCAATAAAGAAAGCATACTACAAACTTAATGCACACACTACTTGGTCCATCTTTATCTTTTTATATATTTATATATTGCCCCACACACAATACACCTAACTATACATACACTTGTATCTATCTACTTCTTCATCTAATTGTTTTGCAGAGACGTAAAAAAAAACCATACTCCAACTTAAAAGAATACATAGGAGAGAAGAAAAAAGAATATAGAGAGATAGAAGAGAGATATTAGAAAGAAATAATATTTTATTTAAATTTACGGGTTCACATCCGTTATATAGAACCAGTAAAAGCTTCACGGGACCCCTACCAGCACGGGTGGCGGCGGTGTTACCGTGCTGGTAATGAGGTACTCGTGCCTAATTCTAGTAGCGCCCCGTCCCCCTTACATTCGAGACTCTTTTGACCAAAATTGTCAATACTTGCCCCTTAAATTTTGATGATGACCACGGCAACGTGGTAGGCACTCGTAATTAATGCAAACAATCAAACATAACGTGCACGAAGACTTCGTCATCATTTTTTTGAGAACGACACATGTTTTCTCTTTATTGAATTCCTTTCTTTTAAATCAATTTTTTACGTGTATTTGTCTTTGACTCGGCTCAAACTCTTAATTTCAAAATGAATAACACCTTAACTTCAATAGCTTTGTCGATTAGACCCAACTATTCATTGAACTCCTAATTATTCATTTAATAAAACATTAAAACATATTTTGGGGCCTTTTCTTATATAATTCTTTTTCTGGTGTTTTTAATGACATTTGTTCTTATATAATTCTAAAATCTAAAATGAAAATTTTCAACTAGACTCGTTTATCAACATAAAATATTTTAAATGCATATAATAAAACCTCTAAGTTCTAAAAACATATCTTTCTGTGACACTGATACTAAATACTTATGGTTCGGTGCTTTAGCATGTTTATACCGTGGGCATGATAACTGGTACAACAAAGGTGTGTCCTTCCCGGTCCTTTCGTATTAGGGAAAGGTCCTCTCAATGCACCAACACCTATTACGTATACAAGGCTTTTTGTTCTTCTTCGCATATGTTATTTTGGCATAATTATTTTTTGTTCTTAAAATGATACGGTTCGAGAAGGTTCAACCAGTAATCACAACGACCCAATTGCAAGAATAAGAGCTGAAAGGCTCTCATAAAAGTTCTCGTAGAATCGAGAATGAAGTTTTCATTCCGTACATATCGTTTGTTGTGTATATTTTCAAAGTCTCACCAAAGTATGGTGTCGTAGACATTTACTAGATTTGGTTAGAGGAAATAAATACACATTATTCTATCTTTTGGTATCAAAACATAACAATGTTATCGGTTTGATCATCAGTATTGGTCTCTTACTTATGGAACAGTATTGTTGTTGGGTGCTCAACCCTTTGCATAGGCAGGCTAGATCAGGTCCCATGAAGTTATTGTTAAATAGGTGAAAATGCTATTTTCACAACTTTGACTGGAAATTGAAGCAACCATTAAATGATATTGAAGACGTTCAATGACATTTAATTTCCTGTTTTAATTTCATTTATTATGTTACAGCTTTGGTTTCCTATAAAAGCCAAGAGTCTTGGCAGATGAACACACACCAGAAATTCATCTCTTTCACTTCTCTAAAAACTCTTTCTACTCTGTTCTCCTTGTGATCAAGGTACACTTCGGGTTTAGTGCTTACTCCGGCAGTACACACTGTTTCGGCTGTTGTACCCTAGGAAACAAAACGAGTCTCCGGTAGGCTCGGAATTTGTTTTAAGGGCCCCGTGTCAAACACGATCCTCAGTCACCATATTCTATTTTCTCACCCCCTTCTTGTATTTTCTTTATTTCAGTTGTAATCGTTTTTTTTTATTTTGTTTTTTTTCCTTTGCTTACTGTATTGTAAAAGTAATAAAAATTGTTTATTTATTATTGTACGCGAACGGTTCCTACAGTTATATTGTTTTGGGAACTCATCATGTATACGGGTAGGAAAAGGTCAGACACCCTTTAGCGTTTTTGACATTGGAGCCCAACTCTTTTCATGAGCAGGTATAGCGCCGGACCTAATGGAGCTTATTTAGTCAAGGAGCTCACCCCTTTATAGGATAATGGACCACATTGTCAATGAATCATGGACTTTGTATGCATAATGTGAGATTTGACCAACTTTTATTGATCAACGTCTTGTAGAGCTCGTCTCTAAAAAGCATGTCTCAGTCAGTGGTTGGAGATTGTTACGGTAGATAATAAGTAGAGGGTCTGTTATGTAATTGTGGTATTGTCTAGGGTCTATTATGTAAAGTTAGATATCAGGTTTGTACTTGTGACTCATGAATGAGATATGAGGTATCGATGAATTGAAAAGGGTTATTCCCATCTTCTTCTCTGTGTTCTTTCTTTATCGATCTTTGCTTGATTACTATTTGTATCATAACAGAGACCGTAAGTCTTTTCACGATTAGGGGTAATACAATAATGGTACAATTTCATATATGCTATTGTAAACTTGTAAAATATCATATATACCCAAAGTACAAGTTTTTCATGCATATTGTACAATGATCCTAAAGCATATTTTGAGTATATATGAAATTTTGATGTTTTGTAGGGGTATATATGAAATTGCCCCTACAATAATAATATATGCAGATTTATTTGAACGTATTCGTTAGTTTTTACGAGTATGCAAACTGTTTGTGGGTCAACTGAACTTGTCATGACCCTCCACTTTTAATAGTGTTTTGACCCATTACCTAGTCGTCACACCTATCACTTTTAAAAATGACCAGTATGAACCCATTACCAAACAAGCACAACCCACCACTTTTTGACCCATAATCATGTGCAGAAAGACTGGTCAATTTAATAGAGAATTTACATAAATAATAAGAAGTTGAAACATTAGAAGTTCATGTTGATTCTTTTCAAAAAACAATATGCTGATTTGTTTCTTGACTATCATCTGAAAGTAACCAAATTCTTCATGCTAAAGCTTTAAGTTAAGAGAGGATAACGAATTGCCATATCCAACCAATCGAATATTTTTTAGTTTTAATTTCAGATTATCTGTTTGACCATTGTTGACTTTTATTTGTTTGACTCGACCGATTTGCTCTCTAGAATCATGATGTCCTTAGGACCCAAGGTTGTTCACTTTTTTGTCAATTTCAACCAATTTCTGTATCTTCTTGTTCAAAAACTGTCTGCTGGTTAGCTTCTTGAAGAAGATCAAATTTTTAGGCTAAACGGGTCAACAAGTAAACGGATTAAAATTTTAAGTAAAACGGGTCAAAATCGCCACTTTGACCAACACAAATTTGAGTCTTTGTTTCCCTTATAACTAGTCCTATGGTGATGTCATTTCAAGATCCAACATTTTCAAAATTTTCAAGATTTCTTGATACTCAATATGGCTCTTATCTTCCATAACAAATGCATGAAGCTTTCCATTTACTTCCACAACACTGTTACCAGGGACTTTCTTCGTCCCGCTTTTCTTCACTACACTTCTCGCATCAGCTACTTCATCCCACTTTCTTGATTTAGCATAAAAGTTTGAAATCAAAGCATAAACCCCCGTGTTAACATCCGGGTTCATCTCCAAGATCTTCTTAGTCACCATCTCTCCAATTAAAAACTTACCATGGTTATGACAGCCTGACAACAAAGCAACCCAAAAGGCTAACCCTGGTTCAGTTTTCATCGAACCAATTAGATTGTACGCTTCTTCAACGTGCCCTCCACGTGCCAAAAGATCAGCCATACACGCATAATGTTTATCGGCCGGCTCAATGTTGTATTCTTGAACTATGCGGTTGAACCATAACCTACCTTCTTGTACTAAACCTGCATGACTTAGTGCGGACATCAGAGAAGCAAAAGTTGTATGGTCTGGTTTTGTGTTAGCTTCTAACATGTTGTGGAACACTGTAAGTGCTTCATTCCCATGCCCATGTATCCCATAGCTAGCAATCATGGCATTCCACATAACCAAATCTTTATGAGGCATTTTATCAAAAAGATTACGCGCGTAAGGAAGCGAACCACATTTTGAGTATGCATCAATCAAAGCCGTGCCTAGAATTTGATCAAAAAGTAAACTTTTTATCACATATCCATGTAGTGATCTGGCAAGTTTAAGCGATCCAGTTTGTGAACAAGCTAAAAGTGCACCAACAATGGAAGCCAAATCCGGTTTGAACCCGAAGCTTTGCATTTCCACTAACAAATCAAACGCATTACTAGCCAACCCGTTTAGAGCATAGCCAGAAATCAAGGCACTACAAGCAACCATGTTCTTGCATAGCATTGATTCGAATACTCGAGATGCAATCTCTATGTTTCCGGTTTTAGCATGCATATCTATAAGACTAGTTTGAACTACAACATCCATAACAAAAAGATATCTTCTTATCAAATACCCATGAACCGAAAGACCTAACTTTGTATTTCCAACATCAGCACAACTACAAGCCTGAATCAAACCCAAAATCGCAACTCTATCGCCTTCAATGTTCTCTTTTTGCATAAGCCGAAACACATCAATAGCTTCACTACCTCTCCCACATTGTGCAAACCCTGTTATCATTGTAGTCCAAGACACAACATCTCTTTTATGCATTATATCAAACACTTTCATCGCTTCATTCATTTTCCCGCATTTCGCATACAAATTCAACAACGAAGAAGCTACAAACACATCCTTTTCATACCCACAAACAATCGCATGCTTCCGTATCTCTTCGCCCATTTCCAAGTCCATCAAACTTGTGCAGGCCTTAAGTGCCATTGTAAAAGTCGAGCTATCGGGCCTAATTCGTTCCGATTTCAGTTCATTGTAAAGATTAATTACTTCATCAGGACACCCTTTACGGGAATATGCAATTATCATAGCATTATAAACATCTACCTTTCTCTCAGGAATTTTATCAAACACCTTGTGGGCATGCTTAATATTCCCAGTTCTTGAATATGATGCTATGAGTTGGGTATTGTAACTGGCATTGTTAATGTACCCGGATATTATTAGCAAAGCATGGATCTTTGCAACGGATGATGTGTCTTTACATGTGAGGAAAAAGGATTTAATAGTTTTTGGGTAAAACATACATGTATGTATTTATGATTCAATATCTATTTCTAAGTAGATATTTTCTTGATGTGTGGATTATAGAAAGACCAAAAGGAGGTTACGACGCAGGTTATTGCCCGTTTACCGTCATCATCTTGTAATTTTGTTATGGTTGTCCTAGTTATTATTATAGAAAATAACCTCTAGATTTAGAAAGAACCTAAAACGTAACCCGAGCACATATTTGATGTCTGCTAGACTTTGACCTTGTGTCAACGGATATATGTTCTATACGGTGAACATGAATTTTCCGTAGGCTAAGTTTCCTTGAATTGCACCTAAAAGTGCATCTTGTCTGTTGATGATTCCGTTATCAACCAATGTCATTTTTATGGGAAAGTTAATTCCATCTCTGAATTAAGCTTTTAAAAGGATTATACTGCTCCTATATGTACCATATTCATGTATTTTCTTAATTCAGGTTTAATAGCTAAAACTCTAAAAGTCGTTTTGCTATTTCTCCTTTAGTTAATAGTCAGATTCCTCAGAATCGTTTTGTACAATTTTAATATCTTCCATTTAAAAAAAATGTTTTAGATATTAAGGAAAAGGTATAATTTTATTTTATGCTGTTAAATTACTTCAAAGTATTTATTTAGTCTCTCCTTAAGCATTAATTAATATACGTTATATACGTTTTACAAACAAAAAATAATCATAACTTTTAAGTTGTCAAAAAATGCGTTCACCGCTAAAATTAAAATCTTCAAGAGATATATTCTCCATGTCAATTATGAAATTGTCAATTAATGCATTCTCAATTATCAAGATCATCAAGATCTATAACAACTATTATCCAGCTGTTCACAATAATGTACTCAAGATAGATATTGTCTACGATAAATTCTTGAAGACAACTATTGTCCGTAACATTTATCTTCAACAATTATGTACAAGATATATGTTCACAAATACTCCTTCAACTTTTAACTTTTAAGGTGTCATCAAATATTTCCGCAACTATACACCAGCCCGTCTCCATCGGCTACGAATATCGGCTTTCACTCGCCGAATAGATGTGGCTAATGTAAAACGATATTTTGTATTGCCTCTAGATTTTTTATTGCAACTTTCTTGTACTTCTATGTGATTCACTAATCGCTACTTATGTATAAGGGAACTATGTAAGTTCATTTGCACTGCATAGAGTTTGGTCAAAACTAGTTTAAGTTTGGGGAAGGACTACTTTAAGTTTTTTATTGAGGCGGCGGACTATCTAGACGTACGATAGGTTCTTAAAAACACCTGCAAGCACCACGCTCGTTTAGTCATTCCTAATGAGCTTACGTGTTGTGTTATCGAGTCAACCTAATGGGTTTTCAAGTTAAACTAGTTGAAAGCCAACCTAACTGTATTTACACACTAATTATTTGTAAAACTGAAAAACGAAAAGAAAAGGCGTGCGTAGCCTACTTGGCGCTACTTGATGCGTGGACTATGCAATACGTTATAGAGTTAGTGTTTCGAGTTTGGACTTACCAAGAGTTAATTATGTAATATAAAAACATACTTTCAAGTTTCAATATATATGTATGAATGTACATGATTATTCATTCTTGTGGTGACAGAAGTCCAAAGAAGGGATTTGTTATAGCAGACTGCAATATGTTCCCAGCTGACTTAAACACCGCCACGTCGTACCTCTCTCTTGGAAGAACAAGATACTTGCCACCTTCGACTCTTTCAAACCCACAAAGCTCGAGAAACTTTACGCCTTGTTCATATATCCCAACCCTTTCCTGTTATTTCAATCATAAGCATGACACTCAAATGACTCTAAAGTCGCCCAAAGTGTAACTTTAGTTCATAAAAAAAATAAAAAAAACTAGATTATTACTCATTAATCCAACTATTAACTATTTATAAAATACCTTAAAAGCCGGATTACTCATTCGGATCTTCCTGAATTTATCCTCATCAGGATCTCTTGCAACATTTGTGACATATATTAGAAGAGTCTCAAAAGCTCTCTTCACTTTCATACCATCATCCTATAATTAAAATTTTAAATTTTTATATTTTAACGACGTATAAGAATGTCATTTATGGTCATTTTATAAATTAACGCTTTAACTAAAAAAATTTGTGACGCTAAGACTGACCTTATTGTATCGCCTGATCGACCTTAAACATTCTCTCATGAGATCTACCTTTGTAGTCAAAGTAACACTAACCTCAGTAGACATACCAGGCAACATTTCCTGTTTTTTGATAATTATAATTTCATTGTGTAAGACTAAATGATATTCATAATCCTAGACATCAAAACATGATACTAAAGCTTACCTTCTTTTCTTGAGCCGTAGGCGTGCTGGTCTTAAGAGATGCATTATTTTGCAGAGGTAATCCAAGCCTCCCCCTTCTTTCTGCCTAAGGCATAAGGAGCACCATAGATTAAGTATAAGGTTGGAACTTGGAAATAGCGTTCAACCCGTTTGACCCGTTTCTTTTTATCGATTTTTTTATTTGATGGCAAAATGACGTGGCATCCGACGTGGCATCCTAGGTGGCAAAATGATCCTATGTGGCATCCTAGGTGGCATGCCACGTCAGCATCACACTAACAGAGTTAGCCTCAGTTAGTTTGGGTCCGTTGGTGGCCAATTTGTCGAAAGTTGGGACCGCTAGCGGTTATTTTCGTAGTTGGGACCATTATCGGCCAAAAAGCAATAGTTAGGATTATTTATTTCCATTACTCCTATTTTAAATGAAATCGGGTCATAATTTTAGTGTTATTAAACATACTGAAAATAATAATTATTTATGAAATAAAAAAATGGAACGTGTTAACGGGTGGTCAACTCAACCAACCAACATGTTTTGACCAGTCTCAAAACTTTACCCATTTTGACCCGTTACAAAAAAAAATCACCAACTGATAGTCTGCATAGTTTGAAGGTGGAGAGGAAAGCGTAATTCAGCAGTTACCTTGTCCTGTTGTAGCTTTTGTCGAATTTTTTCTCGTGCTCTATTTTCTTCATCTTTCTCTGCTTTCCGCAAGGCTATAGAACTGATTATAATGTGGTGATTGAAGTAACATGTACAGAAAAATAAACTTAAAAAGAAACAACAGGATTTCTAGCAAGAGACCGTTTTCTTTCGTTTTCTTCTGCAATTCTCTTTGCTTCTTGCAGTTCTTTTCCTACTCGAATTCTTTCCTACAAGTGTGAAAGAAAGAGATAAAATACTTCATGTATATATATATGACCTTAAAGAAGTAGAATTAGTAGATAGTGTAATCATATTTATATGTGAATTAATTTCAAATTTCAGAGAAGACAAAAGTTTGGCGAATCGGGTCAATCCAACCTGACCCAACCCGCGTTAATCATTTACATTACCTTCTCTCTACTCGATGCCGATTTCACATCTTCTTTGTTTCTTTTTCGTGATTTTTCTCTATGATTGTGCAGTTGTGCACAGACAAGTATTCAGTACAGAAAATAAGCAATCATAAGTTTGTAGAATGTAGATAACTAACCATATAACTGTTATTACTAATATCATTATTATTAAATAAAATAAAACTCATGAAGGCATAGAGAAATTAACATGTTTCACTAAAAAAAGACAGAACATACCTTAACTTCTGTGCTGTTAGCTTCACTTGTTCTGACACAACCGCAGCCTCACAATCCTCGATTTCAATTTTTACCGCAACCTGGTGTGTTAACAAAAATTGTTTAAAACAAACACGTTATATGAACTAGTGAAATGGTATTCATTTGGCAAACTAAAAAGTAAAAAACTTCAGATGAACTCATAAAATGAGACAAAACTGAAATGACTATCGAAATGAATGAATCATACTGAGGGCATTTGATCAATATCAGGGTCATTCTCATGATCAACGATCCAGTTAATAGCATCCTCCAAACTAGAGTTACCTTTAAAAAAAAGATTATGATCAGCATACCGTTAAAGTGCAGTAATCTAATTGTTTGAGTAAGATACATTTTTGGTGACTTTAGTGACATCAAGTCGTTTTAGTTTAAGTGTATTTACTTAGGACCAAAGGACAGGAGTTATACTGATAAGTGATAACAATTAGGAGGTGCACACTTATTCACAACTAATCTGATTTCCAGCAGCGTCGGTCCAAGAGGCAGAGCCCCTTGGGTCAGTTCTTTCGTTTTTGGTTTGGTTAATCGGTTTGTTGCTCTCGACTAACTCTGATTAGTAATAATTGCCATTAGCAGTAACTTCAATCAGTGACACCTTAGGCTATCAGCAGCAACTTGGCCCATTGACACTAACTAGAAACGCAAGTATTTGGTCTATTCTGATACAATTTTCAAAACTTGTTGAACTTTCGTAATTATCTGATCAAGATTTCAAGAGTGCCATCGAAATAATTCAATGCGTTTATGATATACACGATTCAGAAAGAAATCTACTACATATCCAAACTACAAAACCTACACTTTTGACCCGTTTCCTTTTCAGCTATCCTTGTTTTACTGTTGGAGACATAAAATATATTTCAATGGACCCTTTATTCGTAAATGGGTCGAAATTACCACCATGCACAAAAATAAATAAACAAAGTTTTAACATCATCATCATACTCAGTTAATCCCACCAATAGCAAAAGCTAAGCTAAGGTAAAGTTTTAAGTATATTTTTATAATAATGATTGTTTAATTAATATTTTACCAATGGACTAACCTGAATAATAGAGTGCTCTCATTGCATGGGCCAATGGAAAGCCCATGTCTTCAAGTTCATCAAGCAATTTCTTGTTTACTCCTTCAACATCCATTTCTGTAAATAAACCAGTGCTTGTTTTATTATACATACATATATACCAAAAAAATGAAATACATACAGTTAATGATATCATATATATTCATATTATTAAACTGTTTGTCACCTTATTTTGTGGGAAATGCTAAGGCAACCACCAATGGAAGTTAGTTGATGGATGATCATTGGTGACCCAAATGTTAAAAACAAATAAATGATTAAAAAATTAAAAGATGACCGGCATTGAGAGATAACATGGATGCTGATTCGTTACTTCAAATGATCATCTTTCTGGATTCATCCAGTCCTCTCATAATGAATAAAAATCTTTGTGCTTCACATGTAGCTCAGCTCGATTTTTTTTTCGAATTTATTATTATACGTATCTCCCATGTTACTTAGAATTAAGTTAACAGCGTCCAATGTTGAAATGAGTTGGGTTTCTTTTTTATTCTTTTCATTTGTTTTTTTCGTATCTAAGAACTGATATTGGAACAAAGGAGTAGTGTTTCCTGTTGGAGTCTCCTTGCGCGAGCAAGAGTTTTTATTTTTTTATAATTTTTTTTTCATAGTGGATATTCGTAATTGGGGGTTGGCTTTACTCTAGAAGTTGTGACGAGCCGGGTCAGGAACTTGTTACACGTTCACTTTTAACTTTTCGTAATTGACAACTTTGACCCGTCAACCTTTTCTACTTAATAACTTTACATCTTATTTTATTTAAATTACTTTTACGACATTACACCGTAACGTGCAACACTTAATGTCTAAATTACTTTTACGACTTTGCACCGCTGTCTAAATTACTTTTACAACTTTACACCACAACGTCAAATACATATTCATATTTTTTCTATGTCAAATGACGTTAATTTCACGAACTTGATGTGTGTAACAAAGTAAAAACACTTAATGCCATGTGCGGGCACCACAAGTTAATGTCATCGTAGACAGTAAATGTAGTGCTTATATAGGTTACACTTAATTAGATCGGACACGTCAAAACGCACATTTTCATATTGTTATGTATTACATAACTTGCCATCAGCTATAAATAACTAACGTGTCACTGCCGCAATGCGCAACCTAGGACGACAATCTAGTATTAAACAAGTATCTATCACTAATTTTGTGGACATGATTAGGAAAAAAACTAATAAGAACAAGAACATAGTGAAGCGTATTTTTGTCAATTATCAAATTTTACTTTTTCTTTTAACTAAAACTTTCATTAACCACCAAAAACCTAGACGCAAACCACCATAACCGGAGGCCGCGTAGATCCCATAGTTACATCATATATAAAGGATAAGAAACCCACTCCTTCCAAATAAGGTTTTTAAAGCCATACCTACCTCTTAACCACACGAAGGACAAATATTTAATACTAGATAAAATGTCACCAATCTTGACAGTCGTGTCCCCAATTTTTTTTTTTCATTCTGAGTTTTCCGAATGCACCAAGCCGTGACCATCATGATGTCATGTACCACTTCTCAGGCCCGGTTTTGAGGCAGGGCGGGGTGGGCGACGGCCCAAGGCCCGGTCTTCTCAAGGGCCCGAAACATTTTTTTTAAATGTATATTAGGTGTGTAGATATATATTTTGCTTTGAAAGCATTCACAAATCCATTGTTGGTGAGATGGTCTGGAGATTATACATAAAAACGTGGAGGGCTGCAAAGATCTTAATGCTCAAGCTCGAATCTTGAGCTGTTAGTTTTTTCTTTATTTTACTTTTGTTTTTCGTTTTCTTTTTTGCTATTTCAGTTTCTAAGTTTTTGTTTTCAATTTAAAAATGAAATCTTTTGCTATGATTTACATTTTTCTTGTTTTGCTTATTACTTATCTTAGATATTTACTAAACAATTTTTGGTTTTTTCCGTTTATCATACAAAAACTAACGACGTGAATACATTTTGAAAATATTACGACTAAAGTTTTAGGTTTTCTTTCTGTTTGATATAGCAAGTGCATCAAAACATACAAAATTTCTACCCGGTGCAACGAGCATATTTGATTCCATTAGTTTATATGTATTTTTAAGCCTTAGATTGTCCGTTGTGGGGCGCGAGCGAGCTCACAAGCCACGTGACTCGCGGGCACCACAACACCTACACGTGAACGACAGCGCGAGCGAACGAGGGCGACCCTGATAGTGTGGGCTAGCGAGGAAAATTTGACCGTTGGGCTATTTTGGTTTGTTTTTGTATTTCCGCGAGGGCTATGGGCCATAGAAAGACTTGACGGGTTGGCGATGATAGCTATTGAAAACGATATAATAGAAGGTATAGACTATAAAGACTTGAACGAGAGTTTCGCTTCCAAAAACACTAGGAAAGCCTCACGATTCACTTAAGTAAATATATTTGATCATTTTGCTACACTACTTTTGTTTTGTTTCTTTTATTACAATTATGATCGTATGGTTTTTTGATATATAAGTGATGAGTTAATATATAGAGATGGGCCCAAATTTTTTGTTTCGCCCGAGGCCCAAAAGACATTTATCATTCTCGGGGACGGCCCTGCCACTTCTTTAACTTTTTTTTGCCATTTTCCATCGTTTTATACAGTCCACAATGTCCCGAAAGCTAAAGAGGATTCCGTACATATCGTTTGTTGTGTATATTTTCTAAGTCTCACCAAAGTATGGTGTCGTAGACATTTACTAGATTTGGTTAGAGGAAATAAATACACATTATTCTATCTTTTGGTATCAAAACATAACAATGTTATCGGTTTGATCATCAGTATTGGTCTCTTACTTATGGAACAGTATTGTTGTTGGGTGCTCAACCCTTTGCATGGGCAGGCTAGATCAGGTCCCATGAAGTTATTGTTAAATAGGTGAAAATGCTATTTTCACAATTTTAGAAAAATGATTTTTCCTAAATTTTGGATACAAATATATATTTGAAACGGAAGTTTATTTATATATTTCTTTGTGGGTTTATGTTCTATGTTGTGAGAGCTCCGGAATGAACCAAACCGTGTCCAAAACCGAGCTAAGATGAATGGGATATTGATGCTCAAAAGTAGAGGAGTGAAACAACTAAGTTGGGAATGTGAAATGGAAAGTGCCAAGGAGAACTTGTCCCACATTGGAAGGGTGATGAATCTTGAACTTGTTTATAAGGAGTAACTCTCCATTCTATGTCTTCCATGGAATCCCACACTATGGAAGTCACGAAGGGTGTGGCCTCGCACGCGTGGCTTGGGCGATGAGGCGT
The DNA here is from genome assembly GCA_032199755.1 of Ambrosia artemisiifolia. Classification (NCBI taxonomy): domain Eukaryota; kingdom Viridiplantae; phylum Streptophyta; class Magnoliopsida; order Asterales; family Asteraceae; genus Ambrosia; species Ambrosia artemisiifolia. The sequence continues at coordinate 53,101,337 of CM063523.1, forward strand.
AATGTGGTGCTTTGATAGCGCACTTTGCACGTTTGTGTCATCGCTTGAGAGCCGCCTTAGTATTTTTGATGATGTAGTGTACGTCTGACGCGCGCGCGGACTTCCAACAGACCAGTTCAGAACTGCAGCTTGTAACGGACGAGTCAACAACTTTGACTGGAAATTGAAGCAACCATTAAATGATATTGAAGATGTTCAATGACATTTAATTTTCTGTTTTAATTTCTTTTAAAATGTTACAGCTTTGGTTTCCTATAAAAGCTGCCCAAGAGTCTTGGCAGATGAACACACACCAGAAATTCACCTCTTTCACTTCTCTAAAAACTCTTTCTACTCTGTTCTTCTTGTGATCAAGGTACACTTCGGGTTTAGTGCTTACTCCGGCAGTACACACTGTTTCGGCTGTTGTACCCTAGGAAACAAAACGAGTCTCCGGTAGGCTCGGAATTTGTTTTAAGGGCCCCGTGTCAAACACGATCCTCAGTCACCATATTCTATTTTCTCACCCCCTTCTTGTATTTTCTTTATTTCAGTTGTAATCATTTTTTTATTTTGTTTTATTTCCTTTGCTTATTGTATTGTAAAAGTAATAAAAATTGTTTATTTATTATTATACGCGAACGGTTCTTACAGTTATATTGTTTTGGGAACTCATCATGTATACGGGTAGGAAAAGGTCAGACACCCTTTAGCGTTTTTGGCATTGGAGCCCAACTCTTTTCATGAGCAGGTATAGCGCCGGACCTAATGGAGCTTATTTAGTCAAGGAGCTCACCCCTTTATAGGATAATGGACCACATTGTCAATGAATCATGGACTTTGTATGCATAATGTGAGATTTGACCAACTTTTATTGATCAATGTCTTGTAGAGCTCGTCTCTATAAAGCATGTCCCAGTCAGTGGTTGGAGACCGTAAGTCTTTTCGTGATTAGGGGTAATACAATAATATATGCGGATTTATTTGAACGTATTCGTTAGTTTTTAAAAGTATGCAAACTGTTTGTGGGTCAACTGAACTTGTCATGACCCTCCACTTTTAATAATGACCCGTTTTGTCCCATTACCTTAGTCGTCACACCTATCACTTTTAAAAATGACCAGTATGAACCCATTACCAAACAAGCACAACCCACCACTTCCACATAAGCATGTGTGCAGAAAGACTGGTCCATTTAACAGAGAATTTACATAAGATTCATTAGAATCTAAAGAAACAATAATTAGTTGAAACCTTAGAAGTTCATGTTGATTCTTTTCAAAAAACAAAATTCTTGACTATCATCTGAAAGTAACCAAATTCTTCATGCTAAAGCTTTAAGTTAAGAGGGGATAACGAATTGCCATATCCAACCAATCGAATATTTTGAGTTTAATTTCAGATTATCTGTTTGACCATTGTTGACTTTTATTTGTTTGACTCGACCGATTTGCTCTCTAGAATCATGATATCCTTAGGACCCAAGGTTGTTCACTTTTTTGTCATGTTCAACCAATTTCTGTATCTTCTTGTTCAAAAACTGTCTGCTGGTCAGCTTCTTGAAGAAGATCAAATTTTTAGGCTGAACGGGTCAACAAGTAAACGGATCAAAATTATAAGTTAAACGGGTCAAAATCGCCACTTTGACCAACACAAGTTTGAGTCTTTGTTTCCCTTATATCTAGTCCTGTGGTGATGTCATTTCAAGATCCAACATTTTCAAAATTTTCAAGATTTCTTGATACTCAATATGGCTCTTATCTTCCATAACAAATGAATGAAGCTTTCCATTTACTTCCACAACACTATTACCAGGGACTTTCTTTGTCCCGCTTTTCTTCATTACACTTCTCGCATCAGCTACTTCATCCCACTTTCTTGATTTAGCATAAAAGTTCGAAATCAAAGCATAAACCCCCGTGTTAACATCCGGGTTCATCTCCAAGATCTTCTTAGTCACCATCTCTCCAATTAAAAACTTACCATGGTTATGACAGCCTGACAACAAAGCAACCCAAAAGGCTAACCCTGGTTCAGTTTTCATCGAACCAATTAGATTGTACGCTTCTTCAACGTGTCCTGCACGGGCCAAAAGATCAGCCATACATGCATAATGTTTATCGGCTGGCTCAATTTTGTATTCGTGAACCATGCGGTTGAACCATAACTTACCTTCTTGTACTAAACCTGCATGACTTAATGCGGACATCAGAGAAGCAAAAGTTGTATGGTCTGGTTTTGTGTTAGTTTCTAACATCTTGTGGAACACTGTAAGTGCTTCATTCCCATGCCCATGTATCCCATAGCTTGCAATCATGGCATTCCACATAACCAAATCTTTATGAGGCATTTTATCAAAAAGATTACGCGCGTAAGGAAGCGAACCACATTTTGAGTATGCATCAATCAAAGCCGTGCCTAGAATTTGATCAAAAACTAGATTTTTGATCGCATACCCATGTAGTGATCTAGCAAGTTTCAGCGATCCAGTTTGTGAACAAGCTAAAAATGCACCAACAATGGAAGCCAAATCTGGTTTGAACCCGAAGCTTTGCATTTCCACTAACAAATCAAACGCATTACTAGCCAACCCGTTTAGAGCATAGCCAGAAATCAAGGCACTACAAGCAACCATGTTCTTGCATAGCATTGATTCGAATACTCGAGATGCAAACTCTATCTTTCCGGTTTTAGCATGCATATCTATAAGACTAGTTTGAACTACAACATCCATAACAAAAAGATATCTTCTTATCAAATACCCATGAACCGAAAGACCTAACTTTGTGTTTCCAACATCAGCACAACTACAAGCCTGAATCAAACCCAAAATCGCAACTCTATCGCCTTCAATGTTCTCTTTTCGCATAAGCCGAAACACATCAATGGCTTCACTACCTCTCCCACATTGTGCAAACCCTGTTATCATTGTAGTCCATGACACAACATCTCTTTTATGCATTATATCAAACACTTTCATCGCTTCATTCATTTTCCCGCATTTCGCATACAAATTCAACAACGAAGAAGCTACAAACACATCCTTTTCATACCCACAACCGATCGCATGCTTCCGTATCTCTTCGCCCATTTCTAAGTCCATCAAGCTTGTGCAGGCCTTAAGTGCCATTGTAAAAGTCGAGCTATCGGGTCTAATACGTTCCGATTTCAGTTCATTGTAAAGGTTAATTACTTCATCAGGACACCCTTTACGGGAATATGCAATTATCATAGCATTATAAACATCTACCTTTCTGTCAGGAATTTTATCAAACACCTTGTGGGCATGCTTAATATTCCCAGTTCTGGAATATGATGCTATGAGTTGGGTATTGTAACTGCCATTGTTAATGTATCCGGATATTATTAGCAAAGCATGGATCTTTGCAACGGATGATGTGTCTTTACATTTGAGGAAAAAGGATTTAATGGTTTTGGGTAAAACATACATGTATGTATTTATGATTCAATATCTATTTCTAAGTAGATATTTTCTTGATGTGTGGATTATAGAAAGACTAAAAGGAGGTTACGAGTTACGACGCAGCTTGTTGTCCGTTTACCGTCATCCTCTTGTAATTTTGTTATGGTTGTCCTAGTCATTATTATAGAAAATAACCTCTAGATTTAGAAAGAACCTAAAACGTAACCCGAGCACATGTTTGATGTCTGCTAGACTTTGACCTTGTGTCAACGGATATATGTTCTATACGGTGAACATGAATTTTCCGTAGGCTAAGTTTCCTTGAATTGCACCTAAAAGTGCATCTTGTCTGCTGATGAATCTGTTATCAAAGAATGCCATTTTTATAGGAAAGTTAATTTCATCTCTGAATTAAGCTTTTAAAAGGATTTATAGTGCTCCTATATGTACCATACTCATGGATTTATACTCATGGATTTTCTTAGATCAGGTTTAATAGCTAAAAGTCGTTTTGCTATTTCTCCTTTAGTTAATAATCAGATTCCTCATAATCGTTTTGTACAATTTTAATATCTTCCATTTAAAAAAAATGTTTAGATATTAAGGAAAGGTCGTCATCATCATCATCATCATCATCATATTCAGTTAATCCCACCTATAGCAAAGCTAAGATAGGGTCTGAGGAGGGTAAGATGTAGACAGCCTTACCTCTACCCCTAAGAATAGAGAGGCTGCTTCCACTGAGACCCCCGACTTGATGTGGTTTGGTATCAAGCCTTGGACATAAGGCACAGAACACTTAGCAATCGGGACAAACCCGATCGTTGCATGTACCCTTTTGTCTTTTAATATACGTTTTATACAAACAAAAAATAATCATAACTTTTAAGTTGTCAAAAAATGTGTTCACCTCTAAAATTAAAATCTTCAAGAGATATATTCTCCAAGCCAATTATGAAATTGTCAATTAATGCATTCTCAATTATCAAGATCATCAAGATCTATAACAACTATTATCTAGTTCACAATAATGTACTCAAGATAGATATTGTCTACAATAAAGTCTTGAAGACAACTATTATCCGTATCGCCATTGGGGTTGGTGGCCCAATGGTAGAAGCAAAGCTTCTAGGAACACCTAAGGGGAGGTCATGGGTTCAAGTCCCATAAGGAGTAGAAATTTGCCGTTCAAAAAAAAAAAAAAAACTATTATCCGTAACATTTAACTTCAACAATTATGTACAAGATATATGTTAACAAATACTCCTTCAACTTTTAACTTTTAAGGTGTCATCAAATATTTCCGCAACTATACACCAGCCCGTCTCCATCGGCTACAAATCTCGGCTTTCACTCGCCGAATAGATGTGGCTATGTAAAACGATTTTTGTATTGCCTCTAGGTTTTTTATTGTAACTTTCTTGTACTTCTATGTGATTCACTAATCGCTACTTATGTAAGGGAACTCGGTAAGTTCATTTGCACTGCATAGAGTTTGGTTAAAACTAGTTTAAGTTTGGGCAATGACTGCTTTAAGGTTGTTGGAAAGCTCTACAGAGTAAGCTTGCCATTAGACTTCTGCCGAGTTCTTTTATTGAGGCGGCGGACTATCTAGACGTAAGATAGGTTCTTAAAAACACCTGCAAGCAGCCAAGCACCATGCTCGTTTAGTCATTCCAAACGTACGTAGCCTACTTGGCACTACTTGATGTGTGGACTATGCAATACGCTATAGAGTTTGTGTTTCGATTTTGGACTTACCAAGAGTTAATTATGTAATATAAAAACGTACTTTAAAGTTTCAATATATATGTATGAATGTACATGATTATATTCATTCTTGTGGTGATAGAAGTCCAAAGAAGGGATTTGTTATAGCAGACTGCAATATGTTCCCAGCTGACTTAAACACCGCCACGTCGTACCTCTCTCTTGGAAGAACAAGATACTTGCCACCTTCGACTCTTTCAAACCCACAAAGCTCGAGAAACTTTACGCCTTGTTCATATATCCCAACCCTTTCCTGTTATTTCAATCATAAGCATGACACTCAAATGACTCTAAAGTCGCCCAAAGTGTAACTTTAGTTCATAAAAAAAAAAAAAAAAAAAAAAAAAAAAAAAAAAAAAAAAACTAGATTATTACTCATTAATCCAACTATTAACTATTTATAAAATACCTTAAAAGCCGGATTACTCATTCGGATCTTCCTGAATTTATCCTCATCAGGATCTCTTGCAACATTTGTGACATATATTAGAAGAGTCTCAAAAGCTCTCTTCACTTTCATACTATCATCCTATGATTCAAATTTCAAATTTTTATATTTTAACGACGTATAAGAATGTCATTTATGGTCATTTTATAAGTTAACGCTTTAACTAAAAAAATTTGTGACACTAAGACTGACCTTATTGTATCGCCTGATCGACCTTAAACATTCTCTCATGAGATCTACCTTTGTAGTCAAATTTACGCCAACCTCAGTAGACATACCAGTCAACGTTTCCTGTTTTTCGATAATTAAAATTTCATTGTGTAAGATAAATGGTATTCATAATCCTAGACATCAAAACATGATACTAAAGCTTACCTTCTTTTCTTGAGCCGTAGGCGTGCTGGTCTTAAGAGATGCATTATTTTGCAGAGGTAATCCAAGCCTCCCCCTTCTTTCTGCCTAAGGCATAAGGAACACCACAGATTAAGACAAAGGATGGAAATAGAGTTCAACTCGTTTGACTCATTTCTTTTTATCGGTTTTTTTGTTTGACCCAATAGTCAGTAACACATGAAGTGCTAGATGTGCGTCTCGAAAGGAGTAAATAAGAGAGAAAATGAGTTAATTTGGGTCATATCTGTTTGGATAACTGTTTAAATGAGTGTACATTGAAACTATAGAATGCTAAAACGGAAACGGGTCAAATGGTTTTATAAGTCATCCAAAGTATACTCAGGAGTTTACAACCTCTTAAATTACTTTATTTTAAATAAAATTGGGTCTTATTGCTATTAAGCATACTAAAAATAATAATTATTTATGAAATAAAAAAAAAAATGGAACATGTTAACGGGCCAACTCAACCAACCAACCAACATGTTTTGAACGTCTCAAAACTTTACTCATTTTGACCCGTTACAAAAAAAAATCACCAACTAATAGTCTGCATAGTTTGAGGGTGGAGAGAAAAGCGTAATTCAGCAGTAACCTTGTCCTGTTGTAGTTTTTGTCGAATTTTTTCCCGTGCTCTATTTTCTTCATCTTTCTCTGCTTTCCGCAAGGCTATAGAACTGATTATAATGTGGTGATTGAAGCAACATGTACAGAAAAATAAACTTAAAAAGAAACAACAGGATTTCTAGCAAGAGACCGTTTTCTTTCGTTTTCTTCTGCAATTCTCTTTGCTTCTTGCAGTTCTTTCCCTACTCGAATTCTTTCCTATAAGTGTGAAAGAAAGAGATATAATCCTTCATGTATATATATGTTTATGACCTTAAAGAGGTAGATATTGTTATCATATTTGTATGTGAATTAATTTTAAAATTTAAGAGAAGACAAAAGCTTGGCGGGTCGGGTCAATCCAATCTGACCCAACCCGTGTTAATCATTTACAATACCTTCTCTCTACTCGATGCCGATTTCACATCTTCTTTGTTCCTTTTTCGTGATTTTTCTCTATGAATGTGCACAGACAAGTATTCAGTACAGAAAATAAGCAATCATAAGTTTAGTAGATAACTAAACATATAACTGTTATTATTAATATCATTATCTATAACTATTAATAAAAGAATTGACTTATGATGATGTGTCATTCAATGGAGGCCACAACCCCATCTTTGAATGTGCCACGTGGCATCATGTGGGATTTTTTAATTTTTTTTAATAAATCTATATATATAGTTATAGATAATTATTTTAGGAAAAAATAAGAATTTAAAAACAAAATTAAATTTTCTCTCTCATGTTTCCTTCCATAGCTTTTAAACGTTTATATCTTTTATATACGAGATTTTTTAAAGAAAAAAATTACACCAATTTAACGAGAGTTTTATTATCTTTCCAACGAGTACCATAATGCTATATAAAAACGGAGAAAAAAAACGACTATTTTTGTGTGTTTTGTTTTCAAACATAGTTTACTCGACTAGAAAACCAGTACTTAGGGTTTTTTATATTTGAATAAGAAACGATAAACATAACTTCGTAGGCAGAGATTCCTTTTTTTATATTTGAATATGATAACTTATGGCAGAGATTTGTTCAAAATAAATAAATAAATAAATAAATATTATTATTATTCAATAATCACGTATTGGCAAATCATTAATTATGTTATCATATCAGATATTTTATTATGTCATATTAGATATTTCAACCCCGGGACGCTTCCGGGATAAAAGCTAGTAAAGAATAAAGGAAACTCAAGTAAAGGATATTATCATATTCTGTCCTTTGCTTTATTTGTTTTATTCTTCTCGTAATTATGTGAACTCTAAAACTTAATCAATTAATTAACTATTTTTAGTTGTTTTTTTAAATAAACTTTTATTCTGTTGTAAATGTGTTTTAATTTATTCGGTTTAATTTTATATTTCTAGTTTTTTTTTTGTATGCTTAAAACAATCAATCAATTATCTATATCTATATATATATATATAAAACAAAGCCCTTTTGCTGACGTGGCGTCCATTGGTTCCTTCAACCCCCCTTGAAATCGCCACGTGGCATCTTAATTTAAAGGTTTTGATGTTTTTAATTTTTTTTCAATTTTTTAATAAAAAAAAGAAAGATAAAACCCTAAATTTATCTCACGTCTCTCCTCTCAATTCTCAATCATTCTTCCCCTTTTCCTAATATTGTCTCTCATGTTCCTTTAACCTAACCACGATCGTATCCTTTGTTATTAGGGTTACAGGTCCTTAAGAGATGTGAGAGTAGGAGAGAATCCTCCACTGCCGTTGGCGTCACCGTCAACCTCATCGCCACCCCTAATTCTCGCCGCCTCTCCTTCCATTGTTTCTTGGTAAGTTCTTAATGGTAATGATGGTGGGTCCAGTCAGGACGTCATGACGTGGCTGAGCGCCGCACTGACCAACCAAGACACGTGTACGGAGGGGCTGTCGGAGGTGGAGAACGGATACGTGAAGCAGCAGATGGAGGCGAAGCTCAAGGACCTGTCGAAGCTGGTGAGCAACTGCTTGGCGATATACGCGGCGGCGACAGACGGAGATGATATGGAGTTTTTGTTTGCTTTATGTCATGGCTGAGCTTTGGGGCAGTGTGGTTGTTTCTGTTCTGTTTTGGGGCTTTGCAAATCAGGTAATGATTAATGAATCTTTTTTTTTTGTTTGGTTAATTTATGTTGTTTTGTTGGATCTGTTTTTTTATTTGAGTTATGATTGTTTGTTGATTGTGATATTGATCTATACTTGATATTGAATTCAGTGCATCTATGACTATTTGTTATTGCTGCCTATTGCCTAATCCGGTATGCTAGAGCATTGAAGAAATTGAACTAATGCGAATATTTTATGTGAATTTGGATTTAATTTCTTTTCAGTTTTCGACAATTTTGAGACTGTGAGGTTTTCTTATAGATCAGATGCTTTCATTTCTTCGATTTACGAGAATACTTTATTGCATAGCTTATGTTGAATTCATGTAAAGAAAGTGATAGGCAGATGATAGTATCCTTACAGTAGAAGGAAGCCTTGTATGTCTTCCGGGTCTTAACCAATTTAGTTTGTGTTCTTGCATTTCATGCATAATATTTAGGCAATGTTAGTGTAAAAAGGTATTTAGAAGGAAGTGACCTACTGACCTCATTATCTATACTAAGTTAATCTTAAATGTTTTGTTTGTTTCTCTTCGTTCTATTTGTAAGTTTTATGCAACATATCATATTATCACGAGAAGAATACTTGTATAGTTGTATCCCTTTTTTATATTTTCATACCCAAAATGCAACATATATAGAGATGAAAAAACTAATGAACCCCCCCCCCCCCCTCTCCCCTCTCTATTAGTTATGTAGTTTAATTAAGTTAATATCGTTACCGGGTAGTTGCGAATATAAATCCATGTGTTGCAATTATGCTCTTAACCTTTTGTCCCACAGATTTAACAAGCCAAGAGAAACAAATGTAATGAAGTAGGATTCAGGGACATGCATAAATATGTCGTCCAGGGACCAAATCATGGCCCCGTGTCCTTTGTTTGCACTTTACTTGATTTATCTCTTTGCCAAGGGACCGGTCAAGTAAGGGACCCCTAGGGTACCCAAAAAACACCGTATGACCTTGAGTTTGAATGTTTGATCATTAATGCCTTATTGTTTCGTCAGTGGACCAGTAATCTTCAGCTCCTCTTAGATTAAGAGTCTGATGCTACAGTCGAAGCCTTAATAGTTTTGGGTGTCAGCCGTATGCAGTTTGACTAACTCATGTTGTCTCAATTCTTTCAGTTTTAATAAATTTCAAATGTTTCAGAAAAAAAGGAAAAAAGTATTAAGCCTCCACAATTTATTCCATCTGAAGCAGGAGTAGGATATCGCCTAGAGTAATTAGCACCCATAAACGGTTCGTAAGGATATATATGCTGTAACTGAACATTTGAAAATTAAATTCTTTAAATTTATATGATATTGCTGAATTTCATATAGAAGAAGCTTGGTATGCTTCGCCTAGGTCATCTTAACCTTAAAGTTACGACTTTGGACTGTTTGTTTGCTGTTGAACATTCTGAGGTATAATAAATATCATAACCTTGTCTTTGTCCCCTTCTTTATTATAATTTGTTTATCTCCTTTTTTTCTAGCAGAAGCGACATGACTTCTAGCTTTGGTGAAGAGGGCCCCGCTATTGTACAATTGCTAAAATGGGAACCTTCTTGTCTGCAACTGAACCTGAAACAGTTCCGTGAAGCTTTCCTTTCCCCAACCAGAGAACTTATATTGTTGCTTTCATATCACCATGAAGGGCTACTTCTTCCTCTAATCAAAGGTCAACATCCAATCCTAATTACTTATGCTACGATCGAATCTGGTTTTGTTGATCTGAAATGCGAGTTCTCTTTTCTTAGCAGGTGTAAGGGTGGATGATCAGATCAATTCCGATCCAGTAGATACGGGTTCACATAATACATTTTCTCTCCAAACTGATATTGTAAGATCTAATAGTTATCCCATGCTTTCTGATATAAATTCACTTGCTTGGGGTATATGTGAGGATTCAAATAATGAGCATGAAGGGGCTTCATTTAGAGAACTTTTGTTTGTGGTTGGAGACCATGGGGTGACGATCCATGCATTTTATCAACTGAATCAATGCTTTGAATCGTTTGAACCTACGCCAGATGGCCCAGATGACGAAGGGACAAGGGTGGAGTGGGGTCCATCTACGTCAAAAGATGCAACACATCTAAATGAGCCTGATGACAATGTTGAAAATGCAGCCACTTTCTTGGGGTCTGGAGATGATCTATTAGAGAAAGCTGAACCAAGAAAGTGGTTGAAAACGTTCCTTATGAAGGTCAAAACAGTCAAATCTGATGGCAAACTTTATAGCAGATTTCCAGACAAGTCGCAGTTCCCATCCTCCAGTAAAGTTGTTTCCTTCAACATTTTTGAAAATGATTCTACACTTCTGAGGTTCATATTAAACAAGAATACTGATCTAGATCCTGAGGGGGATGAAATGAACATTATTTGAATAGGTAGCTTTAGCTTTGGGGCAGCCACCAGGAAGTTTTGCAGCCACCAGCAAAATATGTAGCTTTAGCTTCTATGCATTCCAAGAAAGAAAATAGGGTCACTCCGAATTATTCATTTTTTCAATACATTTGGTATGTTTTCTTCTTTTATTATTTTTTATTAAGTCATATTAGGATTTTCAACCCCGGGACCTTCCCGGGGTAGATAGCTAGTTATTGAATAAAATAAAACTCATTAAGAGCTACTAGGCATAGAGAACAAACCTTAACTTCTGTGCTGTTAGCTTCACTTGTTCTGACACAAAAGCAGCCTCACAATCCTCGATTTCAATTTTTACCGGAACCTGGTGTGTTAACGAAAATTGTTTAAAAAAAAACACGTCATATGAACTAGTGAAATGGTATTCATTTGGCAAACTAAAAAGTAAAAAACTTCATATGAACTCATAAAATGATACAAAACTGAAATGACTATAAAATAAATCAATCATACTGAGGGCATTTGATCAATTTCAGGGTCATTCTCGTGATCAACGATCCAGTTTATCGCATCCTCCAAACTAGAGTTACCTTTAAAAAAAAAGATTATGATCAGAATGCCGTTAAAGTTCAGTAATATAATTGTTTGAGTAAAATACATTTTTGGTGACTTAAGTGACATCAAGTCATTTTAGCAGCGTCGGTCCGTCCAAGAGGCAGAGCGCCTTGGGTCAGTTCTTTCATTTTTGGTTTGGTTAATCGGTTTGTTACTCTCGCCTAAGTCTGATTAGTAATAATTGCCATTAGCAGTAACTTCAATCAGTGACACTTTAGGCTATCAGTAGCAACTTGGCCCATTGACACTAACTTGTGTTCTTAACAGCAACGTGGGAGAACAAAAGCAATTATCAGCGGTAACCATGTTACAGTTGGACGAGTCGGGGTCTCACTGGAAGCAACCTCTCTTTCCTACGGGGTAGAGGTAAGGCTGTCTAACTAGAAACACAAGTATTTGGTCTATTCTGATACACATTTTCAAAACTTGTTCTTGAACTTTCTTAACTATCTGATCAAGATTTCAAGAGTGCCATCGAAATAATTCAATTCGTTTATGATATACATGATCCAGAGAGAAATCTATTACAAATCCAAACTACAAAACCTACACTTTTGACCCGTTTCCTTTTCAGCTATCCTTGTTTTACTGTTGGAGATATAAAATATATTTCAATGGACCCTTTATTCGTAAATGGGTCGAAATTACCACCATGCACAAAAATAAATAAACAAAGTTTTAACATATATTTTTATAATAATGATTGTTTAATTAATATTTTACCAATGGACAAACCTGATTTAAGCAGTTAATGCGGTAAAATATTGGATATCGGTCAGGGGCGGACATAGTATAGAAGAAGGGGTCGCGGACGTTGTGGCTCAACTTCGCGCGCGTAGTGGAAAATTAGTGGAAAATTTGTTTTTTTTTTTACGAAATTTGGAAAACGTTGCTACTAAAATGAAAAAAATGAAAAACGTTACTACTGATTTTATGGCCTAGATCCGCCACTGATATCGGTGAAGGACCGATATTTGAGATATAGGTTATCACGGTGAGATATCGGTGGGATATCGGCAATTTTTATATCATGCATAATCCATACATGTAGCAATTTAACACTAACAATTCAACATACTTTCCTACCATTAACAAATTAACCTTTTACAACTTGCAAAACACTAACAATTGTAGCAAGTGGGAACTTGTTAAGACTTAAAACACTAATTATTAACAACTAAGACTTAAAACAGTAATAAAAAAGTAATAACAACTATGAGAAGTAAGAAAAATGGAAGAACTAAGAAGAAAAACACCAATATCGGGAATATCGATGATATATCAGTAAAATATCGGTCAAATATCGGCCAATATCGCCGATAATATCGGTACCAATATATCGGTTGGTACCAATATATCGGTTGATGACCGATAACCGAGATATCGGTGATATATCACCGATATATCGGCCGAGTCAACTAATTAGAACCTGAATAATAGAGTGCTCTCATTGCATGGGCCAATGGAAAGCCCATGTCCTCAAGTTCATCAAGCAATTTCTTGTTTACTCCTTCACCATCCATTTCTGTAAATAAAACAGTGCTAGTTTTATTATACATACATATATACAAAAAAAATGAAATACACACAGTTAATGATATCATATATATTCATATTATCAAACTGTTTGTCACCTTATTTTGTGGGAAATGCTAAGGCAAACACCAATGGAAGTTAGTTGATGGATGATCATTGGTGACCCAAATGTTAAAAACAAACAAATGATTAAAAAATTAAAGATGACGGGCATTGAGAGATAACATGGATGCTGATTCGTTACTTCAAATGATCATCTTTCTGGATTCATCCAGTCCTCTCATAATGAATAAAAATCTTTGTGCTTCATATGTAACTCAGCTCGATTCTTTTTTCGTATTTATTAATTATTATACGTATCTCCCATGTTACTTAGAATTAAGTTTAACAGCGTCACATGTTGAAATGAGTTGGGTTTCTTTTTTAAGGGAAAGATCCGGTACAAATAGTTTTTTTGGTAAGAACTGTGAGAATCAAAGAAGGGTATTTTTTTTTCAAATTTTTTTTTCCCATATTGTTAAACATGTATTACAGTATTGAAAACTAAAAAAAAAAATTGGTATATAGTAATTACGTGTAGAGTAATTACATAAACTAATGTATTTACCTTAATGACGTAATTACACTAAAAAAAAAAAAAATTTTTAATTTTTTTTTGTATTATTCATCTAGAAAGAATGTTTAAGCACATGGGAAAAAAAATTATAAAAAAAATAAATAAATTTTTTTTACCCCCCTTTGATTCTCACAGTTCTTACAAAAAAACTATTTGTATTTGATCTTTACTCTTCTTTTTTATTCTTTTCAATTTTTTTTCCTATCTATGAACTGATATTGGAACCAAAGGAGTAGTGTTTCCTGTTGGAGTCTCGTTCGCGAGTTTTTTTTTTTTCATAGTGATATTCGTAATTCGGGCGGTGGCTTTACTATAGAACTTGTGACGGACCGGGTCAGAGACGTTGTCTGTTATCACGATCATGGGAGGTATTTTGCTTATGGGTGTATTCGGGTAGTCGGGCTTTGTTGAATATAGAGAAATTAATTATATCATTAAGGGAATTAATTAAGAAATAACTTTGTAAGAATTTTTTTATGAATGAATTAAGAAATAACTTTATTTTGGAGATGCCTAATCCACCTTTTTACTGGTTGTCACCTTCTCCAATGAAACCCAAGCCATCTTTTTACCGGTATCGGACCCGGCCCTGTAAGAATCTTTTCATTGTCGCTTCAATCTTTTCAATTACATGCATTGTAGCTTTAAATAATGAAAAATAATAGATAGGAAGGCCGCGAAGGACATCCTTTATAAGGGTGACGTGTCCCCCAATAGAAAGCGTTGATGCCTTCCAAGAATTGAGTCTTTTATCAATGATTTCCAAGACTGCCTGCCAATTACTCACCCTATTCATTTTAGCACCAACCCGAAACCCCAAATAAGTAAATGGAGTTACTCCCGAATTACATCCGAACACCTTAGCCATGTTATAAAGTACATGAATTATTTGTGCTCCTCAAAATTAACCTATGCAAATCAAATTTTACTAAACAAGTTCTTTACATTCCAAACATAATAATTTTCAATTTCATTTCATTCTAGCATATGGTATATTATATATTTATATTAGAACAAAAATCAAACATTGCTGTATTAATACCAATACCAACTTTTAGAAAATCTCGTACATATGACTTTATTTTTATTCAAAAATACTAATTAAATCCTCAAGTGTCAAGCCTCACGACACTCTACAGGAGGAGTAGGGTACCTATGCTTATCAGTACAATAGTCATAACTCATATACTTTCTTCTCACATCTTGTAAATCTTTCATTTGTCTACTATTTAATTGACAATAATTTCTACTATTCCACAAGTACTTTGTGGAGTAACAACCCTTACTTGGGTTACTCGGGTCTGAACGGCAACCAGCAATGTTAAAATCTTGAAAATGGGCCTGAAACGGTGCTTGGGTCCAATTAGCTTTGCTTTTGCCTCCGTCAGTGGCCCAACTTGACCCATCCCATAAGCTTACAACCACTTGAAGTGGTCTACGTGGGTAGTCTAAACCACTCCCTATGTGGTTCTTGTATATCCTAATTGGTTTGTCGTCCACGAAAAACCTGACAAGAAAACCGTTTAAATGGGTCAATTTGGGTTGTATCTTATCGGTTATAGAACGAATAATATAATAGTTAAAAGTGAAATGGTTAAAAGAGTGACTGTTATTATAGGATCAAGTTATTCTATACGGTGTAACAAAAATGAGAAGGATGAGAATGATACAAAAAACACAATAGATCATGAAATATGACACAATGAGCCACAAAATATAATACAATGCTGAAAAAAAGACACAATGAATCGCAAAAATGACACAATGATGAAAATAAGAAAAAGACACATTGTAACATAAAAGACACAATGATATAACGTATATTCTAAAAACTACAAGCTAAAAATTGAAAACCTAAAAACTAAGATCCTAGGCTTCGACGAGACGGTTCCAATGCCACTTGAATGAGTTCAATCAGAGTCCGTTTGATACCCTTCCTACGACTTCCTATTTTTCTTTTACTGTGTATTTGAACCTAACCCTGCTATTATAATGTTTATGGGCCCAAGGGTTAAAAAAAAGGTTAAAAGGGGTTGAAAATCGTGTGTAAAGTGTAATTGAATGTTTATAAGTTTCTAAATCATTTTGTTAATAGTTTTGTAAATATAGTGCTAGTTAATATACCAATTATTTATGAAATAAATCTAAAAAAAATTGATGGGCTAACCTAACTCATGTTAGAGGAGATAAGCGCATACACAGTTTGATTTTGGTTCCATAGAAGTCTGTAGTAATGAAAATCTGCCGTGGGATCAAACCAAAGATGCATTTTTTGCTCTCTACCACCATGGCCGTTTGCGAATACATTTGTTTGTAAAGTGATAGGTTTGCCTGGTTTGTTGCCCAAGAACTCAAAGTCCAACTCATCGTGTACGCCCATGCTTGAATTTAACTACATAACATCTTATATACGGTTAAACCAAGCTATATAATGGAAAAGATAAGAGAGAAATGTATAGAAGAAATCGTTCCGATCTTTTTCATAAAAAAAAGTGGCGGCGCAGCTTGTTGCACGTCTGTCTGTTTTAATGTAATTTGATAGTCATGAAATGAAAATTAGTAATTATGTTTAAAAAAAAGTCATGACTTGTAACTTGTAAGTGAAAAAAAAATATATATTCATTTTCCTAAAAACTTAATTAGAGATTCACAACATATTTTTATATTTACAAAACAAACCAACAAACACTAATTGCATCTAGTTTTTAGTGATGATTTATAGAAAAAGTTATAAAGAACGATTGACAAACTAGTTAAAAGTATTCTTTTGTACATAAAAAGCAGTAACAACACCACTCGAATCCTTATTCGGTAGTTTAATCCTCATTTGAAAGAATCCAGATCCATAGTATGATTTAGATGCGAATCCGGCACCTGTAATCAAAAGTATAAGTTAAAGAGTGAATAAATAAGTATGTTACAATAAAAATGATAATATAATTGATGCGTAAATCTAAGTGATCCATACAAAGTTCTATAGCATGAAGGTTAACATAAATATATATGCATAGAGGCATGTTTAAACATGAATCACTATAATAGTTTGTGTACAAAAGAATAACAATAAAACCTGAAGATTGGTCCAACGACAACTGAACTTCTTGTCCATTTTTAAGAAACGAAATATGAGTTTGTCCCCAAGTTACATGATAATTTTGATCGAAACTCCCATTTCCTGTTGTGGCGCCAAGCGAGAAAAACACAGCGAACAAAAAGACTACGAGCATCAACATCCTTGGATGAAAGCTTACTGCATGACCAGTGATATAGCCTAGCTAGTAGTATAACTTGCTAGTGTGTGTAGGATTTATGTATAAATAAATGGGATTTATATAAGCCATAGCCTATAAGTATATGTTTTGATATTTGCTACAAATTATTTGGTATTAGTTTCCCTCTGCCCACAACACAAATACATCATGAGGGCCGATTTGGAACTTACTTTGTGGCTCAAACAACTTTTTCTGTTTATTTTTGCTATTAACACAATATAATATAATGTTAATGTTAATATTAAATATCTATGATTGCAACAAACTTTTTTTCCAAAGTCATTTTCTTGACTTGAACTTGAGCTTACCCACGTGTATAGAAATGAAGATTATGGGTAAGCACACGCCTTTCTAATGTAAATACGTGTTTGAATTTGATAAACAAGTATTATACATATACGTTTGACAATATACACAAATGTATTAACAAAATCTGATATATACACATATGTATAAATGCAAAAAAAAAAAAAAAAAAAAAAACTGCGACTTAGCAAACTTTTTTTTTTTTTTGCTTTAGACTGCACGGTGTGAGGACGTGGAGGTTGGGTGTGAACCCCCTCCATGCCACCCACACCACCTCGGGTCAAGTGTGGAGACCGCGTGGGGGCAAACCCCATAGGATTTTCCACCGGCGTGGGGCAAGTGAGGAGGGTGACGTGGTGGCTCTCGGTTTGTCGTTGAAATTGTAACCGTTGCCCCCCCCCCCCCCCCCCTCCTTTTTTTGTTAAATTGAAAAAGAAAATTGCCCTTTAGATATATATAACATCCAACATTTTACTCCACACAATTTCTATCACTTCTCTTAATCGAACTCATTTACCATTTTATTTCTCTAAAATCAAACCAAAACCCATTTTTAATCACCCTGATGTTGACACGGTGTCGTGGACCGAGGAGGAACTCGCCTTAACATTCGGCTGGCACCTCTTTAGGCTAAAGTGTTAGCCGAATTTCGTGTGTTTGTCGGTGATGACATACACTGCACTAGTGATTCCTTAAGCATAAGTGGTTGAATATCAAAGCCAAGTGTGAAAACTTTGAATCGATTTTAAAAGCATCCAGGGAAGAAGATCCTAATCAATTCGAAGACGTTGCAATTAACGTTACTCAAGTCGAGTACACTTTTTAGGTCGGCGAGAATTTTAAGTATGTTTCGTCGTGGCAGTTGTTCAACCTAATTATATTTAATTTAATGCTTAGTTTAATGTTTTTTAATGTAATGCCATTGTTTTAGTAATATAAATGTGGGTTTTTTTTTATTAATTTGTTTGTTTATTTATTAAAAAGCAAATGATAAAAAAACCCCAAAAAACGTGAGTCAGCACCACCAAGGACCCACTGCCCACTTATTTTGGCCCTTCTTGCTCCATGCCCCCCAATGATGACGTGGATGCCACATGTGGCTCCATGCTCTCCTCAAGGGCATAATCACGTCGTGTAGTCTTAGAGAAATATGTGGTCGAGAATAGTTTTCTTGGTTCTCAATTAGCCAACTGTTCTCTTAGGATCTTAACTTATATATATACACAGAGAGTTTAAACCGCGTCTCGCGTTAAAGAATATGATTATAAAGAAACAAAGATTAAAAAAAGTAAAAAAAAAAACTGAATGCAAGACTTTGTATCCTTGGAGAGCCAGGTTCGATTCCCACTGGCTGCAGGTGAGGTGGGAGGTTTTCAGGCTTAGCCTGTTTCCTACCCTAGAGTGTCCGGTTCGAATCCCACGTCGGCCGTACTATGTTCATGTATAGCCCTGAGCGAGATGCCGTTAAAAAAAAAGACTTTGTATCATCTAGCCCAGAAAATGAATTTGCATATTTAGCCCAACCCATCACTCAAATTTAACCGATAAGCAACTTGCAATTTATAATACTAGACGCAAACAAAATCAAACATTACTCTTTTAATACCAACTTTTTGGAAATCAAGTACATATGGTCTCAACTTTATTGCTAGTAGAATACGTACTACTAAATGTATAAGAGCATAAGCCAAGCCTAGCCTAGCCCAGCCCAACCCAACCCAACCCAATACAAGATAATACTAAAATTATTAATTTAGTCCTCAATGCTGAAGACACTCTATTGGAGGAACAGGGTACCTCTTTTGATCATAACAATAGTTATAAGTCATATACATTCTTTTCACATTCTCTAACTGCATCATTTCGTATTGGTTTAACTGCCAATAATTTCTATTATTCCACCAGTACTTTGTGGAATAACAATTCTTATTATTTGTGGTGGTATGGAGGTTTGAACGGCAGCCTGCAATGCTAAAATCTTGGAATTGGGCTTGAAATGGTGCTTGGGTCCAATTGGTTTTGGTTCTTCCTCCATCAGTGGCCCAATTAGATCCATCCCATATGCTTACAAGCACTTGCATTGCTTTCTGAGGGTACCCGACTACTACACCGCTCACTAAGCTTTTCTTGTATACCCTAATTGGTACGTCATCCACGTAAAACCTGACAAGAAAACCGTTAAACAGTATCATATCGGTTATGAGTCAAAGAGTAATGTAGATCAAATTGATACGGTTAAAATGGTCAAATATAGTTGTATAATGTCATTTATGAATCAAAAGGTAAGTGAATGGAGTAAAATGGTTAAGAAGGGTTGAAAGTTGTGTAAAGTGATTAGACTTTTTAAATCGTTTTTTTTTAATAATAATATTGTATGTTAACGAGCTACGGCTCGATAGGTATGGAGAAATGAAGATAAGAGCTTGCGGCCATTTAGTCTCAAGTTCAAATCTGATACATAGGGGTTTTATCGCAGTGGGTCTTTAGGCGGCGGGTTTTCCCCCGAATCGGTGACTTGGTAGACTTGGGTTGCCCAGTGGCAACCGTTTGTCAATACTAACCCACTGATAGTTTAGATGGTATTTTGTTGGCCTTTCAAATAAAAAACAATAATGTTGTATGTATGGTGTTAATTAATAAACTAACATGACCTCTTGGTCTAGTGGTATGGTGTCCCCCCTTACAAATGTAAGGTTGTGGGTTCAAATCCTTGCAAATGCAAGGTGGGGTGGAATAAAGGTGTAATAAAAATTTGCCGTTCAAAAAAAAAATTACTTATAAAAGGAATATAATACAATTAAACAAATACTAACGTGTCATTGTGTCAACCCAACCCATTTATTATTTCCCGAGACAAGAGGAGGTAAGTGCATACACAATTTGATGTTGGTTCCATAGGACTTTGTAGTAATGAAAATCTGCTGAGGGATCAAACCAGAGACGAATTCTTTGCTCTCTTCCGCCAAGGCCATGTGTGAATACGTTTGTTTGTAAAATAATCGGTTTGCCCGGTCTGTTTCCTAAGAACTCAAAGTCCAATTCATCGCGTATGCCCGCATTTGAAGTTAACTACATAACATGTTGTGTAAGATTAAACCAAGCAACATAACGTTAAAGATCACAAATAAACATAGAATCTCAGGGATCATTGTATTCACACCATTCAATCAAGAAACAAAGATGACAAACAAGAACAAAGAAAGCTTACGCAAAAAATAAGGGTGTTGGGTTTCATACACCCCGTGACATCACATTCTATTCTGGGGTGAGTGACATACTGACATCACATTTGGGATATGTAGCAGCTTCCCATTGGTGTGTGATGTGAGCCATGGTGTATGAATCCTAATTAGGGGGTGTATGAAATACCAAAAAATAATCAAGGGATCGTCCACATTTGTTCTTTTTTGATCTAGACTTTATATAGATTAGTGTAATGACGTGATGTTCCGATGATACATCATGTCCCCTTTACAAACCGTTTACAAGCTTAACAAGTAACACTAGACCCCTAGACACTTTAACATTACAATTTAGACTCTAGACTAACTATAAATAAATTACATAATCGACTCGGAACTTCATTCAAACTTTGTATCAAACAATTAAATCCTCACATAAACTTTATGATGGTCACCTTTTATTGTAAAAATTGCTATGACTTGTAAAGTTGTAAGTGAAAACATATAATTTTCTAAGAACTTATTTAAATATTCACCATGTATATATTTTTTTTAAATCTTTTAAAAGCAAACTAAGTCCTAATTGTATTTAGTCTTCAATGATGTAAACTTGTAAATTGCATGTCAATAGGCAAATGGGTGGTTTCAAACTAATCCCTGTCACCTCCACACTAGTTTTTATAATGATTTTAAGAACAGGTAATTTGAAAAGAAAATATAAAAAACAAGTTAATTAAAAGCATTCATTCATACATAAAAGGAAGTAACCACTCCAGCTGAATCTTTATCCGGTAATTTAATCTTCATTCGAAAGAATCCAGACCCATAGTATGATCTCGACCCAAAACCTGCACCTATGAGCATAATAAAAAATATAAATTAAAAGATAGAACAAACAAATATCATACAACATAAACATAATATTCTTGTGATCCATGCAAAGTTTTCTACAATGAAAGTCAACACACATGTGTGTATATACATATAGACGACTGGTTCAAATACGAGTTATTAACACTTTAATTTACGACAAAAAATAAAAATAAAAATAAAACCTGATGATTGATCCAATGATAATTGAACTTGTCGTCTATTTTTAAAAAATAAAATACGATTTTTGCCCCATGTCACATAATAATTTTGATCAAAACAACTTGAATTTGTTGTCGTGGCGCTAAGCAAGAAAAACATATCGAACAAAGTGACAACGATCATCAATATCCTAGGACGAAAGCCCATTGTATGAGCAAAAATGTAACCTAGCTAGAAATAAACTTGCTAGTGTGTGTTGGGTTTGTGTAGAAATATGTGGGATTTATATAAGCCATAAGCATATGTTTTTCTAATATTTTCTACAAATTAATTTGGTATTATTTCCATATGCCCATAACACAAATACATCATGAGGGCCAATTTGGATGTTACTTTGTGGCTCAAATAACCTTTTCTGTTTATTTTTACTATTAATAAAGTATTTAATATTAAATATTTATGTTACTTTGCAACGGGTGTTTTCCAAGTCGTTTTCTTGACTTAAACTTGAGCTTACCCACGTGTATTTATTTTATTATAATGAAAATTAATAACATTATTTTTTAACATTCTCATTTTATGTATTATTTTTAAAAATATTCATGGTAAAAGACTTAGTTTCAAATTTATGATCGTCATAAATTTCTTTATGTCAATTTTTATTTACATGCTAACATTTTGTGGGTCGTCTACTTTTTTTTAAGTTTCTGTGTATACACTTTTTTACGTATTCACTTTATTCCATTTAAGAAAAAACTTATATACACACACACGTAAATATATTACGAAAAATTTGCTTGGGCACGTGGATTGAGTACTTTGGGTACGTAAAAGAGTAAGACACATCTTCCACCATAATATGCTAAAACTCATTGATGTTAGAAGCACGATTACAATAAATGAACAACAAAGTATGTCGCAACCCCTTTAAGATAGTACAACTGATCCTACTAAACACAAATCTTTGAGAAGAAATAAATTGATCCTACTAAAAATTGATCATTGATTAAAATTTTTATATATAGTTGTAAATAGAGGTAAAATATTATCTATGGGTGAGAGAGGTGCTCAATAAGAGTACCTCTCCATTGTTACCTCACCTCACTTTTATCAACTACCCTTAAACACATTAATATGTGGTAGCAGTATCCTAGAACCTTTTTCTTTCTTTTCTCTAATAAAAAAAATCAAACAATTAAAAAGTAAACTAATACATGATTTAAAATAAAACAACTACATAATTTACAAAAGTAAAATTTAAAGTAGCACGTAAAAAAAAGATATGAAAATAAAATTAAACAATTCCTCGTCCGACTTGGGTAAGGTAGATCTAGAGTTCCTAGATATTCCACAAGATCATGTCAGTGTTAGAAATGCATATCTTTATTTTGCAACTCCTTAAGGACATTTTCGTAAAAATGATCGGGGAATCCATTATGTGAGGTGATATCGAATTTTCGTCGTCCCTTAGGATCATATTGTGCAATAAAATGCACACACGCACACAACACTCCTAATCTTTCCTACAGTCATAGCCTGCATGGGTTGCCTAAGTATACCCCATTTTATCTTTAGAACACCGAAAGCTCGTTACACATCTTTTCTTCTTGATTCTAGCGCCTTCTTGAACACCTTTTTTCCTTCGGATCAATTGGATATCCAAATGTTTCACAAACGTTGACCAAGTAGGGTAAATCACATCAGTAAGATAGTATCCACATTTATATAAGTGTCCATTTAGAGGAAATGGACACTTAAGCGCGGTTCCATTCCTTACATTGAGAAATATTATAGATTGTTGGAGAACATTGATGTCGTTGGTTGATCCGGGCGGACCACACAACACATGCTAAAACTACAAAGCTTATGAGGCAACCCCTTCGAGGATGACCGATGGATATTGATGATTACCTCTCATCTGTTAGCCTCGCAACTTGGTAGGACACATTCTCCAAACATGACGCATATTGTCAATGCTACTGACCATAACATGAAGATGATGTTTTTCTTCATGTGAATACATATAAAGTGCGCAATGTCGTAAGTTGTCGGTCTACATAAGAACTTATTATTGTATAACTTAATTACGACATTACATCAATTTGTTAAAAATTCACGCGAAATCCTTTTGGCCATACATATATACTCATTGTATTCGTCAATAGGATTACTGCTTGCGAGTTGTTTAACGGTCGATGTGCATTTTTGTATCTTCATTTTATCTCGGGTTGTTGACGAAATAACCTTCCATTAGAAGTAAGCAACATTTTTTGCAATCATATTGTAGATATCTTTTTTTATTTATGTTGACATGTCTTCATTTTAGGCTTGATGGATGAGATCCGTGAGAAATTATAGGCTACCATCGATTGAGAATATATCACTATAACGAGTACTAGCATTTTTAACCCAAGATCATTTATCTTGTGGTATAATAAAAATAAAATTAGTATAGGAATTCAATGTAGAGTAGAAATAATAGTAAAATTTGTGTATGAAAAATAAAAATGAAGTAGATGTGTATTTATATGGCCATTCATTAATTTTGGTGGTTATTTTTTTCTTTTATCTTTTTTATTCTTAAAAAGAGCCCACTCTAGAAGTCATATTGACCATCCGAATGGTTAGATTTAATCGGTAACTAGTCCCCAATTTCACCACATAATTTACCGAAGGTGGATCCGATCGGATGCCTATACCTAAAAGGGGTAAGGGTAGACCCCGCTCACCCATAGACTGCAAGGTGTCGTTATGTCCTTAAGGGGGTATGGTTATTTTTTTCTTTTACCTTTTTTATTCTTAATAAGAGCCCACTCTAGAAGTCATATTGACCATCCGAATGGTTAGATTTAATCGGTGACTAGTCCCCAATTTCACCACATAATTTACCGAAGGTGGATCCGATCGGATGCCTATACCTAAAAGGGGTAGGGGTAGACCCCGCTCACCCATAGACTGCAAGGTGTGGTAATGTCCTTAAGGGGGTATGGATGACACGTGACATCAACCTTAGCGTTGAGGCATGAAACAAAAAAAAGTAGGGCTGGCAAATCGTGTCCCTAACAGGTTAACAGGTCTCTGACGCGCGCGAACAAATCAAGTTCTAAACATGAACACGACTCGTTTAACTCATTTATATCTCATGTTTATAACACAGTTTTATGTTTTATGTACCAAAAAGGGAAATGGAAGATTTTTGCCTCTTAATTCTAAGTATTAAAAAAAGTCAAAAAATCAAATAGCGTACTTTTCAGTCAAACAGGTCTTGTCGTGTTTTAACAGGTTACCCATTGCCAGCCCTAAAAAAAAGGGCAAAATCAGCAGGGTGGTCATGGCGTGGACGGCTGCCAAGTCACGGTGTTTGTTTTCCTTTTTTTATTAATTTTTTCATTTGCTTTTCTATAAACAAAGTAAATAAAAAAACATATACATTAACAAAACCTTAACATTACATAAAAATAAAAAAAATACTAAAAATGTAATAAAAAACATAAATAAAAAAATTATACTAAATATATTATTTTTGCCTTATGTTTAATTTCTCCGTACATTTGTCGATCGGGACTTTCGAGGTGATCGATATTCATTGCAATGAATTTCATATCCTCTCGTCTTTCTTTAGCTGTTTCTTTCTCCTGTTTCAAATTAATTTTAAAAAATAGTCCCGAAGTTTTTTTCTTTCCTCAAGTTTTTTTTGTTAAATGTCATTGAACGTACCAAAACGTTCATTTAGGCCGGATAAATGCTCACTATAATTGACACCCCCACTAGAGGATTTTAATGCCATCTTCTTTGATTTGTTTTTACTGGGTGGATGAGTCGCTTCAACTTCGACATCATCGTCGCTTAGATTAATGTCATTATGAGCATCGCTTGCAAGCAAATGAGAAGATGAGCTTGTTTTCATCCATTTAGACGAATTGCTTGCAAGCGGTACGTTCGCTTATTTGGTCGAGTACCGTGCCACTTCCCAACAAACATAAACTTGAAAACGTGCTTTTGTTTATTTTGAAAAGCAATTAACATTCTTGACAAAAAGTCGGCTTCGGTCTTACCACTTTTGGTGAAAAGGAACGTTTATTCTATTCCAAAAGTCAGTTTTGGTTTGATTTTTACCTATTTAAAAAAAGTAATTAAAAAAATATATATAACATTTATGAGAAAACAATAGGAAAAAAAAGTACTGATCTCTGGGTTCTCCGATACGAATATCCAAGCTATCACTAAAGCGGTTTCTTCTGCATCAAACAATTTTTGAGGGGACGTTCAATGCTTGTCTTCTCTTCCCCATTTTTCTTCCTATGACTTCTTGTGGTTGAGTTTTCGGTACGAACTTGGGGGTAGAAGCTGAAACTTGGGGAACTTGTTGCGGGATGTTTTGAAGTGGATATTGCGACACGTGGATGGTTAGTTGTTGAAAATTGAGGTGGGTAAAACATACCGCCAGTTAGACAATACACGTATGCCGCTAAGTCAGGTGCATTTCCCAAAATTCTTACGTTTCGGTTTTGAGGCGGACTAGGATTCAAGGATTCATCTCGGACGAATGGGTGGAAGTTGGTCATAGTTTCGGTTGTGGGGATTCATTTTTGTTAGGAAATGTTGACGTTTTTTATAAAATTTGAAGTGGGAGAGAGGAGATTTGTGAAAAATGGTAAAAATTGTTGGATTTTTATATAGTTATATAATTAAATCATTTAAATAAAAAAAAGAGTAGTTAGTCGTTGTCAAACGACTCTTTTTCAACATCTAACCGGGAGCTGCCACGTTATCCTTCTCACTTGCCACACATCAAAACCGACCCATACACACCCTAATAAGAGTTGCGTCACGCTGATATCCACGATGGACCTGGGTGGTGTGGGTGACGTAGAGGGATTTCACACCTCTTTTCTATGCCACAACAACGTGTAGTTTTAGTGTTTTATCTTTTATATTTATGGTTTGGAAAGCCGAAAGGTACCTTTACCATTAATGAAGTCGTAGATGTAGTTGTGATGTCTGATTGGAGGCTACTTTTTTAGTTTGTTCGCTGTTGTGGCTATTTGCAACGTTATTAATCTAAATTGTCTATTTTTAAAATATTATTTAATAAATAGTTGTAAAATCATATACTAAGATTAGAGTCGAGATGATGATTATATAGACATATTCGATTCTAATGATTCAAATGTCTCGGTCGAATTATATAAAAGAAATATTTTTTTTAAAATGATGATTATCGTTATAGAAATAAAGATAACAAAAATATAGTATTAGAATGACATACCGTAATAGTTACCCGATTATTTGTGAAGCTCCCCTAGCATTTTAAAAACGACACTTAACATTATAGCAATAATTTTCTTAAATGTTTTTAGTTGTGTTAATATTATTATTCAAATTAGATTATTGGATATTTGGAATATCAACTATGGATCATATTGGGTTCAATATAAGTTATAAAGTTTTAGATAAATCGTAAATGACCCAATATGTTTCAAGGTTCTAACTTTTTTAGAAGGGCCCAATAAGTTTTTCGTTTTCATATTTTTTAAACACGCACACTCTCACACACACATGTGTGTGTATATATATTATAAAAATTTTGGACCCTCTGATAAACAAGCCTCGGTCGAGGATGCGACTCACCCACCCCTTGGTCGGCCATGTATATGGATGTAAGTTGGAAATCACTATCTCATGTTTCCCCTTATGGTATACAAGGGACCCCCTGTAACACCCCAAAAATCTTTATTTATTTCTAAACACGGTTAACCCCGTTATAATTCATTAAAATACCCTTAATCTTAATAATCAGAACTTAATAAGGTTAGGATTGGTGATAAACAAGTTAAATGATAATAAACCTCAAGGACCAAAGATGTCATGTGGCCAAAGTGAGGTAGTAATAATAATAAAATGAAGTTTGGTGGAGATATGAGTGTTTTGATCTATCAAAACACATTAAAAAACACACATACTTCATCTCTCTCAAGTTGTCCACAAAATCCTCAAGATCAAAAGGGAATTCGAGGCCAAATTTATGCATGATTATGAAAAACGAATCCCCATAGAAATCTGAACCTAAGGCAAATCAAGTGGGACTCAAGAAATCAAGAGCGAGCCGGACACTCGCCAAAAGAGAAAGCTTTGAGGTACGTTGTACTTGTGAATTCACGTAGTTATTTTGCTCATGTTCTTATCATTGTGTTGTTATGATTGGAGGATTTTGATCACGAAACGAGGACTAGAT
This sequence comes from Ambrosia artemisiifolia, assembly GCA_032199755.1. Taxonomy (NCBI): domain Eukaryota; kingdom Viridiplantae; phylum Streptophyta; class Magnoliopsida; order Asterales; family Asteraceae; genus Ambrosia; species Ambrosia artemisiifolia. The sequence continues at coordinate 53,129,225 of CM063523.1, forward strand.
ACCATGTTAAAATTCATAAGATAGAAACTAGATGTATGTAGCTGAGATGAGAAAACTAAATGCCTAAGTAGTCCCAATGGGCTATATGAGCAATAATATCATTGAGGAAATCTTGCTTAGGCTGCGTGTCATGGCGAATATAGTAGAACTATGGCCACGTGTATAGTGGCCATCATTTTGACCTTGAAACGGCTCAAAATGGGGAATTCATGCTCAACCGAGCAATAGGCAAGTAAGACCGAGGCATAGGCAATTCCCACGTGAATTGTAGAGCCCGAGGCATTCCTATGTTAGCATCGCTCTCGACTAAGTCTTGAACGATCAACGTAGCATTATCATACACCATGGATTGGTGGGCATCAACTTTGAGGATACTGACAAATCATTGTCCGGATTTTTGAAGGATTCTACATTTGCCGAAGGGGCTAATGGGATAATCAATAACAGGTGCAATGCGCTTGTTGAAAATAATTTCTTAGATTAATTAATGCCCTAGTTATTAGTTAACCTAGACATCCAAACTATAAGCAACTTGTGAATCTAACGGGTCGTTTTGGGTTAAATATCTCAAATGGAACAACGGGTCATGAAGGTTATCAAGGACTTGGTAGAAAAAATGAATCATCATTTAGAGACTTTGAATGTTGAGTAACACGGACAAATTAGTCACGTTAGGTGTTAATACATCAAAACCCACATTTGGGGTTGTGACAATGAGGCTAAGGCATGGCAGTTGCTGCAAATCAGCAGCCCCCAGTCGTAGCCTACGGGTTATCGCCGTAGGCTACAGTGAAAGAGCCCAAAACGGGCAGAAGTTTCCAGTCGTAAGCTACGATTGGCTGGCCGTAGCTTACGGCGACCTTCATTGGAAGCAACATCAATGGACCGTACGCTACGATCCATCGACCGTAGTTTACGGTGGTCCATCGATCGCGTGGTTTTTCGCTAACATCTCTTGTGTGGTGTTTTTAATGTTAGGTTGCGGATAGGACGAGCTACCGGATGGACGATCAAGCAACCGAACGAAGCGAACATTCCTAAACGTGTCTAACCTTTTTGTCTAGAATTCTCTTTGTGGGATTTGGTTACCAATTTTTGTATTTATGAACTTCCGCTATGATTAGATGTTAAATTTGATCAAATCACAACTTTGAATATGTTTTAATACACTAGGATGGTGCACCACAACTATTGGACATGATTTATTTATTTATTTATTTTTATTTTTTTTTGTAAATTTTCAATTTGAATCATCAAGGAAAATCTTCAATCCGTGTTTTACCCTATTTTATGTTGTTTACCATCTTCCTAGAAGCAAGCCTAGTGACATCTTGGTGGTGAGATAAGACTTAGGGGGCATAAGGTTCTGGGTTCGAATCTCATAAAGGGGGTTTTCTCATAATTATGAGTTTCCTCCTGAATTGGTGACTTGGTGGTGGAATATGATCGCGTGGCAACATTGGTGACACGATGATACTCCAGTGTTCCGTGAGTGATTCCAATTTGTTGGCCGTTAAAAAAAACTGTTGTTTTTGGTTCTATAATTCTCATGACAACAACAAAACGCTAAAAAACATTAAAAAAGATATCATCAACAATTAAAGATATAATCTTCTATAAGACTATAACTTACATAGTTACATATAGCCGCAAGAGTTTTAGTGTTCCATGCTTTTATAATATCACTTTCTCACTGCATTGGAAAAGGCTGGCAAATATAACTGTAACATTCTTTACACAAACTCCCACCCAATGTAGAATTATCCATTTCAACATCAACCAATGGACCCTTAATCCTTATGATCTTGAGTTATATTCAGAGGGAATATTTTGTTGCTGGAAGTGAGAACTTTACATATCACCTCATTTTATTTTATTTTTGAATTGCACAAGCATCATAAAAAAATAGGAGTGCAGTGATAGAAATCAGCCCCTGTATTGCATCTATGCGACTTGGTTATCGGATGAACATTGTTTGATTGTTGAGTATGCAAGCAAACAGGAAACAGAGGGTGGGAAATGAGAGAATATGCATACACTTAATATTATTTCCACACACATAAAATGATACAGATGAAGGCCTATTTATACATACATATTGGCGGTTAAATAACTAACTAAAATAACCGACCCGTGTCCTAACACTGAACCAACATAACTGCTGCGTTTTGGCGCCTTTTATTTGTGCAGTTTGACTTTTCGGTTTACTTTCTAAATTATCATTATTTCTTGATTACTAAACTTCTAACATGCAGATCCCGATCTCTGCAATTGTCCTAGACTTAGGAAATTATACGTAAGGTTAGGTGCATTCTAGACGATTTTTTTGCCAAAATAGTGTTATAGTAGGATTTTTTTGTACATTTGGAGGGTGTCAGCAGTGGACTTGTGCTTTTGGTGAAACCGCAAGACCATCTTGCGGTTTCTCTCTCCTACTCACCAAAAGTGCATGATTTAAAAAGGAAACCGCAAGATCATCTTGCGGTTTCTCTCTCCTACTCACCAAAAGTGCAAGTTCCTCCCACCTAGTCAAAGCATAAACCGCAAGATGGTCTTGCGGTTTCACCAAAAGCACAAGTCCACTGCTGACACCCTCCAAATGTACAAAAAAAAATCCTACTATAGCACCATTTTGGCAAAAAAATCCATTCTAGACATCATGATGAGTCTTAAACTTCCCATAAGGTAATTTTTATAGTTTTTTTTACCTTCTACCTGGATACTTTTGCCAATTCCAGTTTGAACTTTTAAGTTTTTAGTTTCATCTAAATCTTTAACAATGATAACTATGTTGTCACGTGATTCGAACAACCACTGTCGATGAACTATACACGTACGTGTACGGTGTATCATTATTTCGATATAGAGTCATGAATAACTTACAGTCATCTTCAGTTTGAACAAAAGTGTCCAGATCTATTATAGGATAACCTTGTATAATAGTCTTTCTTTGCCAAATGAACAACCAATGCCCTGCCACTGCCATGGATGGTTGTTCTTCCTCTACCCCTTGAAAAGCCTGCTCATTCTCAACATCTTCTACCGAGCTGTCAACTTTAGTAGAGTATTGCTTTGTGTGATTGTGGAGAACCCATCAGTTAATCAAAGGACAATGTTTTAACGACTTCACATTCTTTAGTTTTAGTAACAACATGATCCCATTTGGCAGACAAACTCCTTAATACCAATGGACTAATTTGTAACATCTTCACTATGGGTATGTTTGGCAAAACTAGCTGGTGGCTGGAAGCTGGTAGCTTTTTAAATATATTTTGTGTGTTTGGGAGAGTAGTTGGAGCTTTTAATAAAACATATAAAATGACTAAAATGAGCATAATTAAAAGCTTGTAAGGAATGTTTTTATTTTATTTTTAAAATAGAATGGGTATTTATGTCATTTACTCATTAAAAACTTGTAGCTAGTAGGAGCTTTTTCTTAAACGCTAGTACTAGTAGCTTTTCACTATAGAGCTTTTTCTCCAACCTAAAAGCTTCCAGCTCCTTCAACCAAACAAAGCTTTTTATTGAGTAGGAGCTTTTTTTAAAAGCTTGAAGCTCCTAAAAGCTCCTTGCCAAACATACCCTATACCCACAAAGCCTCCGTCAAAACTCCCAATTTGAAGAAGTGTAAGTCCAGAATCCTCTCCGGGGTATCAAACACACCCAATCGAGTGCGGAAAACAAGATTGAATGTAAGAACAAAAGTAGAACACACGATGAAAACACTATGAAATCCCTTGTATTACTGCTTGTTACAAATGAAGTGACTTAACCTAAAATGAACTAGAACAAAACATTATATAGGGTCCACTAACCGCTTGGCCCACATAGCCTAACCCAAGCCCAATAGACTAACTAAGCCCAAATCTATGAAATGTGCTTGATAAAGACAAGCGTAAACCTATCCTATTTATGGGCCTTACAAGAAGAACCCTAGAATTTATAATTAATAATTACAAAAGAAATAATTAAAAAGTTACTGTGTAATCTTCGTGGATTCGGTTCTCCCATAAACCATAGAAAACCCATTGATAACCTAAGATTTTGAGTAGCTTCCTTGAGAGGATTCTTCCATTTGTGCTCCTATCGTGGGATCGAAATGGAGAAGAGGCGATTAGTAAAGTAAATGGAGAAGGGGCGTATGCAGAAGAGAGAATGTAACCGTATGGAGAAGTAGGGTTGCATTTGGGCGGGTTATAATTCATGCCGGGTCGGGCGCGTGTTTTAGAAACATGCATTATGTGCTTGACACGTGGAATCATACTTGAAGTATACGTGGAGCATAGATGGACACCTTAGGAAAGAGCCATGTGACACCAAGCTACTCTTTTATTAAGGATGTAGATGTGTGTGTAGATATATATAGGAGCCTATGGAATATATATAAAGTCAAATCTAAACAGTGTATGAGTAACACCGTATCCCTTGTATGTTATGTTTTGATTATCGTTTTTTTTTCTACTAATTTATATAAAAACGAACATGGTAAAATAATCTATGCTCATCTTCTCTATATATATCCTTTATATACGACTCTCTCTTTCAATATATTTATTAAAAAACACAATGATATACACGTATAGATGTAGTGTACATGTTTGACGTAATTAGAGACAAGCTAAATACAACATTTTCTTAAAAAATCTCATCTCAGACGAGTAATATACAAATACTAGCTGATTACCCCGGGAAGGTCCCGGGGTTGAAAAATTTAATATGATTTAATAAAAAATGATAAAAAAAAGAAAACTCAAATCACGAAAAGAGTAAATAACTTAAACATAATCAATCTTAGTTAAAAAACATTTATTTAAAAAGTTAAAAAAAAATAAAAAGCATAAACCATATTAAACATAATAAAGTATTAAAAGGATAACCTTCAACATATAATCATCTTCACGTAAATTAAAATATGTTACAATTTGACTTATACTTATATATATAGATGTAGAATTCATGATGGGGGTTGAAAAATATAACCATTTTAATAATACTAATACTAATAGTAATAATTATTACTCTTGTAATTAAATAAATAAAAAAATAACCTTGCTATAAGGTGACACCATGTGTTGCAGTGTTGGGCGAATCTTTCTCCTAGCTTCTCTTGATAAAGTATACCTATCGATCTTTAGAAGAGTAAAATTCCAATGATAACATGGCGATTGTGTTTTTTTCTGTATGAATATAACCCCACAAAAAATAGTCGTTTTTTTTCGTTTTTATATAGCAATATGGTACTCGTTGGAAAGATAATAAAACGCTCGTTAATTTGGTGTAATTTTTTTATTTAAAAAATCTCGAATATAAAAGATATTTATGTTTAAAAATTATGGGAGGAAGATAAGAGAGAAAAATTTAAATTTGTTTTTAAATTCTTTTTTCCTAAAATAACTCAATTTAATTTTAGTAATTGAGAATTAAGAGATAGAGAGATAAATTTAGAAAAATACTCAAAAACACCAAAAACACTCAATTATTAAGCCACATGACACTCTCAAGGGGCATATATGCTTTCTTTTATATATATATATAGATGCATCTAGTGTACACTTGGTCATTTTAGACCACACATCCAAAGATAGGAACAATACATGCACAGATATCACAGGTGTATCTAAAAGTAAAATACAAACACGTGCAATAAACATACAAGTAAGTCGTTTGCAGATCACCACACAAAAACAAATTACATATGTTACCTACACATGTGCATGGGACACTACGAAAGTTTACGATGAAGACTAAATTATGATTGAAAACCCCTAGTTAGTCACATTTAAATTTAACAAGCATTAATTAAACTAGGTCATGCAAAAAGCACCTAGTGAAACACCTTGAAATTGTATATGATAAACTCCTTATTAGGTATCGTTCAGAGCAATGCACGGTGAAACACACTATCACACACGCACACGAAAGCAATAGAATAAACACACGAGAATTTACATGGTTCGGATTCGGTGTGAAACCTATGTCCACAGGTTGCAACTAGGTATTATTTATTAGCTCGGTACAAGGTTAATTACAACAGGCCCGGCTCAAGCCCAAGCCAAATGAGGCTTTTGCATTGGGCCTCCAAGTTTTAAGGGCCCTACGGTTTTCCTAGACTTACACAGTTAAGTTACTCCTGGCCTACTTTTTTTCTGGCCTGGAGTTGTTGGTTCACTAAAATTGCAGTATATGATGATTTTTGTATGTTATACAATGCATACATTTATTGTTGCTATATGAACTAGAAAACATACTATCCTCTTGGAAAAAAGGGCCTCAAATTCTCACTTCGCTTTAGGCCACATAAAGGGTTGAGCCGGCCCTGAATTACAATTATGTTTACAAGAGATATAAAAACCAAGGTTAAGGATTAGGGTTATTAACATGGTGGCTAAGAAGCTAAATATAGACATAATTAAAAATAACAAACCGGGCCCCCAGTAATTTCCTCTAGTCAACCCAATAAACTAGCCCAAAGCATTCACCAATCCTAACACTCCTACGAAAGTAAACCATAGTACAATGAAAAATGAAAACAAAAGGATCAATAGGACTTGCAACAACGGTAGATCATCCAAAACAAATACAAGTAACATCAAATCAACTCTTTGATTGACTATACCAAAACCAATATAGTAGTAAGATCCAAGAAATGACCATGTAGTAAAACAAAGTTATCGTCTTGTATAATTTAAATAACTTTATTGTATCAAACATCATATACTTAAAACCCCATTAAAAATCTTCTACACTAGGGGGCGGCTGAATGAATTAAAAATCCAGGGGTGTTTTCCAAATTTCATATTCACTAGGAGAAATCAATAACTAATGAATTAATCAACAAAATAATGACCACTTAAAAATCTTATAACTTTGGTAACCTTAAAAGGTTGTGTTCCTTTAAAGACGTGAGGATCCAAAACAACAAACTTATTTCTTTTTGGGAAATTGGATTGTATCGCACTCAACTATTTGGGATTGGCCAATAACGCATTGAACTATAAAAATAATCACCAACGCACTGAACTTTAAACCTTTTGGATTATGTCACACTATGGCTGTGTTTGACCATGTCCAGAACCACTAAAACGATTACTTAGTGATAAAGAGGTTTAAAACGATTACTTAGTGACAAATTAATACAATTAACACATATGGATTCTTCCATTTGGACCTTGTCAAACACAGCCTTAGTGTGACACAATCCAAGAGGTTTAAAGTTCAGTGCGTTGGTGGTCAATTTTATAGTTCAGTGCGTTATCGGCCAATAACAAATAGTTGAGTGCGATACAATCCAATTTCCCTTTCTTTTTTACTAAACTAGAGTCAACCCTCTCATCCATATCATAACTAAAAATAATTTAAATTTCCTCATTTCCTTGACCAACAGTCTATAACATAATAAAATACAGTGTAATGACCAAACGCAAAAGATCTTAACCTAACCTACTAAACATGAGAAGTGAAGAGTAAATTTTTTATTGATTTTTTTTCCCATCAGTTTAAACATGCTTTCTAAATGAATAATATATACAAAAAGATAATTTTTAGCGTAATTACGTTATTAGATTTATTACAGTAGTTTTACACTACATTAAAATAAATTTGTAATAATATTGAAAAAAATTAAAATAAAAATTTTTCTCCTTCGTTTCTCCGGAACCATTTGTAAGATAAAACTCAATTATATAAAAACGTTCTTCATAAAAGATGATCGAACACAAACAATGAGAGTACCCCTCATTGTTTTCCTTATAAGAGATGAGAAATTTAAGTCCTGCCAGCTCTAAAATGTTGTTGGGGGACCGGGTTACAGTGAATTTTTGGTTACGGATTTTTGGCAGGAAGTGTGAAAAATAAGATATTGGAGACATTTCAAGTCACAAAAAATCGCGAAAAGTTTCGTGTCGTGTAGCTGCTATATATTATTTTATTATTGTATAAAAACACACATACTCCGAAAAAGAGGGTGCGTGGTGCGATTACCTGCGGTTTCCATACCCTTATTCCGACAACTTCTATTCTTCTCCTTCACACCTTCAACTCCAACTGTCTCCTTCTTATTATATCCATTTCATCTCTCCTTCTTTCTTTATTATTATTATTATTATTATTATCACTATACCAGAAGAAGAGGTATAATAATAAAACACTCATCTACTTACTTTCATTTCCTTCACTTGCTTCCACATTATATTATTATTATTTTTAATGTTACTCTAATAACCACAAGTTAGTGTTAACTGTTTACGCTACTCTGTTTGTTTGTTGTGTTTTATTTACTTATTGTTTGGTTTTTGCTTGCAGATGCAGTTGCTTGTGAGTTTATTTATTATAACTTGATATGGTTTGTTTTGTGTTTTGAGGAGAAATGTAGATATATTATGGTAGTTTTAGGCATTTAACTATTTATGGCTGGGATGTTGCTTGATTTCGTGTAAATTTGTTCGTTAAGTTAGGGATTTTACTCCTGTGGTTGTTGTTGCTTGCTTATGTTGTTAATTGCAGTTGTTTGTGTACTTATATGATTTTTATGTGTTTTTAGAAGAAATGTAGATAGATTATGGTAGTTTTAGGTATATATGTTTCTGAAATGGAGGGTTTGTGGCTTGGATGTTGTTTGATTTTGTGAAATTTGTTCGTTAAGTTAGCGAATTTGCTCGAGTGGTTATTATTGCTTGCTTATGTTGTCAATTGCACTTGTTTGAGAAGAATGCAGTAGAGAAATGCAGGTATTATGTTGATTTTGTGGTGTTTAGGGCATGAAATGAAGTAGTTAAGACTTAGATTTTGTTTAATTTCATGAGTTTTGCTTGCTTGCAAGCTTATGGATTTTACTAGCATCAGGTTGAGGGGATTATGCTGATTTTGTGGTGTTTAAGGCATTGAAATGAAGGATCTGTACTCGGATTTCGCTTGATTAATTAACGAAAAAGGATCCCCTAATTTTAGTTGGGATCTGTAGATGCCCTTGGTTAATCATGGCTTCTTGTGTTGTTTACTGTTTAGGGCGTTGGATTTTGCTTGTTTTTATGAATTTAGTATTTTAGTTTGCTAAGTAAGAGATTTTACTCAGGTGGTACGGTAGTTTAAAGAGGTTAGATTAGGCTGGGAGGCTGTTTTCGGGTCGATTTTTAAGTTAGTTGCCATATATTAAGTTTATACATGATTACAATAATGCAAGCTAGTGACTAGAATGTGTATAAAGAATAGAGACAGATCATAGTCACATGAGCTACAATAAAACAGCAAAAGCACTATCAGATTGTCGGTGTGAATAATCCGTAGTTTCACTGCTGCATGGGAGTGTGTATTTGATAAGACTAATTTGAGAGTCAGGGGCGTTTGTCAACACTTTTGAAAATGATTATGACGTGTAATAAGTATTATTGGATAACCAGCTGTAAGCCTGTAATCAAACAGACAGCATGTGCTTTTCCTGTTTGAAGATGTGATAGTTAGATAGATGGTTGTTTTGAGTGTTTGGTAATTTCTGATTACTCAAGAATCTAAATGTAATTGACCCCTAAATAATCGTTATTCAGAATCAGTTTTGTTGTAACCACCCTTAAATTGTTTATCCAAAACTAATATTTTCACACCTAACTAATCAGATGATCATAATCCGGTTGATATTCTGATTATTCCATAACACTGGAAACTCTTCCTAGTGCTTGAACATTCATTGATATGAAAGTCACTTTTTTAAAAGTAATGCCAGACATCCCCTTACTATGATGGTTGCTTATAGAGTGTGTTTGAACAATGTTAAAAGTTGAAATGCTATGTTTGCTCATGGTTTTATTTTACTGTTGAATTTCAGCACTAAAATGTGGGATTGGCAAGGTGAAGATTATGGTTTGCAAGCAGGTAAGATTGAGTGAACATATATTCATCTGTTGTTAACATGATCAATATATATATAAAAATAGCATTATGTGATTGTGGATTTGTAGGTAGACACATATGACAAATTTTAATTTTATTCTGTTAAAATGGCTGTAAGCAGACGGTTCTCACAGCCTATGGAACAATGTAAATGAGAATCAAGATGATCTTTCTTGCGTGTTTGATGAAACGACCCCAGCAAAGTCCTTGGAGGATTTGGATTATCAAGTTAACTACAACGGTAATGTATATCTCTAAAAGAAACATCATGCATTATTACATTTTTGTTATAACTTACACAAATAATAAAAATGCAGAAAACATTAACAAGGGAATGGAGCCATGTACAGAAACCTACTCACAAGCAAAAAGACGTCGAATGCTGCATTTTGATAATGAGATTTCGGATGTGGATATTATGCCACTTTGTGAGGAGGACTTCTCATCTGTTAAGGTTAGTGTTACAAACTTAAACATGATACCAGACAACTCATATTACTTTATTAATCAAAAGAATCAAAACACTTTACAAACAATCAAACCCTCTCAACAGATCTAATCAAATCTCTCATAAACTGGACTCACTCAACAATCTCTCAATACCAATCAAACAGACTTACAAAGAGAATACCTAAACCAAATACAAGATGTATATGGTTATACAACAGAAACCCTAATCTGCTTTAGACGAGAGAGAGATAACAATAATATGAGAACGATAAGTGAGCTAACCCTAGCTCAGAGAATCAATAATCTATTTATAAGGGCTTTGGAACATTCCAGAGAGAAAGCACAAAACAACCATTCTGGATCGTTGGATATGATCACACGGATTGTGATCTAACGGCTTATAAAGACTTGCAAGATGAACTGGTTCAACCATAAGATGAACTTAATAAGTATCACTTGTGGGCCGAAGGCCAACACAATCTTCTGATCTTCTGAAGCCCAACTTCTGTCTGCTATCTACCAGCCCACAATGACTATCTACCAGCCCACACTGACTCCAGATGCTTAGCCCACGATCAATATCCATGCAATTCACAATGCATACCTTTCACTCAATAACAAACACATTTATAAGTAGTATACAATAATCTTTAAACAAAAGCCTAAAAGAGTTGGAAAGAATTACCTGATCAATATTTCAACACCCCCCCTCAACTCTTTTATGTCAATGGATCAAACAATAAGAAACTTTTTTCAGGTGTTACCCAAATGGGTCATACAAACAAAGATGTTTACACATTTCTTCATGTGCAGTAGCAAACAAGCCTTTTGTAAACAAGTCTGCAATTTGATCCTTTGTATCAATAGTAACAGTTTTAACAACACCTTTTACAATCTGATCTCTAAGAAAATAGAGATCTAGTTCAAAGTGCTTAGTTTTGTCATAAAATACCGGATTAGCAGCTATTGAAATAGCTGCATTGTTATCACAGTGTATTTCCACAGGTGTTTTAACCCATACATTCAACTCTTCAAGTAAATTTTTAAGCCACATTACTTCACAAGCAACAGAACACATAGCACGATATTCAGCCTCTGCTGATGACCTTGAAACTGTTGACTGTTTTTTGCTTTTCCATGAGACTAAATTGTCTCCCAGGAAAACACAAAACCCAGTAACAGATTTCCTGGTTTTGGTACACTTTCCCCAATCAGAGTCTGAAAAAGCTTTCAGATCAAACTTATCATTTTTCCTAAACTCAATTCCTCTTCCTGGGGATAGTTTCAAGTACCTCAACAGTTTAAAAGCTATTTTGACATGACCATTTAAAGGACAGTGCATGAACTGACTCAAGTAATGTACAGCATACGAAATATCAGGTCTTGTATGAGCAAGATAAATTAGTTTCCCAACTAACTGCTGATAAGCAGTAATATTTTCAACTTGTTTAGACTCATTTTCAGAAAATGAAGTTAACACATGATTTTGTTCAATAGGAACATTTACAGGTTTACACCCTAACATTCCATATTCTGACAATAAATCTGTGCAATACTTCCTTTGAGTTAAAACAAGATTATCTTTGTTTCTAATAACTTCAATTCCTAAAAAATATTGAAGTTTTCCTAAATCTTTTATCATGAATTTAGACTTAAGACTCAACTTAAGTTTCTCAATTTCATCAATAGAATTACCAGTAACAACAATGTCATCCACATACACTAAAAGAACAATAAACACAGAATTAGAATTCTTGAAAAACATAGAATGATCACATTTGCTTCTTTGAAAACCAAATTCAAATAAAACATTCACAAGTTTTTCATTCCACATTCTAGGTGCCTGTTTTAGGCCATACAGTGATTTTTTTAACCTACAAACTTTATTGTCTTCATTGTTACAATAACCCTCAGGAAGTTTCATGTAAACTTCCTCATTTAAATCTCCATACAAAAAAGCATTGTTTATATCTAACTGATACAATTCCCAATTATTATAAACTGCTAAAGAGATAACACACCTTACAGTAACAATTTTGACCACAGGAGCAAATGTCTCATCAAAATCAATCCCTTCCTTTTGACTATAACCTTTAGCTACTAACCTAGCCTTAAATCTTTCTATTTCACCATTAGACTTATACTTAATTTTATAAATCCATTTACACCCTACAATATTTTTATTTTTGGGTGTATCTACAATTGTCCATGTGTCATTTCTATTTAAGGCTTCAAGTTCATTATTCATAGCCTGAACCCATTCAGGACTTTTTGAAGCCTCAAAATAGTTTCTAGGTTCATAACTTTTGGACAATGTAGAGGCAAAACACTTTGATTCAACAGGTAAGTTAGCAAAATTAACAGATTTTTCAATGCCATATTTGACCTTTCCTTCAACAACATATTCATTAAACCTTGAAGGAAAAACAACACTCCTAGCAGACTTTCTAACACTACTGACACCAACAGACTCAGAAGTATCACCCTCAGAGCTGTTTTGGTTATCATGTGTAGTAGTCACATGATCTGCCTTATCAGAGTCACTAACACCTTTGTTTGACTGCTGAGTTCCAGCCAAGTCATCAACAAAGGTCTGACTTTCTGATTGCTGATGTCCATGTGTTCCTACATCTAACCTACCTTGCCCCTTTCCATCATCATTGGGCTCATTTACTTCAAAAACATTTTGAGAGTCTGTGTTTTCATAGTTGTCAAAAAAATTTAAGCTGTTTATATGTTTTTCAGAACTTGAATCAAAGCTATCAAAAATATTTTGTTCTTTAAAAGGAAAACAATTTTCAAAAAATTTAACATCCCTAGAATAACCAATAGTTTTACTATCTAGGCTAAACACTTTGTATCCCTTTTTTTCATTTGAATATCCTATAAGAACACATTTTTCAGCTTTGCTATTAAATTTATCAGAATCATTTAAAATTGTACAGAAACACAGACAACCAAACATTTTTAAATGTTCAAGAAAGGGTTCAAAACCATATAACAACTCATAAGGGGTCTTTCCTTTAAGCACACCAGAAGGAGTCCTATTAATCAAATAGGCAGCAGTCAAAACACATTCAGTCCAAAACCTAATAGGAATATTACTCTGAAACAACAGAGCTCTAGCAACATTTAAAAGATGCCTATGCTTCCTTTCAACAATTCCATTTTGTTGAGGAGTATAGGCACAAGTTGTTTGATGTATTATTCCCTTTTCCTTACAAAACCTTGACATTTGATTATTAACAAATTCAAGACCATTATCACTTCTAAAGCACTTAATATGTTTACCAAATTGAGTTTGAATAATATTAAAAAAATCTTTAATATGTTCAAACACATCAGTTTTTCCTTTTAGCAAACACACCCAAACAGCCCGGGAATAATCATCAACAATTGTGAGAAAATATCTAAAGCCATCTCTACTAACAACTTTATAAGGACCCCAAACATCCAAGTGAACAAGTTCACCAACTTGAGTTGATTTATGTTCACTTAAGGGAAAAGGTTCCCTATGTTGTTTGGCTCTATGACAAATTTCACAAGGTTGAGTTTTATCATGTTCTCCTAAGTTAAGTTTGGTTTTAAGAACATTTACAGCTTGTTCAGAAGGATGTCCTAATCTAGCATGCCAAATATCATACAGTTCAGTATTAAAACAGACCTTAGTATTCAAACATGCATTTCCACACATATACAATCCTTCAAACTGTCTACCAGTCACCAGGACCTTCTTGGTTAACCGGTCCTGTATGTAACAGGTACTTTCATCAAAACCAACATACAACTTATTATCCCTAGCAAGTTTATGTACTGAAATAAGATTAACCTTGTATTCAGGAACAACTAATACATCTTTTAAAACAACACCATTTGCTAAACAAACATTTCCTATTTTAGTTACCAAGGCTTTAGTGCCATTAGGATGATTAACATGTATATTTAAATCAGACACTTCAACATAATCAGTTAGTTCAACATCATTAGACACCATATGTTGACTAGCTCCTGAATCAACAATCCAGCCAAGTTTAATCTTATTCCCTACTTTACTTGCAAAACCAAATATTGGTTTACCACATATGTTAGCACAAAAGAAACTACCTGACACATTATAGCTCTGTGGATTTTCCTTAGACTTTTCATTTAGAAGACTCATCAATTTAGCCATTTGCTCAGTTGTCAAAGAAGGAATAGAAGCATTAGTATCAGTACTAACATTGTTACTATTACTATTATTTTTACCCTTCTTTGACTGATTACCCCTTGATCTCATCCAAGGGGGATAACCAATCAATTCAAAACACTTTTCAGCCAAGTGACCACTCTTATTGCAGTGTGTACATTTTAAAGTAGACTGACTAGTATTTTTATTACCAAACCTTTTATTAAACTCAGTAAACTGATCAGTTTTAGTTAAGAAACTAACAGTTTGAGTTTTCTTGTTAGCACCACTTGAATTTCTATGTGACTCTTCTCTAGAAACTACAGAATATGCCTCCTTTACAGATGGCAAAGTATCCCTAGTCAACAAGTTAGTTCTAACAGCTTGATAACTACTGTCTAAACCCATTAAAAACTGCATAAGTTTGATCATTTGGCTAAAATTGTTAAAGTCTTTTGAAGCATCACAGGTACATGGAGGTAATTGGAGTATTTGATCCAATTGCTTCCACATAACATTTAGTTTTTGATAATACTCAGAAACAGTAGTACCATCTTGACTAAAACAATTTATTTTTTGATATAAATCAAAAACCACAGAACCATCTATTTTATCATAAGTTTCTTTCAACTCTTTCCATACATCACTAGCAAGTTTAGAGAATACTTGACCTAAGTATAACTCTTCAGACATAGAGTTCAAAATCCATGTTAACACAATAGAATTACACCTATCCCATTGTCTAGCAAGAACAGGATCATCAACAGGTTTCTCACATTCTCCAGTTACAAATCCTAGTTTGTTTTTAACTTGCAAACCAAGAATCATTGCATTAGACCATACACTGTAGTTATCAGTTCCTTTTAATTTTATACTGACAATAGTTAAATTTGTTGAATCACTAGGATGGAGATAAAGAGGGTCTCCAGCATCTATTTTATTGACCAAAGTTATAGATGAGTCAACAATAGGCCCTTGACCCCCTCCACCTTGACCATCATTTTCATTAACCATTGTAAATCACACAAAAGAAACACAACAGCAGATCACACAAATCAGAACCACAGAGAAACACCACAACTAATCACACAAGAAACAACCAATCACAGAGAGACAAGAACCAACAGGTAAAAAACAGATCAAAGACACTTTGGCGAAGCTGTACTGGTGTTCCAGATCACTGGTTCATCACTCAAGGTGCCAGCGCAGGTCCTAGTACAGGAGCCTCCTAATTAACTCTAGACCAACCCTAAATCTAAACAGGGATACAAACCCTGGCACAGACTCCTTAGGACAAACTCTATGAGAATCCAGGAAAGATCTTACCAAGACGTACCCAAGTTAGGGTATACCAGTCAACTCGTAATATTACAGCCTTCACTTAGGGCTGTAATATCAGAGAGCAAAAGAAAATATGCCTTCCAGATCAACACACAGATCTTGAGAGTAGATCTGATTCCCCAAATCCAGTGACACCTCCAAGAACTAATCACCAGACTTATGCAACCAACAAGAAGATGATCAATCACCTTCAAACAGATCAGATAAACCCTAGAATCAGCGGAAGTCAACAACCAAGACCAATCAACAAAGCCTAGAGCTCTGATACCATGTTACAAACTTAAACATGATACCAGACAACTCATATTACTTTATTAATCAAAAGAATCAAAACACTTTACAAACAATCAAACCCTCTCAACAGATCTAATCAAATCTCTCATAAACTGGACTCACTCAACAATCTCTCAATACCAATCAAACAGACTTACAAAGAGAATACCTAAACCAAATACAAGATGTATATGGTTATACAACAGAAACCCTAATCTGCTTTAGACGAGAGAGAGATAACAATAATATGAGAACGATAAGTGAGCTAACCCTAGCTCAGAGAATCAATAATCTATTTATAAGGGCTTTGGAACATTCCAGAGAGAAAGCACAAAACAACCATTCTGGATCGTTGGATATGATCACACGGATTGTGATCTAACGGCTTATAAAGACTTGCAAGATGAACTGGTTCAACCATAAGATGAACTTAATAAGTATCACTTGTGGGCCGAAGGCCAACACAATCTTCTGATCTTCTGAAGCCCAACTTCTGTCTGCTATCTACCAGCCCACAATGACTATCTACCAGCCCACACTGACTCCAGATGCTTAGCCCACGATCAATATCCATGCAATTCACAATGCATACCTTTCACTCAATAACAAACACATTTATAAGTAGTATACAATAATCTTTAAACAAAAGCCTAAAAGAGTTGGAAAGAATTACCTGATCAATATTTCAACAGTTAGCTAAACTTGTTAGTAGTGTTATGTTTAATCAAGGGAAATAAATTATGTTACTTTAGGTGTTACCTTGTTGGCTTGTTGCACGAAATGAGTAGGTACAATATTAAGAGATAATATTGGATTTAAAAGTTTGAATCTGCATTTAATTGTTTAATCAAGAAATGTTTATGTTTTTGAACCTGTATCATACTATCATTTAATAAGTTATATTTGTTTTAAGAACCTCGTTAAATACGATACTATATCAGCATTGACGGAGTGACGGAGAAAATTTTGAACTATTTAGTTATAAATGGGTTGGTCACTTGATCGTGGTTATATTTTATCTCTAATGCCTCAAACAGGTAAAAAGATTTAGCTTAAAAGGAAATGGGTCAAATGAATTGAAAGTCGCCCATCATGTATTTTAATGCATAAAAACGGCATAAATCATTTTATTCAAAATATATTGATTTGTACAGTAAAAATATATTGTTTCTTATTATATTTGACATACTAAATAACAAATAAATGTTAAAAAAATTTGGACAAAAAAAAAGTTTTAGGTAAACAAAAGCTTATCGTTTTGATCCATTTTGACCCGTACCCAACTCATCCAGCCCGCCTAATTTGTCACCTCTTATCAGCACTTGTTCGGTGATATCAAATCTGAAATAAGTAAAAACTTAGTTTGTTTATTTGGCGAATTGGTTCGTCTTGTTGGATTTTTTTTCTTTTCTTTTCTTTTTTTTCTTTTATTTTCATTTCTCTTTTTGTGGGACCTATTAATTGTAAAAGGTTTTCTGTGAGATGATGCTAACTATCCTATGTGTTAAATGAGCAGGAATGGGAGGCGTCAATGGATGAAGCTTTATCTGATATGACTCAATGGGTTGCTGGATTTGCAGGTTTGTGTTTTAGACTTTTAGTGTGTTTTAGACTTTTAGTTATTAAAATGGCATTTCACGTATCTATTTGTTTTCAATATTACAACGTTAAACAATGTAGGCACGTCCAAACACTAATTTGTTGTGCGTGTTTGTATTACAACTGTTATCTGATTCGCAAATGACTCGATATCACATAATCACTTTCATATTACACACATACAAACACCTCCATGATTGTTTGTAGGCACGTCCAAACACTAATTTGTTGTGCGTGTTTGTATTACAACCGTTATCTGATTCGCAAATGACTCGATATCACATAATCACTTTCAAATTACACACATACAAACACCTCCATGATTGTTTCTTTTGAGCAACTGGACATTGATCATCTATCATGTTTCAAATATTTAATAAAATCCTTGTATTAACTGTGAGCACTTAATTCATTGTTTCCCAGATGATACATCTGGATCTGGTAATGCGGGTCTTGATCAGTCTTCAGAGGAATGGCTAGCCGATTGTCTAATCAATGATACAGAAATGCATTTACACGTTGATGATTTGTATGTTTCTTTCTACTTCATGGTAATTCATTAATTTAACGACCCAAAATATTAAATTAATTACAATATGTCGAAAACAGGAATCCATCTGGATCCACTGCTCTTCAGATTGATCTCACTGGTACACAAGCTATCTAATAGTTCATGGTTGCCATTTATTTATAAAATATCTTTTACTAAATCATAACTTTAATATATAGGGTCAAACAATTCTGAACCTGAGAACGAATGTGGTACTGGTCAAAAGCTCCCCACTCCTACCCGTAAAAATGTCGTCTTTAAAGGTTTGTTTCATTTCTAAAGTTTTATTCATTTTCCTTTTATGGTTCATTTCAAATATATACAAGCCAAGCCCGAGCTCACCAAGGCTCGGGCTTGGCTCATTTAACTTAATAGAGCTCGAGTTCGAGTTTGTATTTAAAGCTTGAGCTGAGCTCATTTATTATTAATTTGACTATTTTTTGTTGTTGTATTTATGTACAAATTCAATTAATTTTGTAATGTTCAGGGAAAAGGTCTTTTATCAGGACACCAACAAAAATGACTTCATCAGTTGTGCTTCCTTTTGCCTTGGTAAAACCATGTGGTATGCAAGGAGCTGTTACCATAAAAGACATAAACCAGAAAATACTCACTCCACCGCCATCAAAATCGAAGAAACATAACGAAAATGCCTCAAAGTCGTATCCTACTTCAGCCTTTTCAGGCAAACCCGTTGTTGGTAAGACCAAGATTCGTACCGAAGGAGGAAAAGGCAGCATTACAATTATGAGAACCAAAGGATGATCAAAGTAAGTGCTTTCGGTCCTTTAAGTTAATCTGTTTTGTGGGTAGTTTCTCCCCAAAAAATGAGAAGAAAAAAACAATCAGAAAAGGGTAAAGAGAAACATTTTGGTGGCCATTATTAAGTTGTCGAATTATGCTAAGTGTTTGTATCTTCATGAAATGGTTTTAGCTAGCAGATTCCTGTTTTATCCTTTTGTATCTAGAAAAATACAAGTGAAATTATGTTGTATTTGTATGTTATTTTTGTCATATATTCTTGTCAGGTGGAGTGGGACTGGTTGTATATTTTACAATCATAAGACATTATTTTAGGGGGTGTTTAGATGTATGGTATTGCTTCAAACTGAGAACCGGTTTTTGAAACACTTTGAACCGAGGACCTACCTATCCGAGAACTGTTTTTTCTCCCAAAACTTGAGAACCCCGAACCAACAAGACCAGACTAGTTCGGTTTTGTTGAACACTCATGCCTGACTAATTTTACGCACTTCTTAGTTGTAGTATTTGTATTCTTCTATTGACTGCTTATAAAATGAAGAGACACATTACCAACTAGCAAAGAATGACCCCAATTCTGGTCCAGACAGGTCACACTTAGTTGGGACCATTAAGAAAAAACTTAACCCTACTCTCTTTTACAGCTATATCATGGTTAGAACCTGGTCTAGATCTAGACCGGACCGCGGGTAGGCTCAAGCCTTGTTAGGAATGGGTATATTAGGAGTTTAGGACCATCTTTTTGGAATCATTTATTTTTAGTATTCTGTGTTTGCTTGATAGTTGATAGTTGATAATGTAAAGGTAAGCATAAGATGGTGAAAAAGGTAAACATAATGGATCAAAGCTGTCATAAAAGCTCATAATGGCAATTCATGGATATGGGTGTTTAACTAACAAGGCAAATCCCCATATTTGTAAAGTATGCACAACAGTTGGTACAATAAAGCCCGAACTTTAATTGGCCCATTGCATTAATAGCAAAAATGGGCTGGTTGGGTAAATGAGTTTTAGATGAAAGAGTTCTGAGGGGGACGGGGCGCTTTACTAGATTTTTTTTTTCAACTTCACTGATTTCTACCAATCCTTCACTGCCATATCACTTCACTGAAACAGTTTTTTGAAGGCAACACTACACTGGAAATAAAATAGAGAAAAAGACAAAAGGGGGAGAGAGAAACTCACGGGTATCAGCCAGTTGACTACAACCAGATTTTGGTTCACGGGACCATTACCAGCATGGGTGGCGGCGATCTTACCGTGCTGGTAATGGGGTACCCGTGACCAATTCTAGTAGCGCCCCGTCCCCCCTTAATATCCCAGTAGTAAAGGTGTTTAAATTCCGTATAATAGAGGTTGTGGTGTATTATCCTAGAAAAACTAGGAATTGCTTTTCCAAACAAAGATGATTCGGTTACTCTTATGTGGGTTAAAATAAGAGGCATTCATCAAGGTTAGTTTTCGGGTTATTTAGGTTATTCTAATTGGTTCGAAAAATGATATTAGAGTAATTTTGTTTGAAATGTGGTTTTTAACTAGTTTGACTTGTATAGTCTATATTTTATTATACATGTTCTCTTATTTACTGTTTTAGCTAGTCATCATCATATAAAACAATTGAAATTGTCACTTTCATTGATAAAATGATTGCGTGAATTTCGTTTCTAAAATGTTAATAATCATTTCGAACACATCCGATCACCTTTCAAAAAGACCGATAATAATAATTAATAATCATAACGACGAGGATGCCTTTAAAGAATAGAATATTAAATTGAATTAAATTATATATTGTAGGAGGAGTTAGTAAAAGGAATATTTGGAACTCGGTTTGTATTCAATTATCATGCCGGTTGAGTTTATTCCTTTATTTTTCCTCATAGAATCCAAAAAATCAAACTAAAGTTTCGATCATCAACTAATTGACTTAATTTGCGTCTAGCGAAAAACCGTGACCTTACCTACATTGTTTACGAAAATTAAAAGAATTCTGGATGTCTGTTTTAGTATCCGAAAATTCGGATACGTATCAATATCTGGATTTTTAGATATCCAGTTTTGAACACCATTACCCCTTGGTTATGACAATTTGTTAAGACTTATATATAGAGTGTTAGGTTTTTTTCAGAAGAGGGTTTTAGTGCGAGAAGTGCGAGAAGAAACGTAAATCTTAATTAATATTAGTAATGGTTCTTATATTTTTGAAGTTTTTACTTTTTATATATCATTTTTATGTTATATATATACAAAAACCCATAAAATTAATGCATTCAAATGTTTTTTTAAGGTTTAAACTTTCCCTACACATGTGTTATATTATGCGTAGGTAATGTTCCTGTACAAAATTTGTACATGTGTAGGTTATATAAATTAATGAAATTATTTTATATACATGGTTTATTTTTTAGATAGATGAATAAACAACACATTTCAACACTTTTCTTATATTTTTATTTTTTTTTAAATGATAAAAATGAGTTATTTATTTTCTTCTCGCACTTCTCACACTAAAACCTCTTCTTAAATGAACCATCCCCTATATATAGAAATTATAACTTTTTAAGGAAAAAAAACACAATTAAGACCATCTAGATGCAACTGATAGAATTTTTTTTTTGGTGAATTCTGACTGAAATCTCTGATTTAACCACTAAAAACCAAGCTAGTTATCGGTTGAACCGATGGTTTCCAAATATTGTTTTCATCACACTTCATGATGTCTTAAAAAGTACAATATTAATAATAAGGGATTGTAGATTCATATACCCCCTATTTAGGATTTATACACCCTGGCCCACATCACATACCAATAGGAGGCTGCCACATACCCCAAAATGTAATGTCACACCTTCAGAATGTGACGTCACAGGATGTATGAATCCTACTAATGAAACAATAATTTTGGTTCTTGGATTCTATAATTCTATTGTCACAAAATTTGGTTCTTAAAAAGTAGTAATGAACAAAACTTGTGTCCTCATGGGCCTACTGGCACTCTTTCCCTTTTAACTCATGAAACCGGCATGCACTTCAGTAACTGTGAACACCAACCCATCAGTCCATCACTATCGATCACAGCCTATATGCTTGCATGGTTAAGATTCAATTTCAACACTACACATTATTTTCTTACATTACACATTATATTTCTTACATTACAGCTGTGGGGTCAAGTTATGCTATATAGTTTAACAAAAATGAGTAAGGTGATACAAAAAACATATTGGATCACGAAATATAACACAATGAGTTTTGGAAAATATAACACAATGTCAATAAATATAAAACAATGCTGAGTAAAAATGATACAATGAATCACAAAAATGACACAATGGAAAAAATAAAGAAAAACATAATGCAACATAAAAGACACAATGATATAACACAAATTCTAAAAAGTACAAGCTAAAAATCAAAAAAATAAAAAACCTAAAAACTAAGATCTTAGGGTTCGATGAGACGGTTCCAATGTCGCTTAAATAAGTTCAATCGGACTTCATTTGATACCCTTCCTACGACTTTCTATTTTTCTTTCACTATGTATTTGATCATAACCCTACAACTGCATATAGTTTAAAATAAGGGAATTGGAATTAAATAATCCCACATTTTTATCGGGTTAGAATACAATAATCCCAACTTGAAATCTGAAATCTAACAAGCCCAACTTGTATTGGTTTTTATTTTACTGGACCAAAACTAACTAGGTTTAACTCAGTTAGCTTTTTGCCTACGTGATATGCCATAAAGTGCAAGTGGGTTAATAGAATGCATAAAACACGTAAGCAGAACACTAACAGTGTTAAACCTAGTTAGCTTTGATCCAATGAAATAAAAACCAAGACAAGTTTGGGCTGTTAGATTTCAATTTTCAAGTTAGAATTATTCATTTATAACCCAATAAAGTTAGGATTATTTAATTTCAATTCCCCTCTACAAGATAAAATTTAGTTTTATCAACACAACACATAAACCACTAAAGTTAATACCATTACTCAAATACACATAAACCCAGAGCCGGCCCTAGGGGTGGGCGAGCCGCACCCCTGGCCGAGGCCCGTTTTTTCCCGGGGCCTAAATTTGTATTTTTTTTCTTGTAAAAATTATATATATAGAGAGAGAACACATTTTGTAAAGAAAACATGCTTTGGCCTAGTGGTTATCACCTTGCATCCTTGCTACCATGTTGCTGTTTCGATTCCTCTCCTTTCACGTTTTGGCCCGTTTCATTTATTTTTTATTAAAGCGTCAACTTTTGTTTTCAACTTCTGCCTTTCTATTCTTTTGCTTTCCTTCCCCATTATTGGTTTTTAATTTTTCATTCTTATTTTGTTTTCTTGGTTAATTTTTTTTCGTATCATACTATGTTATTGTTTTTTAGAATTTTTCTTTTGTAATTTGTTTTTTAATATCATGTTATTATTTTCTATAATTAGTTGTAGACTCATAATTTTAGCATTCATTTCAAATATTGACCCACAAATACGGGCCTACGTGGGCTCAATCATTACGGTATGTCATTTATACTACATTTTTGTTATGTTTAATGCTATAACGTTAATTGTCGTTTTAAAAAATTAGTTTATATAACTGGCTAGGCCCTAAGGGCCTTTTTTTTGAGTTCGTACAAGGCACTTGAATTCTCAGGACCGGCTCTGCATAAACCACTAAAGTTAATACCATTACTCGAATAAATCACTTTATAAGGATGTGAAACATGAATCGAATGTGTGAAACATGAATTACAATGTGAGACATCTGCTAAAGAGACTATCCTTCGATCACTGTAGGATTAAACATAAAAAATATGTAATTTCTGTTATTTTCATGGATAGTACAGCATTCATTGCACATGGAGACATGATTAGGGAGATGAGTAAGGTTTTCATATTGTTTTGCTATAAATATGAAAGAATAGGAAATAAATGCTCTTGCAGTCAATTTAAAGGCCAACAACGAGTTTCCATTTTTTTCGTCTGCATGAATTAAATGTATTTTTTTTATAAATAAAAACTAAATAAGTCTTTTTTTGAACGACTAACAAAAGCTCGATCACCTAGTCCATCACCAATTCATACGAAACCACCGATCATGTACACTCTAGTAAAATCCTGACTCAACCCTAGATCAATTTTGCTCAGGTGAGACTCAAATCTGTTACTTCAACATCAAAAGGTCAAAAGACTGTCAATACACCAAAACATCATCAAAAAATTGAAAATAAAACTTGATTATTTATTGATTTATGATCTAAAAAATATCAAGAACTTCCAAAATCAAGTTATTACACAACGGACAACTAGCTCTTTTAACAAACAACTCCCTTGAACATAGTCTACAGAACGTGTGTCCACATGGGATAAACGCTGCACCCTTATGCCTTACCATGCACACACAGCAGTTATTATAACCGTCACCACCATAACCACCACCTTCTTCCACCACAACCTCTTCTTCACCGTCAATATTATTCATATACGCAGACGCCTCCAATTCCAGCAACGACATTAACGACATTCTCACCGCCGACACACGCCCTCCCCCCTCACCCCCGCCCCTTCTATCCATCTCCACAATACGGTTATCCACGGTGCTAACGTGCGCACTTCCCTCGGTGCTAACCTGCGCCCGAGGCCCAACGCTAACGTGCGCCTGAGGGTCAACACTAGCCTGCGCAGACGGGTTGGTGCTAACGAGCGCGGTACTGGGTGTGCTAACGTGCGCGGTACCAGGTGTGCTAACGTGCGCATGGGGGCCGATGACAGGCACGGTGGTTGTAGAGAGAGGGCCGTACAGTTTTAGCCGTAGTTTGTCTTTGAACATCTTCCACGTCTTCTTGGACTCCTTTTCGTAACTGGGGTCGTCACGGATAAGATCAAGAAGCGTCCGAGCATGAATACGATACGGAGGCGTTTGTTTGATGGATAGGATTCCGCCTAAGGTTAAACCGACCGATGAGGACGACGTCGTTTCTCCAATGTACTCGCCCATTTCACAAACGGAAAACAATAACCGAATCAATAATAAAAGGGAAGGAAGGGGTCAAGAATTGAGATAAAATTGTGAATGGAGAGGAATCAATAGAGATGAAATATGTAATAATGTCAAAAGATGATTGTGTGGTGAAGGATTTGGATGTGGATTGTGATGATGATGATGATGAGTTGCTTCTTTTTGTTAGTATGTGTTGAAGTTATGTATGTGTGAGTGGTCAATTTACGTACAGTTCGTTGGAGAGAGGGATGGGTTATGGAGTGAGGGACACTGAGGCGAGTCTTGTGGGACGCGCTTTATGAGGAGGATAGAAGCGCGGTATCATGTCCTAGTTTAATAATAAAAAAAATAGTGATTTGCTGGCTTATTTTTTTTTTAAACTTTTAACATATTATTTAACTAGTATTTTGCCCATTGCGTATTGTGACGACACGCAATATAAAACATAATGCGTAAAAGACAATTATAAAAAATGTAAAACAAATTGCTAGACACGAAGTGTAAACCACAATGCATAAGACACAATGCGATAACGATAAACACGATGTGTAAAAGATAGCTATAAAATTGTAAAAAAAAAAGCTAGATACAAAGTGTAAAACACCATGCATAAGTCACAAATACACAATGCGCTATAGATAATTTGTAAAATACAATGCGTAAAGACAATAACTGAAAAGTGGTAAAACAGTACATTTAACTAAGTGCAAAGTGTTTCATGGCCAACGATTCGATTTCGGAAAAATGGACCGATATTAATAATAGATGTCATGCATTTTTGGAAGTCTACCAACGTTACGACGGCAATAGGGATTAGGGGGTAACGACATGAAACAAGATTTTGAAGAAATGAATCGACGACTTTAAGATATTCGAGACCTTGACCAAAGACGTTTGGAAAGTATGTAATAAAGAGTGGTCGAAAATAAAAAGTTCGCGCCAATCCAAGAATTGAGGCAAATGGAAAAGATATCGAGTTTTTGTCTAAACCGATCGACCACCTCCACAGAGACGCATTACGTCTAGCACAACTTCATCGCAACAAATCCTTGAGAAATATAACCTCTAGAAATGTTTCTTTTTTTAGTATGTTTTGGTTTTTTGAAGGTATTGTAATTTTTTTACTTGGTATTAAAATGCTTTTTGTTTTAATTTAAAAATAAAATAAAATAATAATTGGGTAATCATTTGAGGTAGGGCTGCAAGCCTGCAAACGAACTGAACGAACATGAACAAAATATTGTTTGTGTTCGTTTGTTAAGGAATATATGTGCTCACGAACAGTTCATGAACACTTACCAAATGAGATTTTCTGTCGTATTCGTTTGTTAAGAAAATGCTCTTGTTCGTGTTCGTTTGTTAATTTTGTTCATGAACGCAATCGAACGCAAACGGACATCCATGAACACAAACGAACACAAATAAGCGTTCATGAATGGAAATAAGCACAAACTGACATACATTTAACTTTCGAATATGATCATTTTCATATATATTAAGACATTATCCAGAACCATCCAAAATATAACATAATGATCCAAACATACTTGATACTCAACAGACTATTGGTAAACGCAATAAAGTAGGGTATCAAAAAACTAAAACTGCATCTTAAACTTGAAGTCTTCTGTAATCTACCCAAAATAAACTTGAAGTCATCAAACGAACATAAACGAACACGTTACCGAACGTTCACGAACATAAACGAACGAACGCGACCTATATTCATGTTCGTTCCTTTAATAAACGAACACAAACGAACTTCCCGCCAAACAGTTCATGAACCGTTCGCTGAAAGTTCAGCTCATTTGCAACCCTAATTGGAGGGGCATTATGGGGCCTTAAACCACTACACCAGTACACCCTTTATTTTTTTGCCCCCACGGTGACTAGGATACCATATGTCACAATTTACCTAACTTGGGATCTTAAATTTAAGGCCCACTACACATAGTGTTAAGGATACTTGTTATTCTTACATTAAAAAGTAGTTTTAGACTGTCTGTTGTGGACGCGCGGGCAGCACGACGCGAACGAGGTTTCAGCGCCCGTGCTCACCCCCAGCCACAACAGTCCCACGTGAACAGTCCCAGCGCGAGCACAAGCAACGGTGGTCGCGTGGGTTAACGGGAAAAAGTGACCTTTGGTCGCGCCGTTGCTCATCTCCAGCCACAATAGGGTCAAGTGACCGGATTACTTGATAGTCACGTCAGTGGCTCGTGCCCGTTTGCTCGCGCGTCCACAACTTGACTGCCTTAGAAGGGACTAGGAGTTTCTAAATTTGTCATCATCTTGATTCTTTTTTTTTTTCTAATGCAATTTTATAAAATATAACGTGGTTAGGTAATCTTACATTCTTATGGGTCACCTGCCCATTGTGCCATTGTGGTTTGTTTAGAGTGGTTCGGCCGTTTGACCCACTCTCTCATCTCCTTTTGAGTTTGCACAACGACCCTTGGCTTTAGTTTAGTTATATATTTATGTAGAGAGGGAGTCAGTACAGAACATATTAGAAAATACAAAAAATTGCCCAACTGATTCCACATAGTGAATTAAGGATAATCACATACAAATTTTTAAAAGAAGATTCATAAAAATCACATAAATACTTCTACTTTACAGATATTATCACATTCAATTCAATAAATAAATAAGTATTTACACGGTTCTTATAGTTCTAATGGTTAATTGGTTACTTTTGATTAAACGTTATAAACTTATTTACTGATTTAAGATAAAAGCGAACGCTTTTGGTTTAACTTGGAGCGTAACACATATAAATACAAAAATAATATTTAATCGCATATTGAGTTGGTCTGGTATTTAGGTCATGCGTTTTGCGACATGACTGCTAAACCGAACGAAAAGTAGACGTACAAACGTTGAACCATGCACGTTAACATGTAAAAATTAGAATAAAACGTTAAATATAGAAATCACTTTATGACACTACAATGAAAACGGATAAAAGCATTACAAATAACGTGAGGTAGATTTTGGAATTAGAAAATGTTAACCATTAAAACTATTGTGATTATCCAAGAGTTTGGGTCTCTCATCATTTTATGGACAATTTTTTAGCTCCCCGTAAAGTTGATTTTTGACCAACCCTTTTGGGCTATATCTTTTTCTAAGCGTTTTGGATATGAAGATTCAAAAGTTAGTTCTTACCTGTCAACTACAAAAGAGAAGACAAACTTGATTAGATCTCTAGGATTAGACCTGCAAAACTAGCAAAAACCGTTAGGCTCGTCATAGGGGAGGATGGAGGGCCTCTTTGTGACCACCCTCCGGCATGAGGATAAGTATTTGTTTATTGAGAGAAAATGTAGATAGAGAGAGAGAGAGGTTCGGAGTGTATGTGTACGTGTGTTACCTGTACTTTTGAGGGGGTATTTATACTAGTCAGAAATGTTGTACTATCATTCGGCCTAGTAGTACTAACCCTTAGTGCTTTTGACCTCTGGCCCATTTTATGTACTTGATGTACCGGACTTTTGGGATATTTATGAGACTCGGCCCCTTGTTGGGGCCGCGTCTCATTATGTGTGATTCAGAATCGATGCTTTATACCACTTTAGGGTAAATAGATGAAATCTGAGAGTATGACATGTTGTATTTGATATATTCGAAAAGTCAAAACATGTAACATGACATTCTGATCAATAAATATGTCATAAATCTGAGATTAATTTCACAATTTGCGTTTAGTTTACACGAGTTAGAGTTGGTTTTGGGTCGAAACCGCGAATACATTTAGTTAAATAAGTTGTATTCGGGTCCACATGACGGTTTGACATGTTTAGTCATATACTTTTTTTTAATAATTATTTTGTTATTTACTTAAATTGATTTGGTAGTTCGTACCAATATTTAAAAGATAGAAAAGAAACAAGTGTCAAGTTTTAAATATGTTTACGATTGTAAATTTGTAATGTTAAACACAGTTATAGTATTAATATGCAAACAATTTTTTTTAAATAAAAATGAAAAACTGGGTAAAACATGGCGTGTTCGTGCCAAGTCATGAAAAATCGTATTATATTCAGGTTTATTGGTCTGACACGATTTACAGAATTGTGTCGAGGTTTTAGGTTCATTTTCAGTTTGGCCAGTTAACTTACAAACGCGGTCCGCTTAGAAGACCAAAATTATCATTCCAAGAGGTTATCATAAGTTATTACGTCTCAATTCTATAATTGTTATATAACATCCTTTAAAATTATTAAAAACAGCAAATAAGACAAATGACTAGGGGGAACATTAGGTAAATGCTATTAGTCGCACTTGAAGATCTATGCCAAATTGCCAATCATTTAGGCAATGAGGTCCCCAACCAAAGTTGAAATTGGAAGCTGTCGACAAATAATTGGATAAATGTCAATTCACAAGCCAATTTTCTCCTATATCTTTACAAATCGACCACATACTTTTTCTTATAATCATCACCGAAATAATAGAGAAATTATAAAATGATATAAGAGCACCTCCAATACATGATGCATTGGAGAAGAGGTGTCCGAGTGTTTTAGTCCATGGAGAACGACTCTTTCGGATCAAGCTGGTGGGGAACACACATAATTTCTTTTTATATAAAAAAAGTGGAGAGTGAGGTAGAGGTTTGAAGTAGAAAACAAAATATAACTTTTTAAGGTTGTTTTGAAATCTAATGTGACAGATCAGAATTTATTATGCATTGTGGGAGCTTTAGTGCTTATAAATTGAGTATGATTTTAGACCTTGAGGTATACTTTAACCTCCCTTTAACTCCACCTCGATAACATATCACTTATTTTTCTCTATTTCGCTCCACCTCAACCCAAGGAAATGGTTTACTGACATTAATTTATCTAACCATATATTTTTAGTGGTTTTGGTTAAAAAAGGAAAATAATTTAATGTAGACTTTTAACATTCGATTAACATTTTAACAAACTCTTTTAACGCCCCCCCCCCCCCCCCCCCTCTAACACAAGGAGTGAGTGGTATGCAATGCAAGTTAACATGTCATGTCACCCTTAACGCTCTAGATGTTAAAGTACACCTTAGGGCTTTATATGGGTAATTTTTGTAACTCTTTTGAAGATTTTTATTAACTATAAAATCAAAAAGGGAAACTAGTGACATCTTATTGGAATTTAATGTTAGATATTTTCCATTGTATGTCTCTTAAGATCAATTGTGTAGTAGAGCTACGAGAAAAGAAAATTTAAATGAAATTCCTTTTGACACATCTCATAGGCTCATAACCTAAACAAGTGGAATACATGAACGAATTTTATTAGCAATTTTGGGGCTCAATAAATGGATCAAATAGATATTATGGGCATCTAAGGCCGATGTATGATTATATTGTTTATGGAGCCCAAGTATGGGCATCCAAAAATTGACGGACAAGCCCACCTAAAGTAGGGGAGGCTCATTCCCCTCAAATTGTGTGTTCGTTTGTCCTAGGTGTTTGGCACGACCAACCGTCTCTATATGATCATTCGCCGGTCGCTTTTCAAAAAAATAAAAAAATAAATCATCATCATACTCAGTTAATCCCACCAATAGCAAAGCTAAGGTAGGGTCTGAGGAGGGTAAGATATAGACAGTCTTACCTTTACCCTGTGGAAATAGAGAGGCTGCTTCCAGTGAGACCAACGGCTCAACAGTGGTTTTGTATCAAGGCTTGGGCATAAGGCGCATAACACTTAGCAATCGGGACAAGCTCGATTGGTGCATGTGACCCTTGTATTTTGGCTATCAACGCCACCACATGATGCATGATTAACCATCCATCGTTTTTAATGTTATTTTCACAAAAATAGTAAAATAACGTTAAAATTAGTGCAACTTTACTTTTGCCTCCCAGGGCCACACATATATACATTATATGCGCACAACCGTAAGAAAGAAAGAAACTAACCTACTTTCATCTTTTTATTATGTAACCCGACCAGGAACGGACAAAAAAGGTTTTAACATTTTTGCGGTAGACAGCTAACCCACAAAAGTTTCCCATCTCCATAGATCTCATGGGTCCACATTGGTTGGATCAGGTTTATGCCATCTATGCAATGGCAATGTTGAGTGTGGTGTGTAGTGGCGACTCATGCTTTTTGGATGCATAAATCGAAACGAAAATACACACATACAGATTACTTGTTCTTCCAGACGGTATACTATACACAGCTATTAAATATTGTATTTCATTAATAATTTGTTTTTCTAAATACAGCAAGTGATGAGGTTATATGTGTTAGAAGTATATTTCGGGTTTCTTTACACCTGTTCTTTTTTAAGTTATTATTTTTAATCCGTTCGTTCAAAATTGTAACGATGAACCATAATGTGAAGATAGTTACAGTATTTGTGTAATGCATATTTTACAATCCATCAACTAATGAACTGTATCACAGACAAATAACAATACGATAAATTAATCACATAAGTATCCATACATTATTCGTTATTCATGAGGATATATAAGCAATGATTCTCATAATGCCGTTGTGCAGAATCTTGCATTGAATATACAGCGATTTGACGCAAAATCTGCAAGTTTTTTCACCAGAAGAACTCGGAATGGTGCAATGGAGTTACTCAAAGAAAGGGTCTCCCTCATAGAAGACTTCGCTTGGATCCATACGAATGAAACTGACATGAATATCATCGTTCCCCATTTCACGTTGTGCTTCTTGAATTCTATTTACAGACTCAAGTACACAAGAGTTTGAATAATCAATCTCGATATGCTCAAGTGTGTAGCTGTTTCCTAGTCCCAGCGGAATTTCCTTCAGATCATCACAACTTTTCACTACTAGTTTCCTGAGGCGTGGGAAGTTTATGCTAGAAGCTTCCCAGTCACGGATGTTCAGCTTCTCTAATTTCAAGTATTTCAACTGGTGAAACTGCTCATCACCGGTTTCCCACAGGTGTCCCTTAATCGAAGAGTCTAGTAATTTGAGAACCTCAAGTTTGGGTAATCGCTGAATTGTTGACATGTAATCCCAACGAAGACATAGACCTTTTAAGGTAAGTTTTTTCAAAGTTTCTGGGAACCTTATTGGGTTCTCTGTAGTTAACGAGTCATAACCCTCCTTCTCTATGTTCAAAGCTTCAAGACGAGTTAGCAATGAAAAGTTAAGTGAACGGTGACTGCTTGATATTGAAGCAATATAACACCCAAGCTTCTTGAGATTAGGAAAAGATTTATGTAAACAGAAATCCATGTCATCTAATCTTATCCTGGACAATGTTTGCAAGTTGAACAACCTATGAACATGGAAATCAACTGGGATGTCAATTCTATTACAGCGCAAATGTCTAAGATTCACCATATTATCTGGTATATCTAAGCTTTGAAACTTGCCTTTAATAATTAGAGTTTGAAGGCTCCCAAAATTGGTTGTTGAGAATAAAGATTCAGTGGTCTCTAAGTATAAGGGTTCACTGACCTTTGAGAAGGAAGACTGATAGCTGCGCAACCACACTGCTAAGTACCTTAAATGAACTAGCATTCTTATCTTGTCAAGGCTAAACATAGGAATATTTAGTAAATCCAATACCCTAAGAAGCAAAAAGGAAGGAACCCAACTTGTAGTACTATCCAACAGATGGTTTTCATGAAAGCACAACACAGACCTTGTGTGTGTATAAAAATCATAAGGGAACTTACACAAAACTTCATAGTCTGTGAACAGGCGGCGTTCATTCACCATGTTGGAAGTAAAAGCGACAAAAGGACTATTGTTTGATATTGGCATACTCATTTTCTTGAGGAAATTTCCTTCGGAAGCTTTTTTCAAGCACAGTTCTCTCAAAAGATCATGCAGAAGACATGATTTAACTCCTCCATCCGAACTTCTATCAGCAATAATTAAAAGATTTCTGTCAATTAGATCCATCAGGTTATACTCACCTTCTTCCTCCAAGCTTCTTTGACCTGATTCTTTTATAAACCCTTCGGCCATCCAAAGCCTGATCAACGTCTTCACTTGGACTTTGTAGTCTTCTGGAAAGCCGCCGACATAGAGAAAGCATTTCTTCAAGTGACAAGGTAGATGGTCATAACTCAAAGCTAGCGTATCCAAGCATCCGTTGGGGTCACCAATAATGTATGAACCCACACGTTCGGCAATTTTCTCCCACGAATCTTTCGTTTTCTCTCCGTTCTCCAAAAGTCCTGCTATAACAACTAAAGCAAGTGGTAATCCTCCACACTTTTTAGCTATATGCTTCCCTGTGTCAATCAAATTTTCAGGGCATTCATCTCCTCTGAAAGTTTTCCTACACAGTAGCTCCCAACTTTGATCTTCGTTTAAATGTCCTAGGTTGTGAGTGAAACCACCCCGGCTTGCATGTAAAGCGACTTCAGTAAGCCGGGTGGTCACAAGAACTCTACTACCCGTGTTATCATCAGGAAAACATAGTCCCACATCATCCCATGCCTTACAACTCCAGATATCATCAATGACCATCAAATATCTCCTGCCTTTTAGGCTCTGATACAACATTTGGGCAAGTTTTGATTCACTCGTTGCTTCATGAACGGATTTGCCTATTGACACCAGTAGCTGTAATAACATATTTCGCTTTGAATGTGCTTGAGAAACAGTAATCCAGCCACGCATATCGAACTGATACTTGACAAGAGAATCGTTGAATATTTTGGTAGCTAGAGTAGTCTTACCCAGTCCTCCCATGCCAACAATAGGGATTATGTCTAGCTTCTTACGATGTCCAGTAAGTCTATCTATTATTGATAGTGCATCATCATCAAAGCCTACAATCAATTCTTCACTGAATATTTTGGTAGCCAGAGTAGTCTTACCTAGTTCTTCCGTACCCACAATCGAGACTTTATCTAACTTGTTATCCGTCATCACGTCTTGCCGGTTAACAAGTTGGTTCTGCAACAAGTTCCCCTTGTGATTATAAATACTCATGATCTCCTCTCTGATAGATTTTAAGTCGTCCTTAACATCGTTAAGTTTCTGAAGAGAGTCATTGAGAGTATTATCAATGAAAAAGCTGTACTTCATTTGCGGATATTTCAATACCAATTCGCCTTCATAATCCGAGTCATACTTGCGTAAACCATCTTGAATATCATTATCTTCTGCCTCCTGTGCTGGTTCAATAAGTCTTCCCTTCCAGTTTCCCACGTCTTCAACTTCTTGTTCATCAGCGATCATGTCTTTGAAACAACAGGAGTCCAATTCGTCATCACAATCCGAGTCAGAGTTGCGTAAACCATCATTGAAAATGACCACATCGCCAGAACCAGAGTCATTCTTGATGATAGCACAGGATACAAACATATCAACTGTATCTTCTGCCTCCTGTGCTGCTTCTACAAATCTTGTCTTCCACTTTCCAAGATCTTCATGTTCATGTGGTTGGTTTTGGTCAATGGTCATCATGTCTTTGAAACAAGATCCAGTAAAAAGGTAGCTAAGCTCCTCATAAAGCAACCGGATTTCAGGCTTTCTTGCTTCGATCAAAGGATTGTTACCAATCGATGTAGTATAGTAGTTCTCGTAAACTAACCTCCTCAGCTTTTCCATGAAGGAATCCAGATCTGTATTTGTCATCTCTCCAAGTCAACAAATTTAGTTGAAGGGGTTACTGTTGTCGGTTTCAATCAGATTGTGTTGGGATCTGACTTCAGCCGACGATTTGGATGGTGGTGATCAGGTGGTTATCAACCGTCGATACTAGCGGCTGCAATGTTGGGTGGATTAGGGTTTATTTTGGGCTTTTTTTCAGGCATAAAATAATATAATAAAGATGTTAATATCTACGTAATAAACTGAATACAAATTCTCAAGATATAATAAAGATGGTGTTTGTTTTTCAAGAGGTAAAATGTCTGTAGTCTACGGACCACATCTGCAGACATCTGCAAAAGAAGAGGTGGACCAAAGGTCTGCAGTCTGTAAGAGGAAGACTGTTTGTTTTTTAACGTCTGCACTCTGCAGCATAACCCAAAACCATAACCATAATCCACCACAAATATGCGAATAACAAAAAACCCCTAACGATAGGGTACAACCCTCTTTGGTATGACCAAAACAAAAAATATCAAATCTGTTACTAATAACAAAATCTAAACATTTGAACAAAATGTATTTTAATTTGTCAAAATTAATTAATTAATACTAATAACAAAATACATATGAACAAACATATCACTGCAACCAATAAAGCTTGAACTGACATGACTGTGATGAACCAACAAAGCTTGAACTAACAAAATATCAAAGTTTAATAACAAACCAATAAAGGATCGTGCTTTGTTCTGTCATGACTGTGATGGGTCTGGTACTAATTTGGTTGTGGAGTGAACTGTTGTGAACCTCCGCTGCAGCCACCGGTTGTGGCGGTGCCGGAAGGTGTTCTGGTGCAGCAAGGTGGTGGGTATGGATCGCCGGCGTGGGCTGTTGAGGGCGGAGGAGAGAGGAGATGGGCGGAGGAGGCCGTAGGACGCCGGAGAGAGAGGGAGGTGGCCGGAGAGAGGCGGAGGAGGGAGGGAGGTGGCCGGAGAGAGGCGGAGGGGGGAGGGAGGGGGGTTGGGTTCTAGGGTTTTGATGAGGAGGATGAGGGGAAGAGTGTTTTGTTTGTGAGAA
The DNA here is from genome assembly GCA_032199755.1 of Ambrosia artemisiifolia. Classification (NCBI taxonomy): domain Eukaryota; kingdom Viridiplantae; phylum Streptophyta; class Magnoliopsida; order Asterales; family Asteraceae; genus Ambrosia; species Ambrosia artemisiifolia. The sequence goes on from CM063523.1 coordinate 53,164,857, forward strand.
GAGGTAAGAAGTGAATGGTCCATGTCTGCTTGGTGAAGAGGCTTGGAAGAACTTTTCAAGAAGTTTGTCTTCTAAAAATGAAACGGTTTGCGCGTCTCTTATGTCTGCCGGCGTCTGCACGGTGCAGACATAAGTGGTTAGAAGTGCTTCCAACAAAAAAACAAACACCACCATATACTATATGCAAGTGCTATATTGGACCGAATATTTTGTACAAAATTATAAATACTCTGTTTAGTGTTTACCAAAAGTTTTATGCAAAGAGGGTTGTACCCTATCGTTAGGGGTTTTTTTAAAAAAGAATCGATGTTATACTTTTAGCCCAAATATTTTTCTTTTTTATTTTTAACATAATTATTTTCATCTTTTACAATTTAACACTAACAATTTTGATTTTCCACTTCTTACCCAAAACTTCTCATTTTTTTTTACTTTTAACGCAAAGATTTTATCTTTTACAATTTAACCCTAACATTTTTTTTCTTTCAACTTTTGGTCCCACATAATTTTCATCTTACCCAGTTTTTTTGCTTTAAGTTCCATTCTAAATTTTGCAAGTTATAACAAGTCCGTCGCAATCCACGGGTCCTAGACCGACTTAGTTACTTCACATTAACCATAGTTATTAAAAGTCATCGATTTTACGCCTTTGGCATTAACACGTTGTAACGAGCGTGCGTGGATTAGGGTTTATTTTGGGCTTTTTTAATGATTCTCTTGTAAATTATCATTTCGACAAACGTGGGTGGGTTACTGTTTCTCAAGCGTATTCAAAGCGAGATATGTTATTACAATTATGGGTGTCAATAGGAAAATCAGTTGATGAAGGAGTGAGTGAATTAAAACTATGTGAGATGTTGTACCAGAGCCTAAAGTGTAGGAGATATTTGATCGTCATTGATGATATATGGAGTTGTAAGGCATGGGACGATGTGGGAATATGTTTTCCTGATGATAACAATGGTAGTAGAGTTCTTGTGACCACCCGACTTACGGAAGTTGCTTTGCATGCAAGCCAGGGCGGTTTCACTCAAAACATAGGACATTTAACAGAATACTAGAGTTGGGAGCTATTGTGTTGGAAGACTTTCAGGGGATATGAGTGTCCTGAAAGTTTGACTGAGACAGGGAAGCGTATAGCTAAGAAGTGTGGAGGATTACCGCTTGCTATAGTTGTCGTAGCGGGACATCTTGAGAAAGGAGAGAAGCGGAAAGATTTGTGGGAGAACATTGCCGAACGTGTGGGTTCATACATTATTAATGATCCTAAAGGATGCTTGGATACGCTAGCTTTGAGTTATGACCATCTACCTTGTCACTTGAAGAAATGTTTCCTTTATATAGGGGCCTTTCCAGAAGGATATAAAATCCAAGTGCGGAGGCTGGTCAGGCTTTGGATGGCTGAAGGTTTTATTAAGAAAACAGGACGAAGGAGCTTGGAAGAAGAAGCCGAAGGTTATCTGATAGGTCTAATTGACAGAAATATGTTGATTGTTGCTGATAAAAGTTCTAATGGAGGAGTGAAATCATGTCGTCTGCATGATCTCTTGAGACAACTATGCCTGAAAAAAGCTTCTGAAGAAAATTTCTTCACAAAAATGAGTATGCCAATGTCAAACAACAATCTTTTCTCCGATTCTGTTTCCAGCATAGTGAAGCAACGGCGTCTATTCTCAGACTACAAAGGTTTGTGTGAAATCTATTTACATGGTTTTGCCACTCACACAAGGTCTGTTTTGGGCTTTAATGAAAGGAAGCCGTCAGTTCCTTATACAACTACAAGGTGGGTTCATTCCTTTTTGCTTCTTAAGGTGTTGGATTTGCTGAATATCCCATTGGTTGAATTCAGAAACATTGGAATGTTAATCCATTTAAGGTACTTAGCAGTTTGGTCAAATCATGCTCCATTCTCATTATCGGAGGTCAATTTATGGAGCCTTCAAACTCTCATTGTTAAAGGCAAGTTCCAAAGCTTCATATATATACCAGATAATATGGTGAATCTAAGGCATTTGCGTTGTGACATAATCACCATCCCAACTGATTTCAGTGTCCCTACATTGTTTAACTTACAAACAATTTCCAGGATAATATTGGATCACAGGACTATGTTTTTGCTTGAATCTTTTCCTGATCTCAAGAAGCTTGGCTGTTCTTGTCACACCACGCCAATGGCGGAAACACGTGGCGCAACGCTCGAAAGTATATCAAAGTCAAGATTAACACAAACTATATTTAATTAGAAAAGAATCAATTTATTAAGATGTCGAAACAGAGTATCGCATTTCCAATATTACATAAAACGACGAACATTAAGTTTCAATGTGGGGTATTTCCGTTTGTTCCAACCCTTTGGTAACAATTGATGAAACCCCGACAAGTATCCGACATCCCGAATTCCACCGCACTAGCCCATATCTATTCAGCACTTAGTTACCTGAAAGATATGTTTAAAAAGACGTCAATATATAAAATATTGGTGAGTTCACAGGTTTTAGTTTCATAACAACAACATTTTTACAACCATCGACTCGACTCACTTTACCGTATAATTATTTTCCCATTAAATAATTATACTAGGATCTTGCCGATCGATATTTCGTTTTTTTACAACATGTGCGAAACCTGCACAACTTGTGGCCTTTGTAAGGAGTAGCTAGCTCCTACAAAACTATGATGATGAGCAGTCCCCTGAGTCCCATAACCAAACCAAGACTAACAAATATGCCCCGCGATCACCAGTTGTTTCTCGGTAAATAACAACTTAGTTCAGAATACGTGCACCCCAGGCATACGCCGATGCATAATCGACGCTATCGATTAGGGGTGGGCCTTGTCAGGCACCAATAGTACTATCCAAATATTCCTTCGGTTTCATTTCCCTGAATTAATGGTTACAGTAGCGAGGACTCAACCCCGAGTGGCGAACATTCAACAAAACTCAAGTACTCATCATGCCACTCATCACATTTTAACCTTTAAAAACATTTCAATATGTGACAATATTTGACAAACATATCTTTCCCCCAGTTAAAAACAGTAAAATGGGGCCGTGAAACTCACCTGAAGCACAGCAAACAATCACATAGCAGAGAATAGCAAGTCCGTGGTCAAGCACCTACGAACGTCCTAGTACGTGTAAGTCACTAAGTCTATAGCGTGTGTTTTTCCGGCAAGTTGTACACCCAACTCCCAACACCATCATTTACATATAATTCCCCGTTTAATTAAACATATGTCCTAGGTCGTTGGTGATGGATTACCCTTTTTACCAGTTACTTATATTCTCATTAATATTTCTGTAACTTGTATTATATTATCCTCGACTCGACTTCACTTAACATATAATTATTTTCCCATTAAATAATTATACTTAAGATCGTGTCGTTCGATATAATATTTTTAACGCCCGATTCGACTCATCACACCGTATATTTACTTTCCCATTAAGTAAATATACTAGGATCTCGTCGATCCGGTTTACATATATATATTATTTACTCGTCTCGGTTTTCCTTCCCGTATATTTACTTTCCCATTAAGTAAATATACTAGAATTTCGTCGAGCCGAATATATAAATACGGATAAATATATATGCCTTTTCCTCGTTAAGTCCATACGTTCGTGTAACGTTTTTAATCCTTAGATTATTTACGTTATATTTTCTCTCAAGAATATTTTCCAACACTTAGGAAAGTGTCATGTAACTTTCTTCACCCAAGTTATATATTTTTCTTCCTAAAAAGAGATATACATATATTTACTTATTTTGCCGTAACGATATATTTTTCTCGTTTGTCCGCTTTTACGTCTTAGTTCGTTAACACGTCCAAGTCCGATCTCTTAACTCATATAGTTAATTTTTCCCAAGTTTCCAATATGTGTTTCCTAGAAATATTATCCATCTTTTTAATTTTCAACACATATTATTTGGAAGTTTTATAGATACTTTTGTATTTTTAATACAAGACTTGGTAACTTATATATAAAAATGGTCCAACACTTTTATATTCCCATTTATATAAAAGTGTTCATTTTTATATAAGTTCTCCCAAGTTTTTAATTTGTCTAACATTTTTATAAAAACATTTGTTTTTATATAATTCCATGTGTTAGAAAAGTCCATATTTTTATAAAACTCTATTTTATAAAAATACATGTGTATAATTTCTTGTATTTACCTAATCTACCTTGGAAAATTATTATGTACACATTTGACACCAAACTTTCCATATTTATATTTTTAGGCCCAAGTTTCTAAAAATATCATCTTTAGTCCCTCAACTTTAAAAGTTACAACATTAGTTCCTTAACTTATAAAAGTTGTATTTTTCCATGCCATCTTTCAAAATTATCATTTTTCACCCAAATTAGTGGGCTTTAAATGATCATCTTTTTAATGTTGGATTATTTTTACATCTAAACATTTTTAATAGTCTCATACACCTTTAATAAGGTTACTAATATGTGTGGTTAGTGTATTATGTCCAACAAGTCCAAATTTCATCTTTCAAGTGGTAGACTATAATAATGTGACTTTTATCATACTAGTTTTTCTAACAAAAATAACACTTAGACAAGTCTTATATCTTTAATTTATAATGATTATAATCACTTTCAAGTTCATTCAAGTTCCTTTAATAAGTTACACTCAAACCATTATTTTGTTCAAGTCTTTATGAACAAAATAAAAACTACAAAAATACTACACATATCCATCACCAAAATCGGCCCATATACAACCTTACTAAACACCATTTTAGTCTTTAAAATCTTATGTTTTATCAAGAAAAGCTCATTCAAGTTCATCCCCTTGTACAACTTGTTTCAAGCTAATAAACATAAACTTTTTAAAGATAAAAACAAGATCAAGAATACTTACAACTAGCACAAGGCTAGGGAAGCTTTCAATGCTTGCTTTTGATGGTGATTAGTGTGTTCTTCCTATTTGCTTTAGCTCCTAGCTTGAGATACACCAAAGGGGCTTGGATGATGGATGTTTAGGAAGGAATTTGAGTGTTCAAAGCTTGAAAATGAAGTGTGTGTGTGTGTAAGCCTACGGCCACAAAGAAGGGAAGAAGAAGTGATTTTTGTTTTGATGTTTCAAGTATATACACTCTTGATACTTTTATAATTTTTTTTTTCCATCTCATGGATTTGTAAAAGTCTCTAATGCACTAATGAGTTTATTGGTTGATCTTGAATGTGGGTGGGTATGTGTTGGGTGCCGTGAGTTTTAAAGAAGAAAAGGGAATTGTATAATCTTCCAAGATTACTTACTATCTCATACTAGATTATGAATCCCTTATAATATGGTTTTGCTTGTACTACATGATCTCATGGAGATATGTTTGGCCGAAATTTTAAAAGAAAAGGAATGGCCTTATAATCTTCTAGTACATAACAATCTATTCATGATCATGACATATCCATACCATGCTTCCATAATCTCCACTTAGATTTCTTAGGTACAAAAGAAAGATTAAGGTATGGTGGGAGGGGTGGGGCCGGTTCTAGGGGGTAGTTTGGTGGGGTCCACAACACAAAATATTTGCTAATATTTTGTTAAGTTTAATTCTTTAACGTTCGGGTATTTTTCGGACTTTATTCGCGTGTTATTCGGACTTTAAAAATGCCTCTAATAACCCTTAAACATAGCCTAGTTTTTGTGTTGGTTGATTATTTAGGCTCTTGCCGGGTGAAATTATAAGTTATACGCGTACCGGGTGCGGTACGCGCACTTTATTCGTTACCGGGAGATTTGTATGTAAAGTTTTTGTTTATGGTTTTGGAGTTCCAAAACACATTATATTTTATGAAAATACCCTTTATTTTATATCCTGGGTATCCGGGATCCTTTTTGTTTACTTAATTTTTACCGGGTAATCACCAACGTCCGTTCCGGACTAGTTTATTCGCACGCGATTTCATCGTGCCTCAAAATTAAACATGTGCATTCCTATGCATCTTATGGGGAATTTGCTATTCTCTACGGCTAAATTAATCCAATTAATTTAAATATATATTTAAACCGTTAATTACATATACTAATTACGTACGGAATCGCATCGATTTTTGCCGGATGTTACAGTTCTGTTTCTCCAGCATCATGCAATCGCGGATTACTTAGCTTTGCCATGCTAACTCATCTTGAAGCTTTGAACATAGACAAGTACATGCATTGGTCATTAAATTTAAAGAAACCAATAAGGTTTCCAGAAACTTTGAGAAAGTTGACGTTAAAACGGTTATATCTTCCTTGGAACTATATAACAACAATTCAACAGTTACCCAAACTCGAGGTACTCAAATTGCTAGACTCTTCGTTCTGCAGGCAAGAGAAGCTGAACATCTGTTTCTGGGAAGCTTCTAGCACCAACTTCCCACGCCTCAGGAAACTAGTAGTGAAAGGTTGTGGATGTCTAACGGAAATTCCGCTAGAACTAGGAAACATCTACACTCTTGAGCATATTGAGACGGAAATTCCGGTTTTCTCGCCTCAACGATTCATAATTATGGCACTGCTGTTGATCTTCCATGACTGTTGGTGCACCGGAGGTTTATGGGTGTCACTGAGCCCAAAGCAGAGTCATTTCTAAGCCTGAGTTGTTGAAGTCGTTCGTTTAGCGCATTTGCTTGCTTCTGGTGAGAGCTTTTGGAAATAAATTAACTTACAACAACTTCTTTTTTTTTCTAGTTCTGATAAACCCTGATGAGCCTGCAAATTTTGTTTTCCAGATATAAGAACCAGCTAACAAAATGTGCACTTTGACTTTTTCAGGTCAAATTGTTTATATGAAGCTTGATAGTGGCATTAGAGTGGTCAGGTATCAAAACAATAACTTTTTATATGGGTTGGGTCTGGAACATTATTACAAAGAGCTATTTTGTCATATATAATTGACAAATTATATTATTTTAATGATAATCTGTTATTTATTTATACCTTTGAGTAGTTACACATAAAACATAACCCTGTTTTTTTTTACTAAATAAGTGGAAACTAAAGAGCCTATTTGCACTTAAATTCGTAGTTGCATGTAGTAATATCTGACTTAGTTCAATTACCTATATATTTTTTACTTATTTTGTTAGGTAATCTTGATGGGTCGGGTCATGGGTTAAAAGTTACCGGGTCAGGAATTGGATTTGGGTCAGTAGCAGAATGGGTTGATGAAGAAGCGGTTCGAGTGTTGACCGAGTTTGTTGAAAGAAAGTTGAAAAGTGGACGTTATTGTGAACGTTGGAATCTGCTAATTATTTTCAGCATGCGGGTTTTGTTTTATCACTATAAATAGCTGTAGTTTGTAGTAGCTTTTAGTAAGTCACTTTTTTGTTTTTTTGAGAAAGTTTAATAACACATAAAGATTTGTGGTGTGTGTTTCCTTGTGTGTGTTTACTGTGTGATATTTGGGGCCTGAACCAACATATTTTACCTCTTTAACCCATTACGTATAAACATAACATGTATTTTATGTAAACTAGTGGAAACAACCACCACGTCGTTTTCATTCACATGGATCAAACATCAAAGTGGAGTCTTCTATGTGAGAAGCCTTGTTAACTTCCCTCACATGGTTTGCTCATCAGTTGGCAAGAAGAAGGCGTATGCGATGCATGGTTTGATTATCATTACTTGCTGATAATTGGGAAAGCAAGGAACAAGTTTTTTTTTCTAGAGAGAATTACTATTTGCATCCCTGTGTTATAGTGGTTTTAACTAGTTGAATCCAAAGTTGAAAACTTTAACTACTTGCGTCCCTAAACTGAAATTAACTAACACTTTGAGTCCAAATTTCTAACTTTGTTAACTAAAACCACTATAACACAGGGACGCAAATAGTTAACAGAGTTAGAAATTTGGACTCAAGGTGTTAGTTAATTTCAGTTTAGGTACGCAAGTAGTTAAAGTTTTCAACTTTGGATTCAAGTAGTTAAAACCACTATAACACAGGGACGCAAATAGTAATTTTCTCAAAATTCTATTAAAAGTGGTAACATTGATAGCATATTGCGGATATTAAGTCGGTTAGCTTTTTCTGGTTTAAGCATAGGTCTAAATTCAAAGCTCTCCAATGGAGAGCGGGTGGTGTAAGCCCCCCTTTGTATATGTTTTGTGTATAGCTTTTGTTGTTTTCTCTACTTGTTCAAATAGTTGCATGAATGTCAGGTTTGCTGTACAACAATTGCACAGATTCGTGGTGGCTTCAGTTATTGGAAATATAGTAAACTAGACTTTCATATATGTTTATTGTATATTTAGTTGTAATTAGAATGAGTTAGTTAGAATTGTTTTGGCGGTTAACGGTTGGAAGTTATTTATAACCGAAAAGTAACCGCCATAACCATCTATATATATTTAGGATTCTTGTAAACAATCAAAGTGTGGGATTTGTATGCGGTTTTCTGTATGCAATTCTCTCCACCGTCACATTTCCAATAATATTCACATGTTCTTCAAGATGTTCTTGCATATTATACAAAGATGATGATGATTCCATGATGATAATCCGATTATGACATGTTAATCCGCTGCTTATGATGATCACGGTCCAACATCAGTTGACTTATTTTTTCAGTTGACAATTCTAGTCTGTTCTCTTTCCCTTTATCCTTTGTTTAACAATTCCTGCCCAATTTCTTCGGGTTGAATTCTGTAGCAAACATCAAAGTCAAAATTCTTTATTTTATGATTCTATAAACTTGGTCCTGCACAATTCACTGCACTCTCAGAAATGTTCATCAACTATGTTTGTACACTCTTGCAAACTAGTTGACTGTTAATGAGGTTATCAAAGTTTGAACTCGATTAAAGATCGATCAAGTCAAACTCTAATCACATTCAAGCTCGAGCTCTATGTAGTACTTAAGTGCTAATAAACTTTTTAATTTTAATTATCCGCTAATGAATCCGGTTATGTGAGCTAGAACTCATATCAAGCTATTCGAGCTCCTTGAACGACTCAAGTTTACATCATGATAGCTCATCAAGTTATTGTGTGAAGTTCAGTTCTAGCGTATGGTGGTCCGTAATAGCATAGTATATTTATGTAAATTGTATTTGTATTTAATTTGAATATCTCTATCCATAATTAGAGATAATGTTTGTATGATTATAAATATGATAATATCAATAGAAGGAAGGCAAGGGGATTGATTTCTATCATATTTATAATCATACAAACATTATCTCTAATTATGGATAGACAACCACCGCCCTACACCACAATACAACCACCCTCCACCTACTGACAACAGCCGTGCCCAACCCACCTATTCCCGTAACCGTGGAGGCCGTACTGGACGCCGGGGCAGAGGACGTGGGGCTCCTGGTCGCTCACAGTACCCTCCCATGCACTACTGGCCTTTTGCTCCCCTAACCGGACCCTCTCAATGGCCCAACCACAACACCTTTTCATCGGCCCAATACCCAACCACACCATATTATCCAGCCCAACTCACACCCTTCCCATGGACCACCCCACCTTGCCCTTACCCAAATACCCAAAAGCCTCTCTCGGCCCAGCAGCAAGGAATCTTAGGCCCAAAACCGGCCCAGAATCATTACACGGCCTATAGCCCAACAGACATCGAGCAAGCCCTCTACACTATGTCGCTGCAGCAGCCTGACCTGACACAATACATGGACACTGGGGCATCTTCCACTATGACCAATGAGCAAGGTGATTTTCATTCCTTTACTAACTCTTGCATACCTCAACATATTATTGTAGGAAATGGTAGTACTATTCCGGTAGTTGGACATGGCACAAAATACCTACCTAAACCATTCCCACCCTTTATCCTTAAAAATGTCCTTTACTCTCCCAAATTAATTAAAAACCTTATTTCTGTTCGTCGATTTACTAGAGATAATTGGGTGTCTGTTGAATTTGATCCGTTTGGTTTTCTTGTGAAGGACCTCAAGACGCGAGCCCCGCTCCTTCGATGCAACAGCAGCGGTGACCTATACCCTCTGGTGCTCGGGTCCTCCTCCTCACTTCCCACTGCTCTCGCCGCCATCACTGCTGATCTTTGGCACCAACGTCTTGGTCATCCAGGACGTCAGTCTTTAAATTCAATAAAACGTTGTCATTCAATTTCTTTTAATAATTCTTCAAATAATGTTTGTGACTCTTGTGTTTTGGGTAAAAGTATACGACTTCCATTTTTTGCTTCTAATTCTTGCACCCTCTTTGTCACAACCCGACCAAGGTGGGCCTGGTCGAAATACAGATTGGTACCAAACTTGCACAGCGGAAGTAACAATTGTTCAATAATAATAATTTATACAATTTCTAGTTCTAATTAATACAACTCAAATAATAATAATAATTAAACTAAACTACTACGTGGACGAATCGTAGCACTCGTCGAAGCATTCCCGGATGTATACTTCACTAGATCTCTACCGATGCTTAGCTCTAATCCTCAAGTAGCATAATCTTTGTGTCATATAGTTCTTCCACAATGTCTACACGTTCCCTGAGCTCATATCTATATATATATATATATATACCTCGTTCCTCGATTCCAATCCAGAAGTGGTACCTGAACACATGCTTAAAAATAGGTTTGGGTCAACAAATATGTTGGTGAGTCCGTGTGTGCGTTAAACTGGTTTGAAAGTAAGTTTTATCATTCAAAAGTCTGTTTTTAGGTTTACATAGTTTTCCACAAAAACGGTTTATCATTCCAAAACAAGTTTATAAGTTAATACGGTTCAACACATGGTTGCACTGGTGATGTACAAGCCACACCTCAAACCTGACACTGAATCCATATACTCCCATTATGGATTCCTTGGCATAATACGTGTCACAAATCTCAGTGGAGGGTTCTCCGGGCTTCCGGATCCACTGTGTGTGGGGGTTTCCCCAAGTAGTACTACCCACATATTAAGTGGCCCAATTCCCTTGGGTTGATGAGTGTGAATGGTATCGGGAGTACCTTGTCACATCATACTGGTTTCTCATTGGTTGTCAAATGGAAACATGCGTTCACCCCAAAACGTTTAATAAAAGTAAAAGAGGGGAATGGACACGAAACTCACCTGGAAAATAGTGCACACGTGTAGTTTATAGTAATCGAAGCGTCCAACATCTCATACTGGTATTCTTCCTCGTCGAATCCTAAGTCGACAAGTATTATTAGTGTTCGGTCTTAATTACAACGGGTCATACGTGGGGACGAGCTCGGACATATGGTTTCTATTTATTACAGTTCCACGTCTATGTTTGGTTTCCAATAATCCTCACCCTATCCTTTTGTACTTGACAAGTAATAGTTATAACTATGTCTGCACTTATGGTTCAAGTATCGTATTCTAGTGTCCTTATATCACGTCTTAAGGTTTCAATATCTATATTTAGGCGTATAGGTGCGTAGGCTTATACTTGGTATATGTTGTTCATGTCTAGCCCAATGTTAAAGTCTCAAATCTCAAATCCGTGTTCAAGTGTCGAGGTAGTTTTGTATTAGTAGATTCTATACGTTCCTAATGTTACGGATTCTGGTATTCCATAATGTTCTTAATATTGTCCATCATATACTAGTTGCTACAAGCATTATTAGATGTCGATTACGTATAGTCTTAGTTTGGTTTCCAAACGTCGCATCTTAGTTTTATTATCAAAAGGTTACAACTAATACCCGTTCTAATGTATAAGTCGACATGTGTTGGTTAATCTAAATCGCGTCTTATGTCCTTAATGTTCCAAGCGTCAAGTCTAAAGTCTCCAATGTTTCGTAGTTCACACCAAGTCTATATGTCCGAGTTTTATGTATATAATAACAAACTCCAGTTATCAAGTTCAAGGTATTAACTAGTGTCCAATGTTTTGGTCCCGGTCCATACGAGCTCGTCAAGTTCCACACGCGATATTTTACAAAATATATAAATATTATAGTTAATATCACTATCGGGTTAGTGGGTTCGGTTATACCTCGCATATAGTCCTAGTTCCTGTTGACCAAGCTGACGCGATTGGCCAGGTTGACCAATGTTGACCAGTTGACTAATGTTGACTTAACCTCGTGACCCGAACCCTCGTAACAACAACCGCCACTCCTGACCATCGTCTGCTTGTCCTCAGTCATCAAACAACCACCATCGGCTTCCGACAAACAAACCAGATCAGCCCCTTCGTCCTTAATCAACACGCGACACCACCATCCTTCTCCTCTAACCTCAGTGTAGATTCACCATAACCGACTCAAGCCTCTAGATCTTAAACAAAGATGGGGTTTTTACTTGAAGTCAGATCTGACCTGATGATATGACGCCGCCGCCGCCATCTGTCTGCCTCGGAACCACCTCCTGTTCCTTTTCTCTCCTTTCCCTCTTCGGTCTCTCTCTCTACGCTTCTCTCTCTCCTCTGCTCGGCTTTCTCTCTCTAGATTCTGGTAAGATGGGTGTTAGGGGTTGAGGGTTGTGGGTTGTGCTTGGGATCGAGGAGGGTTCACCACTAACGGTGGTGGTCTTCCACCTTCCTGCTTCCTTTTCTTCTTGTATGTTAGTGTAGGTGTGTATGTGTGTGAATCAAGATAAGAAGGATAGAATAAGTAATGTGTGTGTATACAGTAAAGATGGGGAGGGGGGTTTTATATGGGTTGGGCTTTGATGGTTTTTACAAAACCATCAAAAGTTTGAGGTTGTGTTGGTCACAATGAGAGGAGGACAAGTGTCCTCCTCTTGGTGACTCATTAGTTTCAATCGGGTGCAGGTTCGAGTTCGTATCGCGTTTTAGCCCGGCCTTTCGACGAGTATTTATCAATTATATTTTATATTCGTTGGTTCGGTTTTAGTTTTGAACATAACTGTCTCGCTCATTATTGGTTTTTAGTTAATTTAGACGCGAAAAATTTTTGGGGTCTACTCTGGGTTGTTACACTCTTGCCTTTTGATATAATACATAGTGATGTGTGGACGTCCCCTGTCATTAGTTCGTCTGGTCATAAATTTTATGTTTTATTTTTAGATGACTATAGTGATTTTTTATGGACATACCCTCTCACCCACAAATCCAATGTTTTTCCCGCCTTCACCCAATTCGCCACCAACATTAAAACACAATTTAACCGCACCATAAAAACGTTCCAATGTGACAATGGCCGAGAGTATGTTAATAATGCGTTTCAAAATTTTTTCACTACTAATGGCATTCTTTATCGTTTATCTTGTCCATACACCTCATCACAAAATGGAAAAGCCGAACGAAAAATTCGAACCATTAATAACCTCATTCGTACCATCATGTCACACACCGCTTTACCAACCCACTTTTGGCACTTCGCTTTAGAAACTGCCACCTACCTACTCAACATTCTTCCCACTACTACCACAAAAACCAAGACCCCAACTGAAATATTATACAACACCACACCCACATATGATCAGTTACGCGTCTTCGGTTGTCTTTGCTATCCCCTCACTCCACCCACTACCATTCACAAACTCGACCCGCGGGCTCATCCATGTGTCTTCCTCGGTTACCCACCTACCCACAGGGGGTACCGGTGTCTCGACTTGAATACCAAACAGATCTTTATCTCCAGACACGTTGTCTTCGACGAGACAATTTTCCCCTTCAAACATATTACCACACCGCCACCCCATTACCAATTCCTGGACCCAAACGACTCCCCCATACCTGCCCATCTACACCCACATATTTCCCAGCCCAAACCACCTCACCCGAACAGCCCAATACCACCGCCCCTAGCCACGGCCCAAACTACCCCTACCCATTCCTCTCAATCTCCTACGGCCCAACCTCACTCTCCCACACATCCCAACCCCTCGGCCCACCAACCAACAGACCCGCCTCCTGTCACCTGCCCCACCTCACCATCCGAACCATCACCTGCCCCCCCTGTCCCCCCAACTCGCACCATGCATACCCGCTCTATGAGCGGTATATATAAGCCTAAGCAACCCTTTAACCTTACCACCTCTACCACCACCCCCATTGTTCCCATACCAAAGAACCCTACCGATGCCTTGTCTATACCGGAATGGTACAATGCCATGACTACAGAATATGATGCATTAGTTAGGAATGGGACTTGGGAATTGGTACCTCGCACACCCGATATGAATATTATTCGCAGTATGTGGTTATTTAAGCATAAATACAGGTCAGATGGGTCTCTCGAACGGTATAAAGCCAGATTAGTTTGTGATGGGCGTTTACAACAGGTTGGTGTGGATTGTGGCGAGACGTTCAGTCCGGTTGTTAAACCGGCCACCATTCGAACGGTGCTCTCTATCGCACTGTCCAAACATTGGGCCGTGCATCAGTTGGATGTCACAAATGCTTTCCTCCATGGTAATCTCCATGAGACAGTTTATATGTATCAACCGCTTGGGTTTCGGGACAAGCGATTTCCTGATTATGTGTGTTCTCTCAAGAAATCACTGTATGGCCTTAAGCAGGCCCCCAGAGCTTGGTATCAAAGATTTACTGATTTTGTTCTCACACTCGGCTTCCAACATAGTCGGAGTGATGCGTCCTTATTTACTCTTCATCAGGGCGCAGACACAGCCTATCTCCTCTTATACGTAGATGATATTCTTCTGGTCACATCATCTGACAGGCTCCGTCACTCCCTCATGCACAGGCTCTCAGGCGAGTTCGCCATGAAAGACCTTGGCCCCCTCAGTTTCTTTCTGGGCATCTCCGTGTCGCGCATTAAAGACACGATGTTTCTATCCCAGCAGTCTTACACCCATGAGATCATTGCTCGGGCCGGTATGCAATCCTGTAATCCGGTGGCCACACCCGTTGATACGAACGGTAAACTTAGTGCTGCAGCTAGCGACTTATTTCATGACCCCACACTATACCGCAGCCTTGCAGGTGCTCTTCAGTACCTAACTTTTACTCGCCCAGATATCTCCTATGCCGTTCAGCAGGTTTGCATGCACATGCACGCTCCACGTGTCGATCATTGGAATGCTCTCAAGCGGATCATTCGTTATCTCAAAGGCACTGTCAGTATGGGTTTAACCCTTCACGGCTCTCAGTCCCAGTCTCTTATTGCTTACACCGACGCCGATTGGGCTGGCTGCCCTGACACGCGGCGCTCCACCAGTGGCTATTGCATTTATTTTGGAGATAATCTCATCTCTTGGTCGTCGAAACGTCAGTCCACTATTTCCCGCTCCAGCGCTGAAGCAGAATACCGGGGTGTAGCCAATGTAGTCGCTGAAATTTGTTGGCTCAGGAATCTCTTGCTGGAACTTCGTAACCCATTGTCGCGCGCCACGTTGGTATATTGTGATAATGTGAGTGCCATATACTTATCAGGGAACCCGGTACAACATCAGCGTACCAAACACATTGAGCTAGACATTCACTTTGTTCGAGAGCAAGTTCAACGTGGTCTCGTGCGAGTCCTGCATGTTCCCTCCAGATATCAGGTTGCAGATATTTTCACTAAAGGCCTTCCTCGCATTCTTTTTGAAGATTTCAGAGACAGTCTCAGCATCCGGTCTCCTCCCGCTTCGACTGCGGGGGTATAATAGCATAGTATATTTATGTAAATTGTATTTGTATTTAATTTGAATATCTCTATCCATAATTAGAGATAATGTTTGTATGATTATAAATATGATAATATCAATAGAAGGAAGGCAAGGGGATTGATTTCTATCAGTCCGGTTCAAGCTCGACCCTAGTTAAATTCAAACTTGCTTCACTTCATTTGCAGCACTCGACTCGTTTGCATCAATAGTGACATTGTGTATGAATCTATTGACTGGTTTGAAAACATATTTTTTTTAGGCTGAAACCAAAACTAAAAGGCAACAAAACATCATATTTGTGTGCTCATTTTTTTAAAATCAACTTGATGTTTACTTCACAATGAGTAAATTACATAAATGGTCCACTTTCTTTTTTATATCACCATTAATGTCGTTTCTTAGTTGGATTTACTTTCCTATTTTTTTTTCAAGTTAATAAAATTATTTATAAATGGGCAAATTACATAAGGATAACAGGTAGGCGAGCAACAAACTGCGCCGACATCCCCTTCTGGATAGAGAACCTTAATCTAGAGAAAACAATCCTCGCCCCTGGGGAGTCGAGAAGTTGTTGTGGACCACCTGCTGGACTCTCGTCAGGAACCTGATCGCTTCCGGTGCCAATGAGCCGAAGGTGCCAAGAGCTAAAGGGACAAACACATGTTGGTTATCCTCGCACGCTTTAGTGTGCTTTGCCACCTTGTTCGACTCTGCCCTAAGGGTGAATCCCGCTAAAGGAGACACGCCCATAAAGTCCACGCATGCGTGTTTCCCACCTTTCCATCCAAACACTAGCAGGTTAGCCGGACGTAAAGTTGACCTCCTTTCTGCCGGGTCTCTAAGAAAGTTAACTAGGGCCTCTTTCTTTGCCGAGATCCCTGCTCGTCTAAGGATATCCATTAAAACGTCTCAAACAAAATCGTGTCTATACTTAAACCCCGGTAACTCTCTACAGTGGAGCGCATGCTCCCCATATTTATCCAAACACGCTTTACGGCAAATCGGACATGTTGTCACACCCTCAAATTTCCACCTGCGGAGTTCTACCGCGAGGCGTGTGACACACCAGGATCCAAGTCAACGGTCACAATAAACAACACTATATGATAAAATACGTAAAATAAAAACATTTAGTTCCATAACATAAACCAACAGCGGAAGCCTTTTTAAAAATCTTGATTACACTTTAAACAACGTGACTGAATTCTGAGAGTACTGAAAACATGAAACTAAACTCCTAGACGCCAAGTGAGACTCCGTGCGCCTAAGTCCGATGCTGCTACCTTAACGACCTGAGAAAAACATGCTAAAAACGTCAACATATAATGCTGGTGAGTTCACAGGTTTTTGTGAAAAGCAACTTAGTTAGTTCCAAAGAATATTCCAAGGTAGACCAAACCATACGTAAACCGACCAAGAGAATACTACTCAAAGAATGCCATCCCAAAATGAATACCTGTCGCTACTACGATTGGAAAACCATTACTGGACACGCATACATGCATACAAGAATACTACCTGCCCGAATACAAGAATACAAGAATACTCTAAGAGACAACATGCACCCGTCCGACCCTCCAAGCCGACGAGTGGGGCCGGTCACGCCCAAATAGATCTATCCATATTTCCCCCGTTGTGCAACCACCGCACATTCATGGTTTTCCCCGGGACTTTAACAAATCGTATAGCAACCCAAAAAAAAACCCCAATGCATAAAGAATTCAAGAACACCAATACGTAACACCATATAGTAACCAACGACTACCTTGTAAGCTTCACCAAACCGAGTACTTAGCAAATCATAGGTTTTAGGAATACGAAAACGTAATTTGACACACCTTTTATGAATACGAGAACGTAAGTTGACACACCTTTTATGGATACGAAAACGTAAGTTGACACACCTTTTATGAATACGAGAACGTAAGTTGACACACCTTTTATGAATACGAGAACGTAAGTTGACACACCTTTTATGAATACAAGAACGTAAGTTGACACACCTTTTATGGACACGAAAACGTAATTTGACACACGTTTTATGAATACCAGTACCCAGCATGTTTTCTCCCCCGAAAGCAAAACCAGTAAAGAGTGGGGCCGTGAACTCACCTTAGATTGCGTTCTTCTAATAAACCACAGACAATGCAAATGACAGCCCTAGTATCGGCAACCTATTATCGAATGCATATGAGTACCTGAACCATTGACCCGTAGGCCAAATAGTCCCCAAGTGTCCAGACCATAACCAGGTTCGTTTGAAAACACGTTGACTGTTAAACTGACCAAGTGTACAAGACTCGACATCCCATTGGTGACCCGAGACTCCCCATGTTCATCTCATATCCACACATACACAAATCATGCAACTTAGTACTTAACATGCGTTAAAGTTCAACGATTCTAACACATAGGTCAAATAACGTACAAACAAGTCCATACACGTGTTACTATGATACTAGGCATGTCACGGGGTTCCTATCATGTTCCTAGGTGTCAAATCGGGTTTTGGAATGTCAAAATACACTTATAACAGCATTACACGCGATTAGGAACTTAGCATGCAATTAGGAAAGTCAACATGTGATTAGGGATGGTCAACAGGCAATTACAGAGGCTAATCGCCCCCTATTATAGGCGATTAGGGCTATCCACATGCATTTCAGGCAATTATGGTCATAAGGTATGCAATTCAGGGCTTAACTAGTGATTAGGATCACAATTGCATGAAATGAAGGCAATTAGGATCACAATTGCATGAAATGAAGGCAGTTATGACCCTAATCGCCTATGTACACACGATTAGGCCTCCTATTCAGGCGATTAGGCCCCTAATCGCCTATAGCATAGGCGATTGGGATCCCCAATCGCCTATAGCACAGCTGATATGGTTTTTCGCGCGTTTAACCCTCCAAATCAGATCCGAAACGTGTAAAAACACCCAATAATCATCCTAACACATTAACAAACATATTTCAAGCAAAACCCCTAAGTTTTCATTATTCTAACAGTCCCGAATGCGAGCGTTTTCCCAAAATGGCAACTTAACATGTAAACATCACATCAACATGCAAGAACTTGCCCTAAATAGCAAATATCCAGATTTAATCACATAACCACGTTGTCCGATAGCATCCTACTGTTCTAGCATCATCCTAGAGCAAACCCTAACATCAAACAATCAACAACACACCTCATATCATCCTTAATCATCCAAAATCCTTCAAATGGGTCAAAACATCAAGTATCAACAATACACAACCAAAACCATTCAAACTCCTAGGACATCATCATACTAACTTGTAACAGCCATAAACATCATAATAACACAAAAACAACCATGATTCAATCCTAAAAATTCTATCTTTAATCACATATAACACATATAACACATGTAAAGGTGTGGGTTTGTTTAAAAACGGTTTTAAATGGATTTTCAAAGACAAAAACGTTTATAAGTCAGGTCTGGACATTTAGGGAGTAAAATGTAATCATTTAAAGGTTTGGGTTTGAAGAACACACCTTGTATTTAAGAGGAGATGATGGAATAAGCTTGGAAATGGTTGTTTTGATGTAAAAATAGGTTCCAGAGGGTGTTTGTGGGTTGAGATAGGTTATGGGACGGCTAGGGTTGTGTAAATGATGTTTTGGAGGTCAAGGGTGGTATTTATAGGCGTTTCTAGTCGTCAGGTACCTTATAGGCGATTATGCAGCTTTATCAGGCGATTAGGGCTGCTAATCGCCTTCACTATAGGCGATTAGCCCCATAATCGCCTATAACATCACCCTAATCGCCTATAATATATGCCAAACGCCTTTATGAAGGCGATTAGGCTTGCCTAATCGCCCTCAGGGCCCTGTGTTGTGTATTTTGCGCGTTAAACTCCGTTTTAACATATGTTAACACGTTTTCACATACCGACAAGTCACATAATGATTATAAACACATAATACATGGAAATAAACACGTTCACACTCGTTCACCAATTCCCATGACTCGAGACTTGCGTATGTTAAAACCCTAATGATGTGCGACTCGACTCGACCGACCTTGTTATGTGTAACGTATGCGCGACTTGCTAAGGTAGACTTACTAAGTTTTCAAAAGTTAGTTACCGGAAATTGCCGGGTGTCACATCATCCCCCTGTTGAAAGAATTTTCGTCCCGAAAATTTCCCGAAGTCGAAGAAGAGAGAGAACAAATAAGGAGAAAAAAAATTTTCCGGGTCGTCACACATGTTTCGTCATCCGGGAAAATGTGGATCATCAAACAATATTTAAGGATTGTCCTATACTCCACCGTTGATATTCGTTGCCCCAGTCCTTTGATAGGAATAACAGCAAGGAAATCTTGGGCATGGGGCCTCTGTAAGCATTGATCCATGATGGCTTCTGGCATGGGGTCAAGCATAATCTTCCCCAGACTTCGTGCGATTCGACAATATTAAGCATTTGCTAGGGTTTTCTGTGGCTTTTTTGGGATGGTGTCTTTATTTAAGGAACCGCCAAGATCAAAGTCAGGGAGATATTCATGTAGACCTTCCAAAACGCAAACATAATTTAGATCCGTGTTATCAACCCCGCTGTTACGTAAAATATAGTCTTGCAACCCCCAGGATTGAGATCAGGACGCCACAAAGGCATAAGTGGCCACATCTCGGGCCGAGAGAAGGCCCAAACACCATACCACATCGGTAAGTTGCGACCCGCTACTGGAGGTCCCCAAAATATCCCCCCCCCCCCCACACACAAACTACGATATCTTCAATTGCTTCCCAGAGGCCTTTATCAAAACATGAGATAACACGGCCTACAAAGAGGGGCTGACATGTTCGTAAGCCAAAAAGAAACTTTCTTAATGAATTAAAAATTAAAAATTAATTTAATAAATCAATAGTCTCCTCTTATTTACAAAGAATAAGTTTTATAACTTTTATAGTATATATTTACTTAAATACCATAGTGATCGACACAACCATCCTGGCCCAAGACTATACGGTATGGTTATGCGGTGAAGGGGGCATGGAGCGACATGTAACAATCACGTCAACAAAGAGAGAATTCCCCTCTAACACTCGAAAAACCACGGGTGATGGTGGCGTGGAGGGTTTTTTATTTATTTATTTTTTAAAATCAAACAATCAATAACAGTCATCCACAATTCAACAACCAACACTCATCCACCTCACCCTCACGTTTGGCCCCCACGTCACTAGAGATCTTCAAGCCCCAAGGGGTCACGCTCCTTTCACGCCATATATGGGTGTTGTTAATGAAGAGAAGGAGCTTCACACTAGGGGTGTTCAACGAATCGAATAACGAATTTTCAAATTATTCGAATCGAATTTCTTGAATTTTTAATATTTTTACCTGAATTCGTATTCGATTCGTATTTGTTTAAAATTCAATTTATTCGATTCGAATAAAAAACTCAAATTCGAATAAATTCGATTTAGTTTAAATTTACCATGAATAATAAATTGTTTTACTTTTAGTTTTTAAACTAATATAAACTCATTATTTTTAACATATAAAATACAAATCTACAAAATTGATAAACAACAATATGTCAAAAACGGGAATGGTAAAAATAGTAGAGAGTATAGTTTGTTGGAGCTTTATGATGTATAAGGTAAATATGTAAAATATGGTTATGGTAAAAGTTGTAAAGACTATGGATTCTTAGATTTTGACCAAAATTTAGATGTTATTTCTTTCAATGTGTATATTTGTCTATATAATAATGTGTATGAGTGTATATATATTTAAAAAAATATACATGTACAGTTTTTATTCGAATTTCGAATCGAATTTGTCACACCCTCAAATTCCACGTGCGGGGTTTTACCGCGAGGCGCGTGACACACCAGGATCTCAGTCAACGATCACAATAAACAGTCAACAAACATGCATTCATATATATATATATATATATATATATATATATATATATATATTAAACCAAAATATCATGCTTTGAGCCGTAAACCAGCAGCGGAAGCATTTCTTGTTTACAACCAAAAGACATATTATAGTTTACATAACATTGTTTAATACGTTTCAAAATCCAAGACGCTGTGCGAGACCCCGTGCGCCTAGTCCATTAACTGCTACCTTAGCGACCTGAGAAAACATGCCAAAAAAACGTCAACATATAATGCTGGTGAGTTCACAGGTTTTCTTTCATAAATGAGTTTTTATAAGTTCCAAAGATCATATCCGTTACTACTAGGTTATAGGAACGTTAGCTAGACGTTAGGTGTTTTTGCTACTACGGTTGGGAACCCATTACTGAACATGTACCAAATGTTGAATCCAGCCCAGATGACTGGGTTACCGATGCCTCAATAACCCGATAGTTAGAGACAATATGCACCCGCCCGGCATCCTCGCCGTCGGGTGGGGTTTGTGAGGCCCAATAGATCTATCCACATTTCCCTCGTTGTGCATTCCCGCACATTCATGGTTTCCCCCTGGGACTTTCCGAAAAGCCGTATAGTAACATAAAGTAACCTTAGTATAACATGACCTTTAATAAATAAGTAAGTATCATGTTTCTCCCCCTGAAGACAAAACAGTAAAAGCGGGGCTGTGACACTCACCTTAGGTTGCGTTACTTGAAAATAGTTAAGTAATTATGCTATGATAGCCCCAAATAGCGGCGACCTATCATAAGACGTGTATAAGTATCCGGACTAATAACCCGCAGGTTAGCTAGTCCCAGAATGTCCAGACCATAACCATAAACGTTTGAAAACACCTTTGACTGTTAAACCGACCGTGCCAGACAAGACTCGACATCCCATTGGTGACCCGACATTCCATGTGTTAGCTAGATGCAAGATATCATGCAACATATGTAGTTAAACACTTAGCACGCGCGAAAGTTCACCTAGTCTAGCATAACGCACAATTAAAGTACAATTGAGTCAGAACACGTGTTACCAAGTCATACGGCATGTCACGGGGCTACTATCATGTTCCTAGGTGTCAAATCATGCTTCGGGATGTCAAAATACGCTTATAACAGCAGTACACACGATTAGGAATTTAACATGCAATTAGGAAAAGTCAACTGGTGATTGGGGGTGGTCAACAGGTGATTAGGAGGGGTAATCGCCTGATGTTGCATGCGATTAGGGGCCTAATCGCCCTCAATCTCCCTAATCGCCCCCTGCATCAGGCGATTAGGATTCCTAATCGCCTGCTGCAGCTGCGCGACGCATTTTCGCGCGTTTAACCCTCCAAATCAGATCCGAAACATGCAAAAACACCCAATATCAAACCTAAACCATTTAGCAACCCATTCCAAGCAAAAACCCCCAATTTGTCTCTGCTCTAGCGACCTCGGTGCGATTATTTCCAAAAAGGGCAAAGTACTAGGTTTCATTAACTATGAAATCTTTCCTTAAATGGTAAAAACCAGATTACACCTCCTACAACTTGCAAATCATAATTTCTTTGTTATAACCTCATCCTAGTGTGTTTCTTAACAACAAACAAGCATTGAATCACATCATAACATCCTAATTCTTCAAGAATCATCCAAATGGGTCAAAATGCATACTTTTTTCAAAACTCTATAACAATAGCTCAAATCTTTAGAAAATCATCCTAATAACTCCTACATCTCAGAAGTACATCAATTTCATAAAAACATTCATGTTATAATCACCACAAAGATCATCATATGCACAAAAACTTCACATATAGCAAGTATTATGGTGTAGACTTGTTTTAGAACTCTTTTCAAAGGTTTTTAAAGACACATTTTTAGCAAAACAAGATCTGGACTTTTGGGGAACCAAAACAATAACATTACAAAGGTTGGGGATGAAGAACACACCTTGGATTTTATCAAAGAAAGGTGTGTTAGCTTGGGAATGGTGATTTTTTAAGCAAAACAAGTTCCAGAAGTGTTTTGAGGTGTGTGGATGGCTTAGGATCTGTTAGGGTTGCACTAAGGGTGTTTGGGGAGTCAAGGGTTGTATTTATAGGTGTTTTGACTCGTGCACAACAGATCAGGCGATTAGGAGCAGGTATCAGGCGATTAGGAGCCCTAATCGCCTGTCTATTGGCGATTAGGAGCTCCAATCGCCCCCAATCTTCCCCAATCGCCTATAATACAGGCAATTAGGCAACCCTCTGGTTCCTAATCGCCTACAACATTCCAGGTTGGGTTTTCTGCGCGTTAAACACTATTTTAACACATATAAACACGTATTAACATACCGACAAGTCACATAATGATTATAAACACCTAGTGCATGATAACTAACACGTTTACATCCGTTCACCAATTCCCGGGACTCTAGACTTGCGTGTGTGCGTTAAACCCGATGATTCCACGAATCACCAATCCTTGTACACATGGTTATGGACTGACTCCCGATGATCCCGCGGATCATCGTAACGACTCCCAATGATTCCCTAGAATCATCGTAACGACTCGACTGATCAGTTAAGTATGTAATAAGTACGACTCGCTAAGGTAGACTTACTAGTTTAGTCAACGTTACTAACCTGAGTTTTCCGGGTGTCACAAAATTTAAAATCATAAATTCGTATTCAATTCATATTCGATTTACTGGACTCTAATTCGAAATGAATCGAATTCGAATTCTTAATAAACGAATCAGATTCTTGGTAATCGAATCGAAGTAAGTCGAATTTCGAATTTTTCAAATCCGAATCGAATTTTGAACACCCCTACTTCACACCTCCCTTCCATACCCCCATATCGTGTAGTCTAGACTAGAATGGCTGTGAGCGTGTAACTGTATCTAGGCTCATAAATTCTCTGTTCACATTTGGAAACTAGTGGGAGTAATAAAATTATTTGAAGGTTTCATATATGAAACTTTATTATATCTTGACATTTCGGTACAAATTTTATTGAAAACGAAGTTGTGTTTCAAATAAAGTATTTTTGGTATCGTAAGTTATATCGAGTGTTAGTGTCGTATTGATACTGTGACGCACAAATCAACAGATGCTAATTGAACAAAGTCGGTGACGGTATTGTACTAACGAAACTTGTATAAGTAATATCAGAACCAGTATTAATATTCATTTTTACCATTGATAGATGTAAAACACGACTTTAGTTTTTGAGTTACATCATACAACTTTTATATAATGAAAGAGTTGCAAATAAACTTCTATGGTTGTTATTATTATTATTATTATTATTTTTATTGTATCATTCAACTTGTGTTTAAAATAATGTACTTTTTTGTATCGTAAAATAAACCAATTGCCGGTACCGTATTGATGATGAAATGAACTGGGCTTACCGACTAAACAATTCGCTGTTATTGGAACCAATATTCATTTTTATTGTTTTCAGTCAATATAAAATACGTGTCTGTTGAAATAATAATAGCATATGTTATATGCTATAATCAATTCAATCTTTATAATAATTCTTTTTTTCTGTTTTGTAAGAGCATTCACAACCCGTGAACCAAATTATATGAGGGGTTCCCTCAAATTATATGGGGTGGGTATGAGTGGTTGTGAGTGAAGAAAAGAGAAAATATTTAGAAAAAACATTGTTCACCCCTATATATGAAAAACTATTGTTCACCAATATATATATTATAATATTTTTGTAAGTGGTTATGAGTGAGGAGAGAGAAAATATAATGATAAACGTATAAGACTAGCATAGCGCCCTCAACACCATTACATGGGGGCGCTATGTTGCAAAAAAAATCCTCCCAGCGCTATATCTATCACGCCATGCACAAAATCAAACCACCAACCATTGCTTGCCACGTGTGCACAACGGTCAAAAAGTGGACCAAATCAAACAACCAACCGGCCCTTATATCTATCACCCCACCACTACACCCCATTTTCACTTCAAGCCCCATGCTGACTCAGCTGCCACGTGGACCAATAAAAAACAGGGCCTTATCATTTTCAAGCCCCACTACACATGGTCTAAAAAATATTATTATTTTAATTAGGAGAGAGAAGATTTAAGGGTAGAGTAGTGATTTTTAGTTTAATTTGATAGAGGATATTTGATGAAGGTGATGTGAATGCTCTAACATGTTATATGGCTGGAATGATGCTGAGGTGAGTTCCTGGGCTACTGCTTATCTGTTGATATGGGCTGCATAGCTGGAGTTTGAGCTGCTTAGTTGCTTAGCTGGAGTTTGGGCCTATTATATCTCACTCATGCTGGCTCGGCCCACTTTCTGGTTTCACCACAACCGTCTATTTTAGGTTCACCTTCTTTTCAAAAAAATATATTTTAGGTTCATCTTTCTTTTTGCTCTCCCTATCTGTGTATGACTGTTTTCACAGAGTTTTTTTTCCTCTCACCTAGGGTTCGTCAATAATCTTAGGGTTTTCATAAGAGATCGTCTAAATCTCTTGTTGTTTTTGCTTGTTGTTTAGATCTTGATAGTTTCTTGGTCTAGTGTTAAGCAGTAGAGTCTGTTTTTGTATTTCGATCATCCGTTAATGGTCGGTTGTTTGGTTTTGAGTCTGTAATCTGTTCGTATTTTCCTTCTTGTCTGTTTTGTAAACTTTTGTTTTTGAATAAAGTTTGTTTGAGTTTTTTGTGTCAAAAGTTCTGACAAGTATTTTGTTCAAGTTTCTGACAGTGTCCATATTCATTTTGGGTATATCTTGACTTAAATTTTTGGTTTTCGCATTCGATTGCTATAGCGAATGCCAACACCAAAACCACCATCTAACACGACTCGATCGTACTAGTTTTCATTAAACTACCATCAACCCTTTTTATTGTATCAACAACTGATAACCTCCATGACTGAATATAATTTGTAGGAAAAATCTTTGTGTTTGAAATGGAACGATAAAGAGTGGCCCTCTGATCAACCGTGCAAATTTTCATAGCAAATTACAAACTTTCTTGTACCAAACTTGTTGACTTTTCGAGTTGACTTAGAGTTGACCTGGAGAGATGGCAAACACAGCTCTGGATATGTTCATGGTGAAGTTGAGAATGTTAGTTTACGAAAGCAACAGTTATTTGTCAATTAGAAACAACCGTTACGTCGAAGCAAAAAAGCCCGAAATCCAGTTGCTTAATGAGGAGCTTGGCTACTTGATTGGAATATGTTTCAAAGAGATAAAAACCGGCGAAGAAGAACTTGAAGATGTGAGAAACTGGAAGAGAAGGCTTATCGAAACAGCAGACGAGGCAGAACATATGGTTGATATGTTTGTATCTTGTGCCATGATCAAGACAAAACTGGCAGCTGCTAATAGGAAGAGCAGACAGCGGTTATCTTTCATTTGGAAAGACGAATTATTCGATTGCTCCCTTAAGGGCCTTAAGGTTGTTATGGGCAAACTAAAATCTATAAGAGAAGATATGAGCAGTTATATTGAGAAAGGGAACTCCGTTCGAGACCACCTTGTTATGCAAGACTTGATGATGGATAATAAGTATGAAGTTACTGGAGTTTCTTTTAGCCGAAACACAACCACAACAGTGAATCTTAGTGCAACAAAACATGAAGAGTTGATTGTAGGCTTTGACGACGATGCGCTATTAATAATAGATAGACTTACTGGACAGCGCAAGAAGCTAGACATAATCTCGATTGTGGGCATGGGAGGACTGGGTAAGACTACTCTTGCTACCAAAATATTCAATGATTCTCTTGTAGAGTATCATTTCGACATGCGTGGGTGGGTTACCGTGTCTCAAGCATATTCAAAGCGAGGTTTGTTACTACAACTATTGGCATCAATAGGCAAATCAGTTGATCCTGAAGCAGTGAGTGAGTCAAAACTGTGTGAAATGTTGTACCAGAGCCTAAAGCGTAAAAAATATTTGATCGTCGTTGATGATATATGGAGTTGTAAGGCATGGGACGATGTGGGACAATGTTTTCCAGATGATAATATTGGTAGTAGAGTTCTTGTAACCACCCGCCTTGCAGAATGTGCTTGGCATGCAAGCCAGGGTGGTTTCACTCACAATCTAGGACATTTAACCGAAGACCGAAGTTGGGAGCTGCTGTGTAGGAAGACTTTCAAGGGATACGAGTGCCCTGAAAGTTTGACTGAGATAGGGAAGCGTATAGCTAAAAAGTGTGGAGGATTACCGCTTGCTATAGTTGTTATAGCAGGACTTCTCGAGAAAGGAGAGAAGAGGAAAGATTTGTGGGAGAAAATTGCCGAACGTGTGGGTTCATACGTAATTAATGATCCTAAAGGATGCTTGGATACGCTAGCTTTGAGTTATGATCATCTACCTTGTCATTTGAAGAAATGCTTTCTCTATGTAGGCGGCTTTCAAGAAGATTATAACATCCAAGTGCAAACATTAATCAGGCTTTGGATGGCTGAAGGGCTTGTAAAGGAAGCAGAGCAAAGAAGCTTTGAGGAAGAAGGTGAGTTTTACTTGATTGATCTAATTGACAGAAATTTGTTAATGATTACTGAGAAAAGGTCTAATGGAGGGATTAAATCATGTCGTCTGCATGATCTTTTGAGAGAAGTATGCTTGAAAAAAGCGGATGAAGAAAATTTCTCCAGGAAAACGAGTATGCCAATGTCAACCAACAATCTCTTCTTGCACCACACTTCCGGCACTGTGATGCAACCACGTTTATTCACAGACGATCAAATTTTGTATATCTATGCACACTCTGGTAGAAGTACAAGGTCGGTTCCTTCCTTTTTCCTTCTTAGGGTGTTGGATTTACGAAACGCTCCAAGGCGTACATTCAGCAACATAAACATGCTAGTTCATTTAAGGAACTTAGCAATTTGGAACCAAAACGATTCCTCATTATCATTGCCTGATTTATGGAACCTTCAAACTTTCATTGTTAAAGGCAAATTCCAATTCTCCATACATTCAACTGTTAATATGTTGAATCTAAGGCATTTGCAATGTGACCAAATCAGCATCGCATTTGGTTTTGGTCTTCGTACATGGTTCAACTTGCAAACCGTTTCCAGGATAATGTTAGATCACAGGACTGCGTTTTTCCTTAAATCTTTTCCTAATATCAAGAAGCTCGGGTGTTTAATTTCTTCAACATTAGGCGATCTTAGCTTTGCCGTGCTAACTCATCTTGAAGCTCTGAACATACACAAGTACAAGCATACGTCATTAACTTTAGCGAGCCCTATAAGGTTCCCAGAAACTTTAAAAAAGCTGACCTTAAAAGGGTTGTGTCTTCCTTGGAATTATATGTCAACAATTCAACAATTACCCAAACTCGAAGTTCTCAAATTACTAGACACTTCGTTCAAGGGACACATGTGGGAAACTGGCGATGAGCGGTTTCACGAGTTGAAATTTTTGAAATTAGAGAAGCTGGACATCCGTTTCTGGGAAGCTTCTAGCATTAACTTCCCACGTCTCAGGAAACTAGTGGTGAGAGGTTGCGAAGATCTAAACGAAATTCCACTAGAACTAGGAAACATCTACACCCTTGAGCATATTGAGACTGATTATTCAAACTCTCGTGTACTCGAGTCTGTAAATAGAATTCAAGAAGCGCAGCGTGAAGTGGGGAACTATGATATCCATGTCAACTTCATTCACATGGACACAACAAGTGAAGTCTTCTTTCAGGGAAACCCTTTCTTTGATTGACTCCATCAGATGAATAATGGATAGATTGATTGTAACTAAAAGTAGTATTTCTTATCTGAAGTTTGTTATGTATTGCAAAGATATTCATACTTGTGTGATTTATTTATCTTATGCTTTTATTTTCATTTTTTAAATCTTGTGATTTATTTGTCTCATGTTGATTATATATTTGTGTGTTCCATTTGTTATTGTTTGACTATCCTTCTTGTCATATTCATTTGATCATTATTCAAACTAATCACTCTACATAAAAAATTTAGATGTTGACAAGCATAAAAAATAGCATATTTTATGATCACTAAAACAAGGAAAACAATGTTGTTTTTTTGTGAATAGTTGTCAAAGACAAGATCAAGGAAAATGATATGTGTACTATATGTACACAATTGTCTTACCTTCTGAAATTAACAAAGGGAACAAGAAAACAATCAAATCTAGACAAGAACACGGGTCAAAATCCTTGCATCAAAGATGATCTTTTTCCGCTTAAGACTCCTTTCTTGATTGCTTCACATTCAGTGCTTTATAAATCCAAGAAAATTACAAGTATAAGATCATAATACTTAAACAGAAGCAAGTATGGGAACTGCAACAAAAGAAAGAGGTGTGCTTAAACTAGTGCATCCAGGTAGGCATGTTGAGTATCACCGAAGACCGATCACAGCTGGTGAAATCATGAGGAAGAATCCTAGACACAGTATCACTCGACCCGATTTCTTTAAATATCCCAATACTGTGGTTCGTCCTGAATCTGTTATGGTTCCTGGTCAAGTGTTCTTCATTGTCCCAAACACAACTGTACATCGCTTGGTCAAAGCTAAAAGTCAACAACATGGACAACCATCTTCGCGACAAACCGAGTCTCGAAACACTTACAAAGATGATCGTCAACAAGAAGGCTCAAGTTCATGTGGTAGATCACAGCCTCATGTTGAAGAAAGTCAAGAAACCACTCAAGGATGTCTAGTAGATGACACGTGGGACGATAGTTTGACTTTGACTTTTCGAGCTAGAGACTATTATCTTATGTAAACAGGTCAGCATGAGGCATTGGGTCATCCCCTAATCTAAGGGTGACTTTTGATAGCTAATGTAAAGATGAAAATGAGCTTGTAGAAACGGGTCGGGTCAAAATGTTCATTTTTTATTTGCAAACACTGTTTTATCAATTTTAAAATTTTATAAGTAATCTATGTGTTAAATATGATCACAAAATCTATATCATTTACAATCTTTAAGGAAAAAAAAAACATAAACAGATTATATATGGGCTGCAACTTCTCAGAGTTAGGACTATTCATGGGCTGTGGACCGGCCCAAACAGGTAGAAACCGGACCAAAACCACCAAGCCCAAAAATTCTAGCCCGTGAGCTGACCCGTTAAATAAAGAAACCGTTTGCTTCATTCTGTTCTCACGGTTACCTTAGAATCGGTTCTTTGTGAATTTCTTGATGGAGATGTTGATTCCCTTGAAGAACTATTTCCAAAAAGGTTAAGTTTACTAATTTTCTTCGAAAACGAGCTCATAAACTTTCGCGAATGTGATTTCTCCATGTTTCTCTTCATGCACACATGTTCTTTCTCCAAATCATTTAATCTCATCCTTAACCGCGCCAACTCTAGTTTCAGTTCCCTGTTCTCTCGCCTCAACGACGCATAGTTATCTTTTGGTGACATGGCAGCACTGAGAGCACCACTGTTGATCCTCCATGACTGTTGGTGCATTAGTGGTTTATGGATGTCGCCGAGCTCAGAGCAGAATAAGGCATTTCTAAGCCTGAGTTGTTCTATGTATAGAACTTGGACTATTGATTGAAGTGGCAGTCTTTCGTTCTGTGCAGCGTGTGCACCGGCTTCTGGTGAGAGCTTTTGGAAATCAATTAACTTACAGATCCTTTTTTTATCTTGTTCTGATATACCCTGATGAGCCTGCAGGTTTTTATTTCCAGATATAACTATAAGATTAAGAACTAGTTAAGCTAACAAAATGTGCACTTTTGACTTTTTCTGGTCAAACTGATTGATATGAAACTTGATATGTGGTAAATGAGATGTTGCAAAAGAAACGGGTCGGGTAATGGGTCAAAACAAGAAATTTGATATGGTTTAAGTTGGGACTAAAAACATTTTTTTTTCTAATTTAATTGATTTTTTTTTAAATTAAATACTCTGTAGTCTGTACAGTATAATTACAAAAGCAATTTGGAGGTTCTGTCTGTATTGACAATATATTAGGGGTATTAAGACTGTATATTTTCAAATGAAATGGTTTAAGATCCTATTGGACTAAAATACATAGTTTACCTGTAATACGGTGTGACCCAATTGATTTTAGGCGATATTTTTTGGATAATCTAGTTGACCCGTTACACATATGACACATTCGTTTTTTAGGTAAAAAAAACTGAGTAACCGAACCAATTTAGGAACCGATGGGTCGCTTTTGATTTTTTTTATAACCGATTTTCATGGTTCAGTTATAGTTAAATGTGTCATCATCATCATCATACTCAGTTAATCCCACCAATAGCAAAGCTAAAGTAGGGTCTGAGAAGGGTAAGATGTAGACAGCCTTACCTCTACCCTGTGGGAATAGAGAGGCTGCTTCCAGTGAGACCCCCGGCTCAATAGTGGTTTTGTATAAAGCCTTGGACATAAGGCACATAACACTTAGCAATCGGGACACGCCCGATTGGTGCATGTAACACCTTGTCTTTTGGCTATCAACGCCACCATATGATGCATGATTAACCATCCATCGTTTTTAACGTTATTTTCACAAAATTAGTAAAATAACGTTAAAATTAGTGCAACTTTACTTTTGCCCCCCAGGGCCACACATATATACATTATATGCGCACAGCCGTAAGCGGGGCTAGTTATAGTTAAATGTGTAACGTGTATAAATAAATGAATTAACCGAACCCAACCGACATTAAAACATCTTTAGATTTTTTAGTTTATAAACAATATGTTATATGTTGGAAAACTATATTATAGATTTTTTATAATTCGAATTGTCTCTTACAGGTTTTATTTTTACATATCATTATGAATTTCCATCTATGCTTATAGGAATTTAGGCAATTGATTTAGGAATTATTAGCTTGACCTAAAAACGTCAAAACTATATCTTTTTTGTTAGAATAGACCGCGTACCTTGAGGTAAACATCAATGGCTCGATACAACCCATCATGAACCGTACGAGCATGAGCCGGTAAGCTTTCCGCGACCGCTATAAACTTCGACAGTTTAAGATTACCATCAGGCGCTATTTCCGCCAAATAATTATCAACCAACTTGGACACCTTATACAAGGCGGTTTCGGATGGCGAATCAAGCCTGTCCGATTCGAAAACCGACCCATCCGGATCATCCTCATCGCCACTATCATCTAGCTGCGAAAAGTTAACCAAAATCCTATGTACCGTATCCACATCAAACAATGTGTCACAATCATTTCTAAAAGACGGTATCAAAAGATCATCAAGCGTCGCTATATCCAACTGCGACCCGATTCTTCGCTCAAGGTCAAGCCTACAAGCGACCGTGCATTCAAGCATCACCGCACTTCGAAGCAACCCGAATAGAAAGCTTAGTGGTACCACAAGTTTTTCAACGGGTAGCAACCCGACAATGGTCTCGACCACGAGCCGCTCGTGGTCGAGACCGTTGCCTACGGCAATAGCCACCTTTTGTTGACCGTTTGACTTTTTTGTTAATTCTTTTTCCGCATAATTCATAAGTGATTCGCCAATACTTTCGGGTCTCACACCGCGACATTTCATCGCGGTTATGACCCGTTGGTATAAATCTATCCGTAAAACGGATAAATCTTTAATCCACCAATCGGGTCCGCACTTTTGTCGGCTCATATGTAACCGACCTGAGCTGCTATACTCGAGTCGTGAAAAACTCGAAGCGATTTGCTCCACGCACGCTTTCGAAGCTATCGCGTCTATGCATCGACTTACAATGTTGAGCTCGTCCGCTAGCGGGAGTAAGTTTTCACATTGTCGTAACACCTCGACCGACATTTCGAGGTTTTGTAACACGATATAGTTAAGGTACTCGTCGGCACGTGATCCGAGGTTGTTGTTCGAAAAATCCTCGGTCATTTCTAGGTAGTCCGAAACGCAACATAGTTGCGCGACGTTGGACGGGGTTATCTCAAAGTTGTTTCCGTAGCAGAATTTCGCGGCTAGCTCGAATGTTTCCGGGCCTCCGGGTAAGTTGAGAAGCTCGACCCGAGATATCGTGGCTTCGCGGTTTTCGGAGACTAGTTTTCGGATTCGTCCACTACGTGACACCAATGGAAACTGCCCAAAACAACATTTGGTTGTGTTAGACCAACATAGCATAAATTGGGTTGAAACAAGTCATTTTTAGTACGGACTTTAAAAAGTTCACTCACTTGTATACATAACTATTACATATTAATAGTTATAGTGATTTGATTAGAAAATATAGAGTTTGTGTGATATTATGACATTTTTATTTAACCCATATGAAATAAAACACAACTTAAATCAAATCAGTCATTAATTAAATAACAGAAACTGTCACCACTCCATTTGACTCTTCAAAGTCAACTATTTTTTTTTTTTTAACATTTTCCAAAGAGAAAAGAACAAAAGAGATGATCACAAGTATTAGAATTTAGAAGTTAGAACATAGCAAAATTAACTAACCTTATGCAAGGCAAACGTGACACCATTTATCTCAATTGTTATATCACTAGGAACATCCCTGAATATCCTGCAAAACACATGACCGGATCGCGTCAACATGTATACCATCACCAAAAAAAAAGGAAAAAAAAAAGAATGGCCACCCGAGAGACGAACCATTCGTTAGAGCGGTGGCGCGAGCTCTTGGCCAAGGTGAGATGGGGCTGATGGAGATGAAGGTGAAGGTCCATGGGAGATAGAAGTGTAGAGGGAAAATGGAAGCAAAAGAATGATATGGAAGTAGTTTGTTTAGTGAGTAGAAATGTGGGGTTAAGAGATGAGATAGATAGAGGGACACATAGCCCAGATGGAGATTGTGCTGTTTTATGCACATCTTTTCTTTTTGTCAAAATATGAGATTGCAAATCTTTCTAACCAGTTGTCTATGGTAGGGTCGGATGGATCCTCCTAACATCTTCATCTAACTATTCCACTAGTGACATATTTATAAAATGCTACAATGATGGATACCCATGGACCATGGTGGTACCTCACTCCACTTTTTTTTTTTTACTTTTTCGTGTTGTAAATAACATATATATCCTTTGAGTAGGTTTATTCGAGCTTTTAATAATCCTGTCTGATTTTAAGTAGTTTCCGGATAGCTTGACTCGTTTGCACTCGTATATATGATCTGAATGATTAAAATAGAATTTAAACATTTTATTTTAAATGAATTTATAAAAAATATATAGGACGATTAGATTGAAATATTTACTTCAAAATTATTGGAAAATACCTAGAATATAGAAAATGGGAAGGATATAAATGTAATAGAAACGAATTTTTTATTCATTTTTTAACAGAATGTAGAATTGGATACTTTAGATGAATGGTTATTCATAAGTGACTTTATTGTTATGGACAAAATATCATACCTATGTAGTGTATTTTTCCATATAATTATCCATATTTAAAAAAACTTGAGTTGTATTTAAATTTTTAAACAAGAAAATGCATTTTAGTGAAAGGTGTGAGACCATCAAAGTTTGTCAATGAAACCTCGATGAATGTTTGCTCGTCTTACCAGTTTAACACGTCCTGATAATTGACAACATGGCACGTACGTCTTTTGTTAACCGTTATAGCTGTTAGAGTCAGAGATAAAGCACATTTACCTATTGCTTAGGCGTGCCGGGATCTCAGCCAAGAAAGAAGCCCCTGTTAACTTTCTGACTGACCCACGAGAGGGAAGATC
Organism: Ambrosia artemisiifolia; assembly: GCA_032199755.1. Classification (NCBI taxonomy): domain Eukaryota; kingdom Viridiplantae; phylum Streptophyta; class Magnoliopsida; order Asterales; family Asteraceae; genus Ambrosia; species Ambrosia artemisiifolia. The sequence continues at coordinate 53,199,917 of CM063523.1, forward strand.
TACTCTGCGTCCTGCGGACGTCCTTGTGTTTGGCTGGGCGGGGGGTAAGCACGCGTGTGTTGACCTCATTGGGGTGTCCCCACTGGTGGGGCTGAGAGATAGTGGATTCGTTCCGGGACAGGCGGTTTTGAAGGCGGAAGCTAGGAAGGTTGCTAAGCACGAGGCGGCGTGTTTAGAGAATCAGCATGTGTTCATTCCGTTTGCCTTCGACACTTTTGGATCCCTTGCCCCTGAGGCAGTTCGCTTTTTGGAGCGGGTGCAGAAGGTGGTCCACAGTGACTCGCAAAGCCCGAGGAACCAAGGGTTTGTATTTAGTAGAATAGGTTTTGCGATTCAAAAGGGGATAGCGGCGCAGCTTGTTGCTCGCTTACCCATTATCCAGATGTAACTTGGTTATTTTTATAGTTTTATTAATCTAGCAAAAAAAAAAAATATAATGAAATTTCAAAATATTTTTTTCAAATTACAAAATTTTAATTGTTCAATTCTAGAATAAAAAGGTCAATACTACACTTGACTTTTGTACTCGAACATTTTTGTTCCCCATGAAATGATGCCTTTCACCACGATTGAAGTAAAGTATGAAAGTAAGAAAAAAAAATATTTTTAAAGTAGGGGGAAAAGGCAACATTTTCAAAAGTAGAGGTATGCTATATGACTTTTGTGGTAAATTTAATTGATTGCCCACCCAACTCCAAATGGGCTAGCTGGGCTGGTGGGTCCATGTTGGCTCATTGGGCCCCATTGAGGGCTCACCTTAATTATAATGATGGCCATTGCATCATGACCTCTTCCATCAAATTGTTACTCTCTCTACATAGCTTTTAAACAAACTATGTATGTTCTAAATCTAACATCCTTCCATTCATAAAAGTAGGTAGCAAATGCACACACATGCATATACATACATACACATACACGTACACGTGCACGTGCACGTGCACGTGCACGAGTGGTTCGTGGAGGTTAACTCGTCAAGACACGAATACAAACATAGATTTAGCTATGGTTATGTTAGTTTTGAACTATGGTTAAAAATTGGATTAATCATGATGGACCAAAGGGTCCGCAAAGTTCTAATCATACAAGTTATGACATCTTGTCACCTTCTGTACTCTATGTATGTTCTCAATTGCTTTGATTTGAAGTGGGCATGCCCCTTGATAAAAGTACTTATTGCTTTCATCGATACAAATGACCAATTCCGATAGAATCAATGAAAGTAACACTTCCATTTTGGTATGACTATACCATATCTTTGATAGATACTGGTCCATACTAACCACTAATTCAAATCATTCATAACCATAGGTTGAATTTATCAACGTAACGTATTAACCTCTATATCGATAAGTCTCTCAAATTGTTATATGTTTGAGATCATTCATTCATTTTTTTTTCACTAGTTGGTTTGTTTTTATATATACTCATTAAATCATTTTTATGCTTATTTGTTACTTTATAGTTTTTGTCTTTGTTTGTACAATTCATAAGACATGTCATATTAGAGTTTTTGCTTTTGTACAATTCACAAAGTGAGTGTTTTTGTTGTTATTGTTATTCTATTGTTAAACTATGTGTAATGGTGAGTTAATGAGGCGTGAAATGGTCAAAATAGCTTTGGGGCCAAATTTTTCACTCCGCGAAATCAAAAGGTTTTTCCCTATTCTTTGGAACCAATTTCCTTCTTCCATTTGGAGTGGAAAATTTCACATACCTTCTTCCATTACGTTTGGTCTTTTAATTAAACAATACGACAGATACGAAGTTTGATTAAAAACTTTTTTTATCTGTTTAAGCATGCTTTCTAGATGAATGAGGAATTCTCATTTGATTGTAATTATATTAGTTCACTGTGAAACTCACCAATGTTGACCTTAAATGTCAATAAATATAAAATCGAATAATAAAAATGTAACTTTTATATTTTTATCGAATATTAAAAATGCAATTCGATTATTTGAGCAGCGCTGACACGATACTTGTTGTTCTCTCTATGCGCAGCATGATCTTGGGATGTTAATTGTCCAACGCTGACTTGCTCAGATTGGCTGAACGCTAATAAGCCGTTTGAATCTTCTTGCTGGAGTATTCTGATTAGCTGGACGTGCACCACATTCTTGGCACACGTCCCTTTCCTCTGATTGGTTCGTACACAATCATCCTTTCGTACTATTTGTCTCCCTGGTCTCACGCATGTATAATAATATGCGTCCTGAGTTGAGAGCTTTGTTTTGGAGCTAACGTCAAGTGCTACTAATGTGCAGTTGCAGCAATGCGCCAGGGGTTTACCTTGTCGCGTATGGTACTTGTGCGCAGTTTTGCACTTGTTAACTACTTTGTAATGTTTTTTGGGATGTGGGTTTACCCTATTGGCGCAAGGATTTGGGACCCATCCTTTCAGTTACCATTTTAGCAACGCTATTAATGCATACTTTTCACAAACCTTCAGTTTGATTTTTTTTGAAGAAGGTAAAGAGTTTACTTTAATGTGTGTTCTAGTATGTAAGTGGTCCCAAGCAAGAACCAAGTTAACTTCTGAAAATTGGATGATGGAAGTCATGTTTAGAGATTATCTTTATCATATTTTGTGGATTGTTATCAATCATCACTTGATTAGTCTCGTCCTCCATCGTTTCCAACTTTAGAAACTTTCAAGTGGGTTTTTAACCCACCTTTCTGTTTTTGGGAACTTATGATTTTGAAATCAACCAATAGCAAAAAGATATTATCAATACTAGTTAAAACTTGTTACGTGGATTACATAATGAATAATTGAATATGTGACACTTAATAACTCTCGTTGTTCCATATAAACTAATATTGGCCGCTTTCGTTAGGGCTGACAAATTAGACACGAACACGATAACCTGACACGAACTTACACGATTTTAACAGGCTTCGTGTTTGGCCTTAACATATTTCATGTCTATAACAGGTCGACATGTCAAGACCTGCTTATTTTCGTGTCTTGTTCGTGTTTAGATGTTTCGTGTTCGTATCTTATCGTGTTCGTGTCTTAGCATGTTTCTTATCGTGTCTTGTCGTGTTAACCCGTTTTACTATGTGTTCCTTATCGTGTCTTATCGTGTTAACCTGTTATACACAAGTTCGTGTTTGAAAAAAAATAACACGATTAGATTTCGTGTCGTGTTCATGTTTACAGGTTTCGTGTTCGTATCTTAATAGGTTCGTGTCTTAAAAGGTTCGTGTAACCTGTTATGCCAACTCTAGCTTTCGTCACCAGGAGCATATGTGTTTTTTGTAAGCCTGAGTGAAAACTTTCGAAGAGCTCATCCATCCAAAGATTGTCCCCACTACGCTAAACTATTGAGTTCTCCTCTCATCCACAACCATTGCGCCAAAAATTGGGTTTGCGATATTTGACGCGCGACACTTACCTTATAAAATAGTATCTCTCCTGATAGACGAAAATAGATAGAACGAGATAAGATTTAACTAGCATGTCCCCCCCCCCCCCCCCCCCCTACTATGCCATACTTGTTTAGAGATTTGTTTTTGGAATAAATCTTTCGTTGATAAAAAATAGTGGGTAACGTTCCTATTTTTGTGATTTTTGTACACTTTCTAAAACTATTCAAAGTGGATAGAAGTCTAAACCTCACATGTTTATATTACATGGCAGAAAAGGAAATCATACAAATAAGACATCATTATGAGAATAGGTTTGACTCGGGACATATGTAGAGTAGAAAACAAGTTTAGGGTAGGTGCCATCATTGAAGTCAAAGAATGTGGTAAAAAGAAAGGATGTGGCCTTTTTCATTCGCAAAGTGCCGAAAGTGCAAGTTTTTATTGGGTGCAGAGGAGTTATATCATTTGAGGATGGACCTTCACATAAGTTGTCATGTCATAGTGGGGCCGACTCATCACCAAAGTGACGCACCCTAAGGGGACGGTGTTGCCAGACCCAACAAATCAAGACGGGCTGAGAAAGAGCCCCACACCCACTAGCATTGAAAATTAAAATGGGCCTTGTATGGAATTCTACATTGCAAATTTCCTGATTATTACAAAAAGTAAAATAAAACAAGATGGTTCAATCAAGCACGCGCATGCCTTTTAAAATCTTGAAAATAAATAAATAAATGTAACTAGTGGGATGCCCAGTCGAGCGTTGCGCGACATTCGACAATGTGTATCTAAAATCTTTAAAGCCTAAATTAATTACCAAGTAGCGAATGATAATTAAGATGTTACAGCAGCATTATGTGCATCACAGCGAAAAACCATTGATACATAGGTCCATTGATTGACAATATTGATTGACAATTTTGAAGTATATTATAAGCACAGACTTTAGGCATTAAATGTTTACATCATACTATGAGATATTTCATACACCAGAAACAAAGGTGTACTAATCAGGTTTTCGCATTAGTATGTTGACGTGATAAAAATAGGCACAGATTTAGACACGCCTCACTTAGAACCCGAATCTAATACAGGAGCAGAAATGGAAGAATCTAATATATGGGCAGCGATAAAAGTCCCTTTAGAAATCCCAGAGATTGAATCGCTTGATTTAGAGGCAAAACTCAAAGACTATGTAGTCATCTCAGAAACCACAAATCGATACGCATATTATCTACCTTAAAAATGCACCTCCTTTAAATTTTGTTTACTCATAAAAACTTCCAGCCTATGCAACATTAAAACAGACAAAAGAAATATATAAAGTAAATAATAATCAGTAGAAATAATGTAACAAAAAGTACTACAACAACAAAAAATGTTAGTCGTGATTTGAGCATGTGTAAATTCATTTCTCCATTGGAAAATATAAACTAAGAGATAGCAAGATGGACGTATTAGGCTAGGTGACGGGGCAACTGGATAGGCTTTGGTTGAGTTTCTACAAATATTTAATGCCTATTCATTGAGAGCTCTAGAAATAAATAATGAGCCAAATGGCTGAATATGTTAAAAAAATATATTGTTACAGTGATAATGTTAATACTCAAATAACATAGCCCAGGAGAGTGTCCAAAAAGCAGACGTTCATCAACTTTCAACCTATTTAACCCGCTTCTTGTTCCAGTAATGTAAAATAAACTTATTTGACCCACTTTAAGATAATTTGCAATCTAGTATCAATTATTAATCATTTTTATCCAGCAACCACCTGGTTGTTCACAATGAAGCGTGCACCTGGTCTAGACCTTAAAAGTGCTTCCATTTTATCCTTAACTGTGGATGACACATCAGATGCCATGACCAACTTAAATAAAAATACATGGAATTGGATCTTGAACAAAAAATATGTAATCATCTAAAGTTGCTAAGGCTGAATGTAACCATTAAATATGCGCAAACCTGACTTGCTAACCTTGAGGTTGTGAGATGGAAGTGTCAACTGAAAAACCATAATCAAAGTTTTGAAATTATGAGACTCACAATGGTAAATAGATATCGTAAAGTATACAAAGAAACATAATGTCACTCTTAAAAGGGATCATGAGAACCTTATGGCAGAAGTTAAGGTAATTAGATCAAAAAAATGATAGAACATTACAAACCAAATAACTATTTCAAACACTTAACAAACTTTTATGAACTCAGACACTTTTTTATGAAAATGATCGACAAAAAAGTTTATAAAGTGACAATTGACATGCAAGTACAATTACTTTCTATTTTTTGAAGGTACCTAGTTTTAGTATATCAAACATTCTGCATTTTTTTGATCAAAGTAATTATTAAATAGTGGTCACATTCCTTAATAAAGCAAACAAATTAAAAAAATAAGCCAAATTAGATCTTCACATTCTACCATTACTCCCTTACCATCACCATAAAAACCCAAGTTGTTAGTTCCAAAAGGTCACCTGTTCTATCCGATTGCTCAAGTAATCATTATAACCTTTGAAGCTTCAAAATTGTCAAAGACACAACCATAAAAACTCTGAACTATTAGGGACAGACTTAAGATTAATAAAGTGTGTAGATAGCTGGTGGTACATAAGTTTCATCAAGGCTCAGAGTTAGGGGAAGGATAAATCACCATGGCTGCAAGGGGGGTTGCAGGTAAGCACATGCCATCCTCCAACCTTGCCACGCCAAACGAAAGCTTCACGTGGAATTTTACTTAGCTTTTCCAACTCATCATGGTCGTATCACGTAATCAGAAAAACTAATTGAACAAAAACCGAAGGCAAAGAATCGAAACAGAGTCAACAACAAATTCTTATGCAAACCCCAAGAATGAAAGGACAGCATCAAGAACTGTAATCAATTTCCAAAAATCAAGAAGAAACCAAAAATGGGTTATTGGTTTCCCTGACTACATGTAACACCCTTTCTTTTCAATTGTTCCATGAGTACCTATTACCAAATAAAACAATACACAATTGAATATCCATTCAAACACCTATTCAAATTTGTCATCGATTTACACAATAAAGAAGAAACCAAATATGGGTTTGCCAATCACACATTCAAACACCAAATCCAAAGTGGGATCTATTTACAAAAATCAAGAATATACCTAGAAATTTGGCTCAAAATTAACGGGCTTTACGAAAATCAAGAATATACCTACAACTTGGGTATGAATTAGAAGGAAAGACAACCGGCGAGACTACATGTAGCATTTATGCAACTGAGAGAGACGACGGCTGTCAGGAAGACGAACCACCACTACCAACGCCACTATCGACAATCGACCAAAAGCGGCGAGCACCTGACCATCGCCACCATCCAACCGACGGTGGAACTCACACAGTGAAGACGGCGAAAGCAGAGGATGCGGCGGGCAACGGGTTCAGTCTCCCTCCAAAAAGCCCTCTGTCTAGGTGTTGAGATTTGAGAACATGAAAAATGGGAATATGAGCGGCGTAAGAACATATGGAAGTGGGAAGATGAGTGGTGGAATACGCGTGGATTGAGGGAGAATAACATAAGTGGAACAGGAGTCATCAAAAGACAACGTGTACAACCCCTAGACACACCACGTGTACACCACCAAAAATGAAATGCAAAAATTGGCAACAAAAACCATCGCTAACGGAATTCGAACCGGAACAACATACGAGCCAAAAGCCCACCTAACCAACTGCACCAAACAATCACTTGATACAAATACCAAACAGATTACTATTTAACTGCTTTTCAAAACACAAAACACACACTATTCATCAGCATTGATAAATTAACATATAGGATAATTATTAATATATCTTCTATTTGAGGTTTAACTAAAGAAAGCTAGTGAGATATTTCACGCCACATAGTAGAAATTTAGTCGGTATCAGTTTGGTTTGGTTTGTTATGATATATTAAACGAAAGAGAAATCTTAAAATACAAAGTTGGAATATTGATAGAAGGATACGGACATGTGTTTAATAGCGATCAAAAAACATAAAAAAGAAATACAAGTATCGGTTCTAATAATATTCATATCGTTACTGATGTTGTTTGGTCGGATTCGGTTCATCACCTGAGTGGCACTCATATTACATACAATACCAAAAGATATTATATCAAAAAAATTACAAATAATAATAATAATAATAATAATAATAATAATAATAATAATAATAAAAATTAGGATTCTATTACCCCGCGCTTCGCGGCGGGAGCTCCTGTTGCGTTGAGAATTTGGTGGACGTTAAAGATCGCGCGTCGCTGTGGGAGTTCCTGTTGCGTTGAGGGTTTCGTGGACATAAAAGATAATATTAAGTGATTGTTATTCTCGTTTGGGCTTAAAAAAAATACTCGCGGCTAAAAGCTATAAGTTTGGTGGTCAAAGTTTGAAATCCTAAAAGCTAAAGCCAAAGTGCAATGCAAAAAAAGTTGAGTGGTCAAAGTTTAAAATCCTAAAAGCTAAAAGTTTGGTGGTCAAATTAAAAGAAAATAAAGTTAAGCTAAAAGTTAGTAGCCAAAGTTTTAAATCCCAAAAGCTAAAAGTTTGGTGGTCTAAGTTTAGTGGTCAAATTGGAAGAAAATAAAGTTAACCTAAAAGTTAGTGGCCAATAATATATTAAAAGAAAGTTTAGTGGTCTAAGTTTGGTAGTCAAATTAGAAGAAAATAAAGTTAAGCTAAAAGTTAGTGGCCAAAGTTTTAAATCCTAAAAGGTAAAAATTTAGTGGTTTAAGTTTGATGGTCAAATTAGAAGAAAATAAAGTTAACCTAAAAGTTAGTAGCAAAAAATAAAATTAGCCTAAAAGTTAGTGGCTAATGATATATTAAAGGAATGACACTTTAGAAGTGTCCTTCCCTACAGTGTCCTTCCTTTAATAGATACTAACATAAAAATTTGGTGTGACAGTTTATACTTAGGGGCTGTTGATAGCCGCTGAATGGTCATTAAGATGCTATATCTGAAAAGTTTATAGTCTCTTAATGATTAAGATATGGTTAAGAGGTAATATCTTAATGTTTGCCTCTTAACCATTCAGACTTAAGTTTACCTCTTAACCATCTACTACTTCGTTGTTATATGAGATGTGAATGTATAAGTTACATTATACATACACATTATTTTTTGCAATTACAAATAAAACTAGGATTCTATTACCCCGCGCTTCGCGACGGGAGCTTCTGTTACGTTGAGGGTTTGGTGGACGTTAAATATCGTGCGTCACTGTGGGAGCTCCTGTTGCGTGGAGGGTCTCGTGGACATAAAAGATAATATTAAGTGATTGTTATTTCTCGCGTGTGCTTCAAAAAAATACTCGCGGATAAAAGCTAAAAGTTTGGTGGTCAAATTGGAAGAAAAGAAAGTACATAAGTTAGTAAGAAAGTTAGTGGCCAAAGTTGGGTGGTCAAAGTTTGAAATTCTAAAAGCTAAAAATTTGGTGATCAAAGTTAGAAATCCTAAAAGCAAAAAGTTTGGCGGTCAAATTGTAAAAAAATAAAGTACATAAGTCAGTAAGAAAGTTAGTGGCCAAAGTTAGGTGGTTAAAGTTTGAAATCTTAAAAGCTAAAGGTTAAGTGGTCAAATTGAAAGAAAATAAAAGAGACTCAAAATAAAATTAACCTCAATGTTAGTGACAAAAAATAAAATTAACTTAAAAGTTATAGCCAATATATATATTAAAACAAAGACACTACTATAGTGTCTTTGTTTTAATAGATATATCTATAATTTATAACTTATAATAAAAGAATTGAGTTTTTATGAGGTGACATTCAATGGAGGCCTCAACCCCCCATTGAATGTGCCATGTGACACCTTTAGGTGATAGTATTGAATTTATTATTTTAATAATCTGATTTTAATCTATATAAAAATTAAATTGAGTTATTTTAGGAAAAAAGAAATTTAAAAACAATTTTAAATTTTTCTCTCTTATGTTTCCTCTCATAATTTTTAAACGTTAATATCTTTTATATACGAGATTTTTTAAAGAAAAAAATTAAACCAAATTAACGAACGTTTTATTATCTTTCCAACGAATACCATAGTGCTATATAAAAACGGAGAAAAAAACGACTATTTTTGTGAGGTTTCGTTCATATAGGAAAAAAAACACTTGTTCAGGTTAATCATTAATCATGTTTTTTCTTTTAAACCAGATTCTTATCTATGATGTTGAAATTCAGCCCAATCTTCATGCTATCATTGGAATTTTACTCTTCTAAAGATGGATAGGTATACTTCATCAAGAGAAGCTAGGAGAAAGAATCGCGCAACAATACAACACATGGTGTCACCTTATAGCAAGGTTATTTTTTTTTATTTATTTAATTACAAGAGTAATAATTGTTACTGTTAATATTATTAGAATGATTATATTTTTCAACCCCGGAACACTCTCGGGATAAAAGCTAGTATAACTATAATTAAAACGAATAACTACAAGAAAAAATAAAATACGTTTAAAATTAATAAAGAAATATGTCATGTATATGGACTTCGATTTTTTTACAGCAGCTAGCAGCCTACAATTATAATAATATAGTTACAAAATGGCCATGAATAGTAACTAACTAGGGTTTGGTTATACCTAACTAAACTACGGTCAGCTTCTTTTGTCTTCTTTATATAGTAACTAACTAGGGTTTAGTTATACTTAACTAAACTACGGTCAGCTTCTTTTGTCTTCTTTACCATCCAAAGTTGACTATACGTTGACCAACGTTTAACATTTCTTCACCGACTCAACTTATTGGTATAATTTGCATTATTTTTAAGAATCAAATAAATTAAAGAATCATATACGTGGAGCCATTTCATGATATATATATATATATACACACCTATACACTCCTAAAAACATACTTATTATTGACACTACTCCACGTGTGAATCTCCATGCAAACCCCAAAGTCACCATACATGGTAGAATATAAATAAATATAAGGTACACCTTATGTTTCTTATAATAACATATCCAACTACCACCACCACAACAACCTACAATGGCAAAACTAACACTTGTCTTGCTCACCTTTGCCTCCCTTGTAGCCTTCGTTACATCACACAACACCATCATCACCACCACCACCATCGATGATGGGGAGTCGGTCTCAGAATAAAGGCGGTGTAGCCAACGGTTACAAGGACAAAGGTTGTCTTTTAAGGTAACATTTTGCAAATTTTCAAAGTGGATTAGCTTTCTTCATAAACAAATTCGATTACCACCATCCCCGCCGTAACGCGCGGGAAACCACCTAGTTTTAATTATACAGAGTAAATTAAAAAAAAAATCTTCAAGAGTTGTCGTTTGTCGTTAAAATTGAAGGGATACGTCATTTATATTTCCAAATCTTACACTTTGTATGTTTTAACCATAACTTAGTTAAATTTTAATGTAAAGTCTAGTTTATGAGGACCTCACGTGAGGGCAAATTAGTCTTTTTACCATTTTAGTGCAAAACCTAAAAACCAAAATTAAGTATAACACACCCCCACCCCCCACTCTCTGACATCTACCACCACCCACATGTATCACCCACCGACCACCACCACCAGAAGACCGTTTACAAGCCACCACCAAGCCTTAAAAATACCGTCATCTCTATTGTTTTGCCAAAACCTAAGCACTCATTGTTTTTCCTCCACTAAACCAACAGTTTTCCGACTACATCTAGAATCCAAACACAGATCTGAAACCCTAGCCCTTCCTATATTGTTGTTGTGATCTGGTCCCGTGCCGATAATGGTATGGTAGGTAGCAGCGGTTTTGGTATATGTAGTAGATTGAACTTCCAATGGTGGTGCTTCTTCTTAAATATGAAGGTGACACAGATGGTGATGATGTTTGTTGAAGCTCAATGGGGGTTGTAAACCCTAGACATCGCCTCTGAGGATGGCAAGTGGGTAACCAGCAAAGCTTCGTGATTACTGATTAGGTTGCAGAACTAGTTAGACTCGAGGGGTTATGCTGGTCATAATAGGGTTGTAGCGGTAGTAGGTAGCTGGTAATGGTGATCATTATGGGTGGGGATGCAAAAGTGGTGGGTTGATGGTGATGGTGTTTATAGTATAGTTACATAGACGGTGGGTAGTTGGATGGTGATGACGGTTTATGGTGGGGTTGCAACAACAGATGTGGGTTGTGAGATGGTTATGCGGGGTAGTGGTGGTGGTAGTTTGTGGCAGCGGCGGTTAGAGAGAGAAGAAAGATGGTGGTGGTGGTAGCGGCAGCTAAGAGAGACAAAGAGAGTATTTATGCATTAGGATGGGAAAAGACATTAATACCCTCACATAGGCTCCACGTGACATGATTTAATGTTAAAATTTTACTGAGTTAGAGCCAAAGGACACAACATGTATGATTTGGAAACATAAAGGATGAATCTTGTCATTTTTCAAGGTAAATTAAGGACGATTTTTAAAATTTGGTTACCCGACATGTGTGTCATGTTTGAATTAGGAAATTGAACTCATCAATCCTCAAACTTAAGAATGAGCTTGGTAGCATACCGTACCAAATCGATCCCGATACTGATTTTTACTAAAACTTTGTACCGATTCCAATACTGAAAATTTACGGTACCGAAATGGACTGGTATCAATATTTTCGGTATCAGTATCAGTTACTTTTGGTATAAAATACGGAAATGCTCATCCCAACTCCAACTCAAAACTTGTAAATCTAACACGAAATAATACACCGAATTTTACAAAATATTTATTTTTTAATCTACATATTTACTCTATCCTAAAGAGCTGCATCTAGGGCTGTAAACGAACCGAACTTTCAGCGAACCGTTCATGAACCGTTTGGCGGGAAGTCCGTCTGTGTTCGTTCGTTTAACAAATGAACGAACACGAACACGAACAAGAATTTCGTTCGTTAAGTTAAACGAACGAACATGAACATAGGTCGCGTTTGTTCGTTTATGTTCGTGAACGTTCGGTAACGTGTTCGTTTATGTCCGTTTATACTTGTTCGTTTGTGTTCATTTGGATTTTAAATTTTATATTTAAAATTTTAATATTATATATATATATATATATATATAAAGAAACTTACAATAATAATGTTTTAAATTTTATATTCGTTCGTCCGTTTGTGTTCGTTTGTGTCCATTAACAATGTTTTATCTATATTTCTAGTCAAACGTCCGTTGGTTTTCGTTTGTGCCCGTTTGTGTCCATTAGTGTTCGTTTGTGTTCGCAGACAATGTTCACGAACAGTTCGTAAACAACCAAATTACAAATGAACACGAACACGGACAAAATTTTATGTTCGAAAATTGTCCACGAACAGTTCATGAACAGATTTAAAGCTTAACAAACGAACACGGACAAACTCCGTCCGTGTCCATCCGGTTCGTTTACAGCCCTAGCTGCATCGGTTGGGTTGGCCCGGCCAAAACACCACCCTTTACTTTTGAATTTGGCAAATTTGGTCCCTACTTCACTTTACATGTTTTACAAATTAACCCTTTTAGCTTCTAATGTTTTATACCCCTATACAATATATAATATACGTTTTTAACCTTAAAGTTTTTTTCCCTAATTTAACTTTTTTTCTAATAACCTTCGCTCGCTAATTTCTTTTTAAAGAAAATTATTTTTCGATGTGCTAAATTTTGGCCCCCTCGAGTTTCTAAAGTTTTGAGTTTACCTTTTTTCGTACCTTAACATGGAAAAAAAAACTATTTTTTGCTTGTAAAATATATGTGTCGGTATAAATACGAGTTGGTCTACGTTTGGACTTAATTTTTTTTTTGGGAAAGTTTTGAGTTTACTCTTTTCGTATCTTTACATGGGAAAAAAACAATTTTTACGTGCGGATTTTTATATATATGTTGGTTTAAGTACGAGTTGGTCTATGTTTTGACTTAAACTTTTTTTTCTTTTGAAAAATTTCGAGTTTACCCTTTTGGTAACTTTAATTGGAAAAAACTATTTTTTACGCGCAAACTTTTATATATGTGTCGGTACTCGGTATAAATACGAGTTGGTATACATTTTGACATATTCTTTTTTTTTCTTTTGGAAAATGAGTGATGTCAAATATAATACGTTTTCATGCTTATTTTACATGCGCTTCCAGTTGGTCCATTTGTCGAAGTAAAACTTGTTCCGAACAGAGTTAAAAGCATTGTTTTTACACTTTTTAGTAATTGTCTTTTACACATTAGGTATGTTTGGAAAATAGCTTTTATGAGCTTCAAGCTTCAAGCTTTTAAGAAAAGCTCTTACTTAATAAAAAAAACCTTGTTCGGTTGAAAGAGCTTAAAGCTTTTAGGTTAGGAGAAAAGGCTCTATATTGAAAAGCTAGTAGTACTAGCGTTTAAAAAAAAACTCATACTAGCTACAAGCTTTTAATGAGTAAATGACACAAATGCCTGTCCTATTATAAAAATAAAATAAAAAGCTTTCTTACAAGCTTTTAATTATGCCAATTTTGGTCATTTTATACATTTTAGTAAAAGCTTCAGCTACTCTGTCAAACACCAAAATATATTTAAAAAGCTACAGCTACAAGTTACCAGTCACCAGCTAGTTTTGCCAAACATATCCATTGTGTTTTATAAATTGTGTATAGCACATTATATTTTACACTTCGTGTATTACTACATGGTTCTTAACACGATGTGCGCTACCTCAACTCAATGTTGGTAAATTACTAGTTAGCTTCGTTACACATTTATGGACGGTATTGTGGGGCAACTTCAGCTGGTGTTGTCAAGTGAATTAAGATAAGAGTTTCACGTGATTTTGGAATAATCAAATTTGTTAGTATTTAACATCAAACATCCCATCTCACCATAATTTATTTTGTCATCATATGAGAGAAAAATTATAAAAGTAACTAAAAGTTGTATAGAATTGGATAGGTGGTACAATTTTGTGGGTTTTGATATAGAATATTACAATGCTAGTTAATGGTGGTTTGTTTTGTTTGGCGTTTTATGGATGTTTGGGGTTGCGTTTTGAAATAGATTTTTAGATTATTGCTTTTTGATCACGCAAATAATCAGTTTTTAGTGTTTGTGGATGAGTTTTGAAATGAATTTTTAGGCTAACAAGACCCAATAATCCAAAAGCAGTTTCAGCCTTGTTTTTCCAAAACGCAAAAGCTGTTTTGAAAAATCAATCCAAAAGACACAATGATATAACAAATTCTAAAAAGTACAAGCTAAAATCCAAAAAAATGAAACCTAGAACAAGTTCGTAGGGTTCCAATGTCACTTGAATGAGTACAATCGAACTCCGTCATCAACTTAACTTTTTTGATGACGTGACGTGCTATGGCATGACACGCCATCAGGAAACTAATTGGGTTAACGCTAACTTAGTATGGGATTGTTAGAGAAAATACGTTCAAAGTTAGAATGTCTTAAAACATTATCATAGTTGAGATTAATCCAAGTCATAGATGTAAGTTTAGGAATATAAAAATCCAATAACCTATTAATTCCTCACATGCTCGGGATCTCAGCCGTTGCCTAGTTGGCTGCTTCCAAGAGTTGTCATATCAGGATTCAAGTAGTTTGGACTATGTTTTGCCACAATGTGAGGCCGAGCTAATTGGGTGTTATTGTGATTTACTTGGTATAAACTAATATATAACAATACAAAGACATTTCATCTTCATTTTCTGTATCATGAAATGCGTTTAATGAAAAAATTGGTTTTTCCTTAATTTATAGTTCAGTCAATTTTTCTTAATGGGCAAACCATTGTATATAATACAGTCAATTAACTATGAAGATAATGTGTAAACAAATATATGGTCGTGCGTGAGTGTTATCCCCACTTTTCGTGATCATGAGGTCACCTGCCAACTTGTATAAGCCACTACTTTTTCTTTTCCATCAATCATCATTCGGCTATCTGAAGCCACTGCTTTTTCTTTTCCATCCATCATTTGGCTATTTGCCATTTTAGGTAGGTATTTAGAAATCATACACCCAATGTTTTAAAAACCGGTTTTTTAATTATACCGGATTTAGCTAAAAAATGATTCAACCGGTTGAACCGCTTTGTACCGGGCGGTTCAACCGGGTTGATTAGTTAACTATATAATTTTATAAATTACAACATTAACACAAAAATCATCAAAAAGTACATAATTACATACTAAATACTATCAAAAAGTTAATCAATAATTAAAAAATTATCCAAAAGATAATGTAAAGTTTTTAATTTTTTAAAAGTTATTCCTTAATGAAAAAATAATCTAAAAATAACTCGAAAACTAACTTATGCTGGTACCGGTATAGTGGTACAAACCGGTATACCGGATTTTACCGGCGGTATAAAATCAATACCGTTTCCCATATTTACCGGAGTGTTTCGTACCGGATTTGCATCCAAAAACGGTAATACCGGTATAACCGGCCGGTATATACCGGTTTTTAAAACATTGCATACACCTCATGTTTAATCCATACACACTGGCCTACATTACACACTAATAGAAAGCTGTCACATACCCCAGAATGTGATGTCACACCCCCAGAATGTGACGTCACAGGGTGTATCAAACCGAAAACCCTTTAGGAAACGTGAATTTCCTTTATCTTTTTATATGGACAAGTAGGTTATACCTGTCTCTTGGCAGACCCGTCACCCCATATCCGGTCGGACTATGTTGTCTTAACCGGGTTCATACTGGAATCAGTGTGGGGCTTGGCATTCCACGAGAACCTTGCTACATCTGTTCTACTGTACTAGATGGGATGACAGCCGTTGTGTCCTCATAAGAACTATGTTCTTTGAGATAACACTGGATGATAAAACTTGTGTTGGTTCGGACTCAAACTTACAACCACAAGAATCTAGTTATTATCTTCATTGCTCTGATCAATCCACTATGATGAAGGGTCTATTTGGCTACTTTGCTATCAACCACACTTGACATGGCCGCAAAAAACTATTAAACCACAACACCAACGCCACTACTAGATAGCACTAAAGATATTAATATGTTATTATTAAATATAACTAATATTCAAGGAAACTTGACCCCTCAACCGCCCAAAGGCACAACAATGGAGAATCAATAAAATCTGGTGGGATCAAGGATCGAACCTAGCACCTCAAGGAGACTAGGCTCTACCCATCATTTCCCATGCAACTCCCCTTTATTTCATGTAAAAGTCTTTTTCTTTCTCATCCCCCCTCCACAATTTTTAAACGATAATAACTTTTAAATACGACATTTAAAAGAATTACACCAAATTAACTAGCGTTTTATTATCTTTTTAACGAGTACCATAGTGCTATACAAAAAAACTAATTTTTTAGTGGGTTTTTGTTCACTCACTAAAGAATTACCCAAATTAAACCAATATTTATTAATTTATAATTTTAATCTTTATCTATATCTTTATTATCTTTTTACTATATATTAAATAAAAATCTTATAATTATCTTAATTTTCTCTCGTATGAAATAATATTACTAAATTATAATTTAATGTTTATCTCTTATTTATTGATATTTATTTTCTTAACTAATTCTTTTATATTTTCATTTACTAAAAACCATTTAATATTTTATTGATTATACCTCATGTAATATTGAATTTTATAACCTAATAAAATAAAACAACAAAAGAATGTTATAACCCATGTGATACACAACTTTTAATGAATTCTTTACACTAAATGAAACTGTAAATGAGAGTTTTGTTTTTATCTATGGCAGAATAGGTTAAAACTAGTCGTTTCTATAAAAACTACACCTTAAAAACCACCGCTTCAATCGCGCTCTACAATCGTTGCTTCTGGCTTTGTTGCTCATCCAAACATATATTCTCTTTTTAATATATATTTTTATTCACATGATTAAAATTGTTGGTTTCTCATATTATAGTCATTAATTTCTATGCTACATCGTAAAGCACATTTTGTCACTTCATATTAGATTTGTCTATCCCGGAAAGCTCTCGTGATATAATCTACTTAGTAAATATATATTACTCATGTCTAATTTTTTCAACACTTCAATATTGTTTTAAAAATTACATTATAGTAGAGGGAAATATAGAGTAAACTGCCATTTTCGTCCCTAAGGTTTGGCATTTTTTGCCAGTTTCATCCAAAAGTTTATTTTTTCTCAACTGGATCCAATAGTTTTCAAATAGTTGCTCGTTTCATCCAACTCGTTAACTCCGTTAGTTGAAGTCAGTTAACTAAGGGCAATTTTGTCATTTCGTCTTTTAAGTGAAGGGCATTTATGTCAATTCGTATGTTTTTAATCCCAACCCTATTTAAAACACCCCAAGTCATACAATCAACCCCAAATCCATCTACTTCATCTTCTTCATTCCAAAACCCTAAAAATCAAAACCCACAATTGAACAATGGTGTTGTGTTCTTGTGGATCACAATTTAGTTTTGGCGCTGCATTTAATGCCCGACTACGGTCAGTCTTAAGAAGATCTTGAGTTGGGTACAAGTGTATAGCAACTTTTTTAAGGGAAATAATAAGCCGGGTCTAGAACCGATCCAAAACATTCAACTGTGACCGATGTTTGACCCCTACAAGTCACTTTCTTCCAAGGGGTCTATCTAGGGTTACACTTACACATCGATCTTCCATCACCATCAATCTATTCACTCAGTTACAATACACATTCAAGTCAAACAAGAAACCATTGTCTCTTTCCCTTTAAGTCGTCGGACTAGAGGCCATGCCGGTGCTTCGTCGTCGTCGTCGGATACGGTACCGGAGCTCCGACGGAGCAAATCTGTAGCCGTTGAGAAATGTGAGATTATTAATTATTTGAGTTTGGATCTAAGGAGAAAGTCGTGTGATGTTAGTGTTTGTAATAGACTCACGGATCTGTTTGATGTTGAAGATACTAAGAATGATGATGATAATAATAATAATAATAATAATAATAATAATAATAGGTTGGGTTTTAGTTGGTTTGAAGAAGAAGAAGGGGATTTGAAGACAATGAAGGAACATATTGAGATGGAAATGCAGAACAGAAAGAAGAAGTTTTGGGTTTCGGGTTCGGGTTTAACCGAAAAGTTAAGGAAAAGCAAAGACATAAGGAAAAGAAGCAGAGTGATACTAATAATAATAATAATAATAATAATAGGTCGGGTTTTAGTCGGTTTAAGGATGGTGAACTGCAATCTGATGTTGTAGAGTATGGACTGGGGAGAAGATCATGTGATGCAGCTCAGCGCTTAGGTTTTGATTTTTTAGGGTTTTTGAATGAAGAAGATGAAGTAGATGGATTTGTGGTTAATTGTCTGACTTTGGGTGTTTTAAATAGGGTTGGGATTAAAAACATACGAATTGACATAAATGCCCTTCACTTAAAAGACGAAATGACAAAATTGCCCTTAGTTAACTAACTTCAACTAACGGAGTTAACGAGTTGGATGAAACGAGCAACTATTTGAAAAATATTGGATCCAATTAAGAAAAAATAAACTTTTGGATGAAACTGGCAAAAAGTGCCAAACCTCAGGGACGAAAATGGCAGTTTACTCGGGAAATATATTATTAAAATAAACATTAGTTTTATTTAACGACAAATTAAGATCACTGGCAGACTACTGTAGTATCATCATGCCACCATCGAAATTGAACATATGACTAAATGATCCTTAAGCCTTATCCCACCCTCAAGATGTCAGCAAGCTATAATATCATGCGCAAAATAATTATTATTTCAAGGGTTTTAGAGCATTCTTAGCAGCTCCCCCATTTTTTTGTGTGTATGTCCCCCAAATTATATAGGGTGAGTGTGAGTGGTTGTGAGTGAAAAAAAATAAGGAATCTACTGTTGATCGGTATAATTGGGGTTATTTGGAAATCTTTTGTGGAAAATAGGAAACTGTATTTATTTTTTAATATTTGTTGAAAGTGGTTATGAGTGGATGAGAGAGAAACTGTAATAATTTTTAATGTAATATGCGGTTGTAATTGGTTGTGAGTGAATGGGGAATGAGGAAGCTACTATGAATGCTCTTAGAGAAACGGCCCCTTCTCAAAAAGTTAAAAAGTTCTCATAAATCAAGACGGATGGATCCTTCTCAAAAGTTCTCACAAGCATAAGGTTTTGAGTGGTATATGTAAGGTTCACCACATCATTAATTTGCTTCAACCATGGATTCGACTTACAAGATGACTGAAGAAGAGGAAGGACTACTAAGAGTATATCAAATAAATAATGGAATTGTCCTTCCTATGGTCATTAAAACTGCCATAGAACTCGATCTCTTTGAAATCATGGCAAAGACTCCTGGTGGCAACTTCTCTTCTTTTGATCTTGCTTCTAGTCTTCCTAGACAAACCCAAGAAACCGCAGCGTTAATTGAACGGATTCTTCGGTTTCTTGCCAGCCACTCGGTTCTCAAATCAACTATAGTAAAGGATGAACATGGAGATTCTAAGAATGTATATGGCATGACAGCGGTGTCCAATAACTATGTCCGAAAACAAGACGGAACGTCTCATGCTTCATCAGTTCTTCTTATCTATGATAAAGTATTCGTTGATTGTTGGTTAGTTGCATCTTATTTTCTTAATATCTTATATATCTCCCTTACATAATCAATCCTAGTTAAAATGGCATGAGAACCTAATAATTATTGTAGATTTGGTAGACTGAATAACATGTCAAACAAGTTGTTTTTAGAATTAGCAATTGTTTTTATAAAATAGTTCTTGTGGTATGATTTACAAAAACTACCTATTACCGTGCCAAATTCTGTTTCATAGATAAACTTTATTTTGAATAAAGTGTGGTAAAATCTGTTCGAGTAAACAAAAAAACCTTTTTAGAAGTCCAATCTACGAAATTGGCTCGTTAAAAGCTCAACCCGAACCATGCTTAAACAAGTTCTAAGAGTATTCACAATAGATGCTCTATAGTAGTGTGAGAGAAGCCTCTATATTATATAGAGTGTGTATAAGTGGTTGTGAGTAGAGGAGAGAGAAAATATATAGATGAGACACTGTTCTTCAGTAAATTTGGAGGAGGTATTGTTCACCCTCTATAATTTTTAATATTTTTAAGTGGTTGTGAGTACAGGAGAGAGAAAAGGTAATGATAAAAGTATAGAATAAGTATTATTAAATAGAAAATGAGAGAAAAAGGTAGTAATTTTTAGTGTAATTATAGAGATGGAGATGAAGGATTTACTGTGAATGCTCTGAGCCTAAGTTTGGGCCCGGCATCAAAGTATGTGAAACTAAACGAACATATTACATTTATAATATAATATTAGTATATTACATTCATATAATGTAATGTAATATAGCATAAATTTAATATAATAATATTACAGTGTAATGTAATACGAGTATAATCTAATTTGACTATCATATAAACTTATGTATTATAATTGAATGTAATGTAGTTAATCTATATACTAATTTGAAACAAGTTAAAAAACAGTAGTTATTTTGTTTTTTGCCACTTGTCTTTTTGTGAGGTAACACCTCACGTCACCAACTAGTTTAATATTAATCTAACTTTATGCAATGTATGTAATATAATATAACAAAAAATTATATTAACCCTTTTAAATTGGGATAACGAATGGACCAACGGTTCCCTTAGATCACTTATTGCCAGTTAAAAGATTTTAATCCAGTTAGTTTAGGTTTTAACTTATAGAAATCTCAACACTCATAATATTAGGACCATGTTTTTGAAAGGGGATTATGATGCCATTGATTTTTTAGTAATCAATAGATGAAAATTAAATTACTTACTTACTTAGACGAACTTTAAAGTTTCTGATCTTCAAACTTCAAACCTTTATTTATGTAACTATTTTACAAGTGCATAATCAATAGAGAGAAGAGAGGGGCCAAAGTTAGGCATGCCTCCTATTACATATATTTATAGAAAAACAAAGTACAAAAAAACTAAAAGATAACGTAATGGGAGTCTATAAGACTCTATGCCGTATATTCCTTTTAAATTGGGATAACGAATGGACCAACGGTTCCCTTAGATCACTTATTGCCAGTTAAAAGATTTTAATCCTGTTAGTTTAGGTTTTAACTTATAGAAATCTCAACACTCATAATATTAGGACCATGTTTTTGAAAGGGGATTATGATGCCATTGATTTTTTAGTAATCAATAGATGAAAATTAAATTACTTACTTACTTAGACGAACTTTAAAGTTTCTGATCTTCAAACTTCAAACCTTTATTTATGTAACTATTTTACAAGTGCATAATCAATAGAGAGAAGAGAGGGGCCAAAGTTAGGCATGCCTCCTATTACATATATTTATAGAAAAACAAAGTACTAAAAAACTAAAAGATAACGTAATGGGAGTCTATAAGACTCTATGCCGTATATTAACAATCTACATTTGCCATTTTCAAAGATGCTCATAAGTAGGTCTTATGACAATATTCTTCAAAGACACCCATTTGTTTATAAGTGGGGTCAATTTACTAGCTTTTATTTGATTTTTTCTTTTCTTTTGTCTTTTGCTTTTTCAGAAGATTCTTCCTGGAGATTATTATGATCTTCATTTTGTTGAGGTCCGAATTCCTCTTGTAATTCTTCTAAATATTTTTTGAGTTCTTCATCTTCAAGATCTTCATCTGGGTCTTAAGATTCTCCGGCTAAACAAGAGAATTGGTTCTCATCTTCATGATCATTTGATAAGATTGACATATTTTTTGCTGAGGATGATTCTGGAGTAAATTGTCTCCTTAATTATTTTTTCATTTCTTCCATATAAGTCTTTATCAATTCTGACTTTGATATTTCTTTAGTAGTTTTTAATCTTCTAGAAATTTGCTCAAAAGGACTAGGGAGCTGTCTTTGCTGCCTTTTCTCAATCTGGATTCTATAATGATCATTTTTTTTCCGTTATTAACTTGATTGTGTCAATAGATTCTAGTTCTTTGGTGGAGTTACTAACTCTTGTCATCTTCGCCCAAAACTTAGTATAACAAGTTCTTTTTAGGCAGGGAAAATTGTCTCTTAGGGTATAACCTGTAGTTGGAGCCCATCTCCATAACCATGGAATAGAGAATTCTATAAAGAAATACATTGAAGCTATTCCTTCAAACCATGTTTTATTATATTCTGCCTCTATGAAATCTGGAGAAACAGTAACCTATTCATGATATAATCCTTTGAATGGTTCCGGAAGAATTTGAATAGATGGTCCATATAATGTGAACCATTTTTTAAACCAACAAGGTATGCCTTGTTTATGAATATCACTACTGACCTTTATGAACCATGAGTGCTTCCTATTAGGATTCTCATAGAATAAACATTTTTCAAAGCTATCAATATAATCCCAATAATTATATCGAAAAGTTTGCATATTATTAGCATCTCGATATATGAATTCCTTTTCTTTTAAGGTATTCAATCCCCATTTTTGAGGTGATAAGATCTTTTTTTATGAAGATCTTACTAAAATTATAAGTACCTTTATCTCTTTCTGCTGGATAAAAATGTTTTATCTCTGCATAGTCTGAAACTTGTATAATATTTTCGTAGTATCTTCGAGGTTTATATAATGTTGCAGCATATGATGCTGGTTCTATGTATTTTTGCATTAATACCCAAGGATCATCAAAGGAGACTTATATGACTCTTTATATTGAGGGGTTTATTATTGTTTTGAAACTTAATATTTGATCAGGCGTCTTTTCTATCAAACCATTGATGAGTTTGCAAGCTTCTGTGAATTGCTTAAACCTAGCCATTTGATTGCTACTCGAAACTGTAACATTTAATATCAGAGCTCTTTATACTGAGGGGTTATCATTGTTGTGGAACTTAGTTTTTGATCATGCGTTTTTTCTATCAACCCATTGGGTTTGCAAGCTTCTTTGAATTGCCTAGACCTAGCCATTTGATCGCTACTCGAAACTGCATTATTTGATATCAAAGCCAAATTTAAAAGAAAAGATAATAATAAAGAATTTTCATACAAACTCAATTTACATCAGCTCCATGCGACAAGCTGGGTATTTGGATTCAGATCCGATGCACCCGCGTAAAAAATATCACATTATGGGTGCTCTTTTTTTTAACGGCAAACAACTTTTATTCATCTCGTACAAGTAAGACACTAACAAAATGTAAGACGCCATATATATTTTCGACGCCATGTCACCAAAAATCGCCCATTTCTCCCACTACACATTATGGGTGCTCTTAGATGTGTAAAATGGTATCTCTCTCTAAGAGGTCGAGAATTCAAGTCGCACAATGAAAAATAACCTAACAGATTTGCCACAATGACTTTTAGGTATTTAGTAATCATACATCCCCTAATTAGGAAGCATACACTCTGGCCCATATCACACATCAATAGAAGGCTGTCACATATCCCAGAATATGATGTCGCACCTCTCAATTGTGATACCATAAGGTGTATGAAACTTAGAACCCTTATTTTATTTTTACCAATTGATTGATCCAACATCATTACGTACAGGCGCATTAAAAATGATAAAAGAAACATACTTTAAATGATTACCAAAAGGAGATAAAAGTGTCTTGCTTTGGATGCAATTCACCTAGTGTTTAAAACATCATGGTTGCAAAAATTAATAATTTGATACAGTGATCCAATTATTATTTTTTTAAACTAAACAATTTTGAATATTGTAAATGCTTGATTATATACCTTAAATGACTTTTAACTGCGTGAACTGTTTTTCTAAATAGCCCATACATAAACTTTAGACTAGAGGGAGTGGAGAGGCGGGAAAGAGGGGGGTGAAGCACCATGTGGCACTTGTGGGACCCATGTGGGGGGAAAAAAATTGTGAGGAGTGGAAGGGGGGGTGAAAGGAATAATATTATATTGTTTTAAAGTTAAATAAAAAAAAGAAAAAAAAAACACCCAACCAAAAACTGCCACGTCACCCACCCAAACCCCCCACCGCCCGGCTTTCCCCCACCGCCCCCCCCCCCCCCTCCCCGCCCTCCTCTTCCCGCCCCACGGGACGGTGTTCCCGCCCGGGAAACTTTTGCCGCCCCCCTTTTGCCGCCCCACTCCCTTGAGTCTTACTCGTCTACCTGACTCTTTAATAAATAAACACTATGCATAGATTCTAACTAACGTTATTATACTTTGATTATTTTTTCATTTGTTTCATATGTTTCTTTTATAGCAATTTTTATATAATTATACATGTATAATCGTTTATCCGAAATGGTTTTTAAAATTGACCCAAATTATATATTTGGGACAGGTATTACTTGAAAGATGCAGTTGTTGAGGGAGGGGTCCCATTTGATAGGGCTCATGGGGTGAATGCATTTGAGTATCCTGCAAAAGATAATAGATTTAATGAGGTATTCAACAAGTGCATGTATGATAACACAAGAATAGTGATGAAGATGATTCTTGAAAAGTATAAGGGATTTGAAGGAGTCAAAACATTGACTGATGTAGGTGGTGGTTTAGGTGCTAACCTTGAGCTTATTGTTTCTAAGTACCCTAATATTAAGGGGATCAACTTTGATTTGCCCCATGTCATTAAGGATGCACCTCCTTACCCAGGTATATATTCAATTTCATAATAAAAAATTTACTGAAATTATTATCATTGAACTATGTCTATAATCCACCAAAATGAAACGCAAACCATTAAACGACCAACCCATGAAAAGCGAAACGTTTGAATCTCAAGACTCTAGTCAATAATAGGTGTGGAGCATGTCGGAGGAGATATGTTCCAAAGTGTTCCTAAAGGAGATGTTATTTTCATGAAGGTACATTGGTACACTAACTTTTTTCTTTAACATAATGCTCGATTAAATAATATTTTTTCATTAAATGATTATTGCTTCCTTTTAGTGGATACTTCATGATTGGGGTGACACTTATTGCATCAAGCTTCTAAAGAATTGTTGGACAGCATTGCCGGATTGCGGTAAGGTGGTGGTCGTGGAAGGAATAATTCAAGACCAAGAAAATGATATTAGTTGTAGTGATGAAGTTTCTAAGACCATCATCGGTGGTGATATGATCATGTTGATTGCTAACCCTGGAGGCAAAGAGCGAACCAAAAAAGAATACAACCTTTTGGCCAAAGAGGCAGGATTCACTTCTGTGGAAATTGTTTGCCAGGTCTCTACTTTTTGGATCATGGAATTCTACAAAAATATTTAACTTATGTAGTGAATGTAATAGTTTTGTAACGAGGATTTCACATTATAGGACTTCATATTTAATGTGTAGCTCGTTGCCCGCCTACCTGCTATCCTTATAAATTTGTGTCTTTTATTGAAATGATTGGTTATATGATAGCACAAAACATCATTCGATTATACGTTTTGTGCATTTATTATGGATCGTCAACTAGAGATGACATAATGAGCTTTGAAAAAAAAAACAGTTTCTCAACACCATTTGACATCGGGTAAAAACTTTAAGGAAATGGGTCTTCGAACACCTCTAACGATCGAACAACTACAAAACAAATTGTCATTAACTTCGCCATAGAAAGGGACACACACACACATATATAACCACCAGGTACCATCAAATAAGTATATGCAAGAGAGAACGACCATAGAAAGTAAAGAAATTGAAAAAAATAAATAAATTGAAAAAGAAAATAATTTGTTTGTTGAATTGAAGGAGAGCCTATCACATAATTAACGTATAAAACATGTATAAAGAGACCCATAATAGGTTAGAATTGGACTTAAAATGTTAATTTTAGGTACTTAATTCATTCCTATTTGTGTTTATAATGAAACTGGAGCTCCAAGCCGGAAACAAGAGATTTTCAGGCAAAATCTGGGGATTCCTGAGGATACGGGACTTACAGCATATCCCCTGTATGTTTTAAGGCCCTTCCGGGACTTAAACAGTGATAAAAACGGCTCGAGACAGATTTGGCACGCCCACGCACACTTGCATGGAGGCCCTGCACACTAGAAGATAAAGCAGCAAGCTTGGGAAACAAGAAATCTAAGGAAAGATCATGTGCACGCCTGTGCCACTACATATGACACGCCCGTGCTCAAGACAAAAAGGACAGACAAGAAAGAACTGCAGGCAACAGAACGCATGAGATGCTGGAGCACACCCCTGCCACTCATATACACGCCCATGCTTGCCCTGGAGGTCTATAAATAGCAAGCTAACCCTCACCATTTGATCATCCATTGTCCATCTCATTTCTTACTTTCTTGAGCCTTCTTTGGTCGACTTCCAAGAGTCTTCCAGAGGTCTTGGGGTCTTGTGGGAGGCCTTAGGGCCATCCTAACACACTCAACAAGGCTAGGCCTCGTCCTACCTTGATCATCAAGGCCAAGTATGGGATCGTAGAGTAGTTCATATGCAATAAAACATCTAGGGTCATGAAGTTGTTAGATGCATAGCATTAGAAGATGGAGAGCTTGTCTATGAGCAGCCATGTTCTTGTGTTGATCATTCGATATGGTTGTATCTTTCTATTATTCATGAATCCACTTCGATTTGTAGACTTATATTATTATTAGTGGTAGTTTATTTTTAGTTATTTGTTGTGTTATCTTCTCCTAATCTTTGTTTGTTTATCTTGTGACATGTTTCCAATGATAATTAACTTAATAAACCTAAAATCAACTCTAACTTAATAAACTAACTAGAGGTTTAATCAGCTTCTGGTAGTCCAGAGCTAGAACCAAGGTGAGGAAACCGGTAGTAAGACAGATCCTTCGGGCTTCTGATATCCAAACCGGATTATAAACAATGGCTTATGAAGTGGACCAGATCGGAGTGACACATTTCTGGTACTTACCAGATGGCTAAATGATCTTCTTGGTAAAGGGAGGATTCCCTACGGGCGCACCAGTGATCTTCGGATTGCACGCCTTTAGGATTATGTTCCACCTTTATTAAGGATTTCATTCAGCAAATGAGTGACTTTCTTGGCAAAGGGCGGATTCCCTACGGGTGCACCAGTGATCTTTGGATTGCACGCCTTTAGGATATGTTCCACCTTTGTTAAGGATTTCATTCATCTCGGGAAATTATGGGTTTGGTTAATTAAGTCACCAATCATCAAACCAACTTTATATTTATCAGGCCTATAAATATTAATGTGTCACTAAAGATAAATACAACAAGGATTACATATTTCTAGGTCTCGTTAGTACAAAACCGTTAACCATTGGGGATACTTGTCTTCTGAGCTGACTATAAGAGAGATCCTTCGGTCTTCATGATTGTTAACCTACTTAGGTGATACGCTGTTAGTAAGGATGGCTGTAAGGGAGATCCTTCGGTAGGGAAACGAGAACGGTGTTCCAGGTCGGAAGTGAAGCCTCCAATTCAAGAAGAAGATAAGTTTGAGGATCAAAGACTTTACCGCGGTTAGGGAAGCCCGCTATATGCGAGGCTCGGGCGGAGTACCTTCATGTGGACGCGCATTTGAAAGTTTTGCATTCTACTCAGTAGTGGCCCTGCTTCTCTATCAAGGAGTCAACACTTCAAGATCGCTCTTTTCCTCCTCACAAATAATTAAACCTAACTATTAACTATAATAATAAATTTAACTACTTATACGGAGGATCCCAAGATGTGCATATTTGACCTCTCTACTATTTTATCTTTTTCTTTTATAAAACTCAAAACCTTTTCAAAAACCATTTTTATTAAAGAACTTCTCCGTTTTATTTTTCTTTTTAAAACCCGATCAGTTAAATGATGAAGGTGAAGTAGGGGAAAGTGTGAACTCTGGAATAGGATACTCAATACTTACCCTAGAGGCTATACTATACACTTCAGGTTCTCTGCCTATGTGTTGGTTTTAGTTTCTAAAGTAATTATTGTTTACTTTATAAATTTAAAACTTGGTAAAACCGGTTTAGTAAAAATCAGTCATTTACCCCAAAACCAAAGTTTTGGATTTAAAACATCAAGTTTTTGGCACCGAGAAAATGACATCTTTCTAATTTACTAAAACCACGCACATCAACCACCCATAACGCTAGCTAGTTATTCTGATCACATTTGATAAATGCCCCCACCCCCTTGATGGGGCACTCGAAATAGGGGAGGGACGCCATTTATAGGAAAACCGCTGAGGTGGCAGGGATGTCACCCCATACACTAGCAAGCCTAACAACTTGTTTTGACTAAGTTTCACGGTTTGAGCTTACCAGGCGAAAAATGACGAAAATCTAATGAGGAATAGTATAAAGTATAAGCTGTGAAAGCAAACAAAAACAAAGCAGACCACAGAAAGTATGAACCCTAAAACAAAACAAACAATACAAAGTATAAACCTTAAAACAAAAAAAATAATAAACCTTAATACAAAACAAACAACAAAAAGTTTCTCAAGTTATATGTTTTCTTGTCAAAGAGAATGAAAAAATTAAATGCTCGTTAATATGGTGTAATTTTTTAAGGAAAATATTAATGTATGAAAAAGTAATCTTTAAAAATCATGGTAAAAGTGAGTTTTTAAGTTAACAATATTGGATGTTCCTATAACACCATTGGCTTTGAATCTCCTACACTTTGTACGAATTCACACTCTTGTACAATACCCCCCCCCCCCCCCCCACACACACACACATATATATAGGTTCTATTTCAGAATTTAAATAATTACAGACCTTTCAAAACTCAAATAAATTAACAATTATCTTATTTATAAAAGAGAAAGGGTTGTTAATGGTAGTCTCATTTGATAGTTATATATCAACCAGTACGGCAATAGGGCCGGCAGTGGTGCTGGTAGTGGATCCGTGGAGGTTTACGTGACTTAGTTCAGGGTGTGCATATTCATTTCCATCCTTCTGTTTTTATATATTTTGTTTCACAGGTGGATATTAATGGAGACTATAGCATGAAAGGAGTTTGGAGGATCGTTTTTTTTGCCACCGTACAATCCCCCGGCGAGGCAAACTCCCACTGATATTGGTATATAACTTTGACACCCCTCACCTCTGTTTACACCTGGAACCTTCCAAATTATTACTGGTAGAGATGTAGAATGATGGAAAAGATAAGAGTTCAATTTGAAGGTCTGTAATTAATGTTAGAGACTTGCAGTGGCTGCTAATAGAAACAAAATAACAACCAACAGAAAGGAGAAGAAGACAATCAATACATTGAATACCTAGAGGACCGATAAATGACTCAAACTGATAAGTTTTTCTATATGAAATAAAAAAAATGAAAAGTCAACACATAAATTCAAAGGCCTGCAAAAAACAGTTTCAGTAAAATGATATGACACTGTATAATTTATAGAAGTCAGTAAAATTAAAAAAAAAATACAAATGGAGTGTCTCTCCCCCTAAGTTTTCAGGTAGTTAACAAAAATCATTAGATGGCCCACTAGACAGCTAGTTTCAATTGACATTCGAATCTTAAAATACATTAAAAACATTAATCTAAATTAAATACTTCATGATTGTAGGTGGGGAGTTGGTGAGACTTGGTTGTCAACAAGGAATAATGTATTTCTAACGTAATTATCAGGGTAGGAGATTATCACTAAAATAGTTTTAAGTTGAATAATTGTTTAGGAGATATCTGTTAGGGTTCCGGATAGATAACCCATTGAGTGGGTCAAACTCAAGAAATTAGATAGGAGCCAGACTAGAATGATAGAGTCAGGGGCGGACCTAGCTTGAAGCTAGGTGCCGCGTCCGTTGCTACTCAACTTCGCGCGCGTAGTGCAAAAATTTTGTGTTTTTTTACGATATTTGAAAAACGTTACTACTAAAATGAAAAAAATGAAAAACGTTACTACTGAATTTAATTTCTAGATCCGCCACTGATAGAGAGAATATTAGAATTAATTCATATTCTTCATGTTCATAACAATACTGAAAAGGCATGCGCATGCAAACCAAGTCACTGACCATGATTTCTATATTCACTCACCTACTAACCAATTAAAATACTAAAAAATAACAACCCACTAAACAATTAAAATTAAACGTGGGTACATAACAATATGTCCCCTTCTCAAAAGTCATCCAACTGTTGGTCCAATAACATGATGTTTTGAGTGATATATAATACATATATATAATACCATCCAAAACAAATTAAGGTTCACCACATCATTTGGTTCCATCAATCATGGACTCTTACAAGATGTCTGAAGAAGAAGAAGGGCTACTAAGAGTGAATCAAATCAATGGGGGAATAGTTCTTCCTATGGTCATAAAAACCGCTATAGAACTCGATATCTTTGAGTTCATGGCTAAGACACCGGGTGGTCAATTCTCTTGTTTTGATCTTGCTTCTAGTCTTCCTAAACAAGCCCCTGAAACCCCGGCTTTACTTGAACGAATTCTTCGGTTTCTTGCTACCAACGGGGTTCTCACGTCAACCGTAGTTAAGGATGAGCATGGAGATTCTAAGAACTTATATGGCATGACAGCGGTGTCCAATAATTATGTCCGAAAGGAAGACGGGACATCTCATGCTTCATCACTTCTTCTTATCTACGATAAAGTACTCGTTGACTGTTGGTTAGTTATCTATATTTACATCTTATATATAGGCTCTAGGCTCAGAGCTTCCTAAGAGTATGTGTGATGCAGGATGATATCTTTTAATTATTTAAAATTTGAATTTCGTAATCTTTTATTTAGTTTCCTAGTTGAGTTATGTTTCCTACTCTATAAATTAGGGTCTAAGGTTTTTGTTTAGTTTAGTTTTTTGGTTGATTTATAAAATAAGAACATTGTTCTTGGAACCTTTAGTTCATTTATCGTCTTTGATTACTACTTGTTCTTGAGCCGTTTGATCGCTTCCGAAACTGCATCAATGTGTGGTGAGCTTAGGCTTGGAAGAAGGGCTCTAAAAGGTGGTTGTAATAGAAAAATGTATTTCTACGTGCACACTTTTTTCGCCCTTCACACAACCAACGGTGTGTTGTGGCCGGGGCTATATGTGAAATATGATATTAGGTTGAGGTGGTTAGATATTATGGCTGTGTATGTTGTTCGGTATTAAAAAAAGAAACATCAACCTTGCTCCACGCCCTTAACTCTCTAAGCCCGCGCCCCTTCCAAGCTCACCTGATGCGGTCTTCACACTCATGACGCAGCCTATGTTGCACCGGGCGCCACCCCTTCCAAGTACACATGTTTTTTATCTTTCAAATAGTGTTAATAAACAAGATTTAAAAAAAAAAAAGTTAAGCTTTTTCCGTACCAATCTAATTTTATAGATAACTTTGTTTTGAAGGATGTTATTATTGAACATGCGCTTTTGTCGAGGTTAAAACCGAAGGTGGGAAATTAAATGGTCAAACATCTTTGGTAGATTTGTTTGGGTCAGAACATAAAGTCTATTGACTACAAATGGGCTCAAGCTTAAATTTGAGCTCTACACAAAGAATTGCAACAATATAAAAAGTTTTATCTTTAGTTATATAATATAATAATGTGATGTGAGGCAACATAATTTCATGTAATTTGATAGATATACTATAAATTCATGGTCGTTCCTAAGAATCCTAAACAAAATTGGGCTCTAGACAACATAAAAAACCAGGCCCAAAATTTTGGTAAAGGAGAATGAATTAAAAAACATAAGATCTTGGTGTTGGAGTCATGTATTGATTTGAGACCTCTACGTTAAGATGGTTTTTCTAATTCCAATATCAAGATTTTTATGTATAATGAATAGATGTGTGTATATAATTTTTTAAAAACTTCGGACCTCGGGGAGACCGGACTCAAAGTCGTGGCCTACCCCGTCTCCCTTTGGGCTGGTCCGGGCATGTATAAAGTAACACAATACAAGGTAATGTAACGTAAGTATGTAACATAGCGTGATGCAATACGATATAATACTGTAACATTTTATCCTTTATCAATGAAATAGTTTTAAAAGTGACCCAATTCATTTGAGGCAGGTATCACCTTAAAGACGCAGTTAGTGAGGGAGGGGTCCCATTTGACAAGGCACATGGGGTGAACGCATTTGTGTATCCTGCAAAAGACAATAGATATAATGAGGTATTCAACAAGTGCATGTATGACAACACAAGAATTGTGATGAAGTTGATTCTTGAAAAATATAACGGATTTGAAGGGGTCAAAGAATTGACTGATGTAGGTGGTGGTTTAGGTGCTAACCTTGAGCTTATTGTTTCTAAGTACCCTAACATTAAGGGAATCAACTTTGACTTACCCCATGTCATTAAGGATGCACCTCCTTACCCAGGTATATTTTCAAATTCGTAGATCGGATTATGGTTTGGATTAATGATAAATTAGATCGGCCGGGTTGAGTGAGTTGGACCAACCAGTTTTACTGGTTTGACGGTTTAAACTGATTTTTACCAAACTCAAATATCACAAATTTTAAAATTATAATGATGGCTTACGAGTATAACATATACGTAACTATATACTTGAAAAGTGAAAAGAATTGTATATAGTAAAGGTTAAATGACCGTTCCAACTGTAAAACTTGACTGGATCACTAAATTGTAACATTGAATCGTTTGGATCTCAAACCGACCAAACCAACAATGGACCAAGACTTTAAGTCAATGATAATTGCTTGATGTTCTTGACTAGGTGTGGAGCATGTTGGGGGAGATATGTTCCAAAGTGTTCCTAAAGGAGATGTTATTTTCATGAAGGTTTGTACATCAACTTCTTAAACATACTCTTCATTCAAATAAAAACAATACTTCTTTTTTTCTTAAAATAACCATGACGCTTTATTTCATCGTTTAGTGGATACTTCATGACTGGGGTGACAGTTATTGCATCAAGCTTCTAAAAAATTGTTGGGCGGCATTGCCAGAGCATGGTAAGGTGGTGGTGTGTGAAGTGATCATTCCCGACCCTGAAAGTGATATTAGTTGTACCGATGAAGTTTCTAAAACTGCTACGGGTAGTGATCTGGTAATGTTGATTGCTAACCCTGGTGGCAAAGAGCGAACTGCAAAAGAATACAACGCCTTAGCAAAAGAGGCTGGATTTACTTCTATGGAAATTGTTTGTGGCGTCTCTACATTTTGGATCATGGAATTCTACAAGAATGTTTAACTCAAGGAATTATTCATATTTCATTTTGTTTTGTTTTGTTTTGTTTTGTTTTGTATTGTATGATAATAAAATTAACATCTTTCATATATACGTTTCAACTTTCAACCATTTATCTCGGTTTGGTCAACTAGAAATATGAAAATAAATGAGTTCTGAAATAAGTAAAAGATATAACCTTTTGATGTGATTTTTTATAATGTATTTCTCTGGTTTATAACGTAGGTATCAATCTCTATAAATAGCGATTGTTTACATTTAACTAACTGAAAATACTTAAAACTGTTCATATATGCTTTAACTGTTTAACATTAAACATTGAAAGCTAAATTATGTTTATTACTTGAACTGGTGTGCTGAATTGAATCAATAGAAATAACTGCTGGAAGAAAGAAAAATGAAGAAAGAGTTGATCTTAGGTGGGCTTTATTTTTTTTATCAGACTATGACTAAAACTGTTAAAGCCCAAAACAAAACAAAGCAAACCAAACCAACCCAACCCCCAAGGCCCAAACTCCAAGTTAATCCAGTCATCCAGATTTCTCAGATTTCCCCAAATGTAGGGGGTTTCTCTCACAATTAGAGATGAAAAAAAACCCGGTTCGGGAATCGAAACCGGTAAAACCGACGCGTCTTGAACAAGAAAAAACAAAATTTCACCTAAAACCGGTAGCAAAAAATCCCAAACCAAAACCGAACTAAAAACCGGTTGGAACCGAAAAACCGAAACTGTTTTAGAAATAACGATTTTTGCCATAAATACAAATAAAATTATGTTTTCTTTGTATTGATTTTCAATTTTATTATTTCAAAAAATCCAAAAGTTAATAAAAATTTAATTTTATGTAGCTTATATGTTTTTAAAAACTGCGCACATGAACTGAAATGAAACCGAAATGAAACCGGGATTGAAATCGAACCAAAACCTGGAAACAACTGATTTTCAACGGACAAAATTGGAATGGAACCGAACCGATTTCGAATCGACACCAGTTTAGCTTACAACTGGTCAAAGTCAAAATTGTTTCCAAACCGGTGTGAAACCGATTTAGCCTGGAACCGGTCAAAGTCAAAACCGTTTTCAGTTCCTAAAGAAATGATTTGTTCACCTTTATCTCAAATACCTTTCTATTTTTTATTTAACAAGTGGATTCATGGTAGCATTAGACCAAAAAAACGAGTAAAAACACAAACCCAATACCGTATCTAAATTCAAATAAAAGAACAACAAAGTCAAAATTCTTCAACATGATGAAATTCCAAACTGTCGATCACAGTGATCTAATTTATATATATTAATATTCCAAAGCAGGAAATCCTACATGACACTTCAAGAGGCCTTCATCCCCCTTGAGTGTGACATCCGTCACCCGCGTCTTTTTGTCAAGTTATTTTACCATTTTTAATCATTAAAATACTATTTAAATCCATTAAATCTGTTTTAAAAGCAAATAAATTGAGAAAAATTATGGAAAAATTATTTTCACTATTTTACATTAGAAAATAATCATTTTTCATAAAAATATTATATAGTCCTTATACTTTTGATTGTTTTCAAATTTAATAAAAGTTGAGTTTCATTCGATCATTATATTTTTCACTTGGAAACCCCTACATTTTAATCGAACACGTTTATAGAAACAATATTTAAACATAATAAGATTTATAGGTTTATTTCATAAAATGTCCAAACCAAAACCATAGGGACTGGAATTGTCAAAAACTAAAATATTTGAATCATCTCCCACCTTACTCACGTTTTTCCGGCCGGCGACCCTCGGTTCCGGCGAGCAGTAAAACTTGTTTTTATATCATCTTTAATCATTTTAATGATTGTAAAACGTTTCTCCATCAATATTAAACTTGTTTCAAGGTCCTTTATCGCAATTAACGATTTAATGGTGTAACCGTCGGTTTTAAAGCACCATAATCAAACGTTAACATTTTTCATTTAAGACTATATCTACACCTTTGCACTTCATAATAACTACTCTGATCATATCCGAAAGACCATCAAATCGTTGCTTTATTGTGTTCGGCCGACGCCTCCTTTTCTCTCGATCCGGGTTTTGTAAGTCGAAATTTCTTGTACCGTTTTACTTGTTTGTTGTTGAGGGTCAATAGCCCCATAATCTTAGGCATTACCTTGTTTATTATCGGGCCAATTGAAATTGGGGTTAGGGTTTATAGGAAATTTGGAAGAAGATGATGGGTGATATTATGTAAATATATTTTCTTTTTATGGTTTCGAACAAAATCAGATAGTGGTCCAGTGGTTAAGGCTTGGGTGTGAGAACCAAAGGGCTCGAGTTTGAGACCTGTTAAATACTCGTATTTTTCTGATTTTTTTATATTTTTATTTAAACCATATTATAATCATATAAATACATTTATACCTTAATCATGAAATTTTAGGTGTGGTATCTTGACACCTCATAGAAAATTATCATATTTTTAGTTTCTGAAAAAAATCCCATTTTCGTAATTTTATTGATTTAAAGTGTTTTAATCATAATTAATTGATTTCATAATTTTATTTATTTAAAGTTTTTTAATCATAATTAATTGATTAAAAATTTGTTATAGTCATTTGTATGCTTGTAGAGCCATTCACACAGTCATCTATGCGAAGGGGATGGGTCTATATATATAGGTGTCATGCAAAGTTAGGTAGAGTTTTGGTCATTTGGTTAGTTATCATTGAGCGCCAATTCTCTATTTGAAAACCTAGAAAAGTCTGTTTATCATAATTAGAGTTTGTAATCGTTATTTGATCAATATAATGGTTATGATAATGTAACAGCCCAAGGTAACCAGTAACATGATATTGTCCACTTTGGCAGCCAGCATGCCCTCAAGCGTCCGCTCCTCACGGATTTAAAATGCGTCATACCGGGGAAGGTGTCCAGCCCCTTATAAGAAGCTTTCGTTCCCCTTCTCCAACCGATGTGAGATCTTACAATCAACCACCCTTAGGGAGCCCAGCGTCCTCGCGGGCACGACTGGCACACCGATCCGGGCCTCGGCTCTGATACCATCTGTAACAGCCCAAGGTAACCCGTAACATGATATTGTCCACTTTGGCAGCCAGCATGCCCTCAAGCGTCCGCTCCTCGCGGATTTAAAACGCGACATACCAGGGAAGGTGTCCAGCCCCTTATAAGAAGCTTTCGTTCCCCTTCTCCAACCGATGTGGGATCTTACAATCAACCCCACTTAGGGAGCCCAGCGTCCTCGCGGGCACGACTGGCACACCGATCCGGGCCTCGGCTCTGATACCATCTGTAACAACCCAAGGTAACCCGTAACATGATATTGTCCGCTTTGACAGCCAGTACGCCCTTAAGCTTCTGCTCCACACGGATTTAAAACGCGTCATGCCAGGGAAGGTGTCCAGCCCCTTATAAGAAGCTTTCGTTCCCCTTCTCCAACCGATGTGGGATCTTACAGATAAGCATTGAAATGATTTCTTGAGCGTGATTGTCGTGTTTCATGTCATTTTGCTAGATTGAGAGGGTTTTTGCACCTCTCAGTTTACAAATCGTGCAGATTATTGTTAGTTTGATCATCCTCGATCCTACACGGATAACTGTTATGTTGTATTTGGTCATTCAAAATTTTGTGAAATATAGGGTACTAATCTTAAGGTAACCTTTTGTTCACCATTAAACTGTATTCTTGATGTGTTTACACGCCTAACCAGTCCATACTTTGTTGTTTTTATAATCTTTTGTACAATTAATATCTAGGGATGTATTATTATATTTAGAAAGTTCATGGAAAAGAAAACGAATAATATATTGATGTATGGAACTATCGTAGTCGCTCATAAAGTTGATAGGTAAGGTACAAAAATTGATGGCTAAGGTAGACTGAGATGGTTTTGTATGTTTAGGTTTGACATGCATGAGAAACATGACTATATTATGGCCTTACTCATGGGTTAATGTATAGAAAAACTCTTAAGGATTTTCATGAAAAAAAAAGCTTTTGCAATTATAAACCACAAAGTATCCATATGATATGAATACAATATATAACATCTTACGATTATATAGTGCCATAGTGGTATACACAACTGGGTTGTTGGTTGACAAAAGACACTCATTCATTACATGTCATATATTGTGAACAACGACTTGCATATGGACCAGTTAATCATGTCATATATTTTTAATTATTTAAACCGGCGATGCCATTTGAATTTTTATGATAAAATGAGAAATAAACATGGCATAGAATGAGGAAAGCTTACTACGTACTTGTAAAGTAAAACAATGAAAGAACTATGTTTATGTTTTGTAAACATGAGAGTTAAAATAAAAAATGTAAAAAATAGAATGAAAAGAAATTCATAACAATCCAGCCGGTAGTTTAAGTTGAATAATTTTGAACCTAAACAATGTCTATAAATTAAGACATAAACATAGCATGGAATGATGAAAACTTATTACGTATTTGTTTAGTAAAACAATAAATGAACTATGTATATTTTTTATAAACATGAGAGTTAAAATAAAAAATGCAAAAAAAGAAAAAGATCAAAAATAAATTCGTAATAATCAACTTGGTAGTTTAAGTTGAATAATTTTAAACTTAAACAATAAAACTATATCATTCAAACCAATAAAGACGATAAACCATAAGTAGTAACTAAAGATGTTGAAGATACAATAGTTTAAAATTTTCCCTTACTTGTGGAAGATACAATGGTTAAAATTTTCTCCTCAGCCGACGTGGACAATACTTGTACATACACGACCATAAGAGTTCGACATAGAGAATTCCTAAAATGCGTTTATCTATATCTATACTATATTATAAAGCATTTAGGAATGATACCCACAAAATTTAAAACCAATAATAGGAGATGACAAACTTCTCTTTTTTCAACCTTACACTACTATATGTTAACCAAAACTTACATGCATATCAAAGCTTGGTCATCGTGTCAAGCCTTCATGATGAGTCTGATGATGTCATTCTCCGTCTCATGTAAGAGGCAACAAGACTATATGATACGTGCCTTACCCTTGTTTGCATTTATCGTCACAAATTTATTTTTGTTGTTGCTTTGTTTTTAGTAAATGTTGTGTTCTCGCCGCAACGCGCGGGCACACCACTAGTTTATATAAATGGGTCAAGCAAGTCAAACCGGTTTTCATAATAACTATTTTTTAAATTAAATCGCTTATGTTGATGACCATAGTATTATATTTTTGTATACATGTTTAAAATGCTAATTACTTATCAACTTAAATAAATGAGAATAAAAGTTAACTCTTTCTAATCCATTATCCAATCCGTCTATTAGCTGGCATTTTTGGTATAGAGAGGGGAGAAGAATAGAGACGTAATTGACAGTGAAGTCACACTTAATTCGATGCCTACTAATATAAGATTTTTCAACCCCGGGACGCTCCCGAGGTATAATCTAGTACAATATAAGAGATTGACAAACACAATACATCTATTGGGCGAATTAATACAAACCAAACAAGCAACTTAGATCAACACAGCTTAATCAAAAAATGAGAGAACAAATGAGAAACTGACGAACTGAAAACTAGATATGAGCTCGGGATTGTATCGGTACGGTATGATACCGAAATGTTCCAAAACCCAATACTGATACTATACCAAATTTATCAGTTCGGTATCGGTACCGTACCGTCCATATTCAGTATTTTCAGTATAATACCAAAAAATTACCGAAACCAACTAAGTGAAATGGGCCTGCGATGTGTTGTGAAACACACCCTATTTATATACTAGTTTTGTATATATTTTAGTATTTAATCGATACATTTTAGGTATACTTTTGTTTATATTAGTTATAATAAGAATACATTAATAGTAATATTTTTTTTGGGATTATAATTACTCATATAATATTAATAAACCCACAAAGACATTACAAGTGGACGGCTGGTAAGCGGGCAACAAGCTGCGCCGCCACCCTCTTTTGAATAGCAAAACCTACTCTACTAAAAATAAAACTGATGGTTTTGAAGCTACGGGCAAAAGAAGGATTGAAACAAATAATTGAATTGGTATTGTAATAATGTAATTAATATGGTCATGAGCTAGTTAATCCATTTGTCATGTTACTTAGTCAACGTGCAGGAAGGAAAAGTTAAATGAATTTATTTTGAGCTCAAAGTTAATTTAATGGGTTGACTAAAGTTTTGGACCAGAAAACAATTGATTGCAATTGGATGCTAAATGGACTCTCGATGGATCAAAAAGGAAGTTAAATGTTGGGCTGGAGTATCAATTTCGATGATAAGGAATTAACCAAGTAGAGCCCATTAAATCAAGTACACAAATATTGACGGCAGGGCATAGGCGGGAGGAGGGATTTTTATTCGACATACGGAAGGAAAAAAGAGGAGGGCACGAGGAAAACAGAAGGTTGCGCCTTCTTTGCTGCTGACTAGGGGATCACGCACATCTAGAAGAGAATTATCATTAATATGCAACGCGACTAATCGTGTGATCATCTCCGGGTGTATGGTTTGCTTAGGTTAAACACAAAACTTTGTTTGATTTAGTTTTTTGGATTGTTTTCTTATTGACGCTTTGAGAACACTTGTGGTTTATTTGATTTTAACGAGTTGTTTATGTTTTAAATATTTATCTATTGCCATTCACATTCGGTTTTCTTGCATCATGAGCAATTTGGTAATTAAGAGGGT
Source organism: Ambrosia artemisiifolia (assembly GCA_032199755.1). Taxonomy (NCBI): domain Eukaryota; kingdom Viridiplantae; phylum Streptophyta; class Magnoliopsida; order Asterales; family Asteraceae; genus Ambrosia; species Ambrosia artemisiifolia. Next base: position 53,239,995 of record CM063523.1, read on the forward strand.
ATTTGGCATTTATGATTTGGTAATTAGATTGTAAAAGTTAGTATTAAAACTTGTGTTTAATTATCACTTTGATTAAACTCTATACACAACCATGTCTATGTGGGTTCCAACTAATTAAACAAGTTTGTGTGGAATCTTAAACCTAAAACCTGGAGAATGATCATCTTTCTCGTACATTGTTTTTGAACCTAATCTAAGTTTTTTAGCTGTTTTAGTAAATCAGTCAAAGCCAAAATTAGTTTAATCTAGTTTAGTTATTTTACTTTAAATAATCAAACAAAAAGTGTAATACTAACCACATGCTCCTTGTGGATTCGATACCTGACTTACCCTAGCTACCTAGCTTATTTAAGTTTTTGTATGATCCTAACGACAGGTCATCAGCCTGAAAACCTGTGTAAATGAGCCTGAAAACCTGCTATATATCGGGCCTACTGTATCGGGCTTATTAGGCCAGCTTAAAGCAGCAAATATTTGAACCTGTGTAACTGTTTACAATTTTATAATGCAGCAAAATGAACCTAAACCTTCTTAAAGTAGCAATTATTGAACCTGACGAAACCAATACAACCCACTTTATGCATTTTATGAACACGAAACAAACATGAAACAACAAGGGTTGATGAAGAAGAATGGATGGGAATGGGATGTGCAGTACGTAATTGTGTATGGGTTTTTAAAAGTGGGTTTTATTTTTATCTAATTTTAAAATATATATAATTTCGGTATATATCGGTATTGATGCATGATCGGTATTCAATTCTATATAAATGTATTTAGTATTTGGTGTTTTTTCGGTATTTCTGTTTCGGTATTACCGATTAAACACCGTCCCCATACCGAATACTACCGAAACCAAAAACCCAAAAATGTGGGTACCGACACCGATCCCGAAATCCCACGGTTTGGTATCGATTTGGTAAGGGATCAGTTCGAGACGGGATCGGTATTCAAGACAATCTACTCATCTATACTGAAAACTCTTTTAGAAATATCCACTAGCTTGATACCAAAAAAATTTGCACACTAGCCTTTGAAGTTCCTAACTGCTACCATCAAGCCCTCAGTTGCATCTCAATTTTCAACAACACTTCCTTAATTCCTTAGAGGTTGTTTGTTTCAACTTTTAATGGGATAGATGTCTGAATTGGTCAGATCTAGTTTATTCTGTTTGTTTCGCGAGTAGATGTCTGAATCGGTTAGACATTTGCCTCAAATAGGTAAGCATTATACTGAGTCTGAACAGTTCAGCACTTAATGTTTCAAACCATTTAATGAGCCCTTAACAATTAAAACGCTCCAGTATTAAACACGATATAATAAACCCATAAATATAATATTATGAATTATGATTAGACTTGAATTGACCAAAGTATGTTTTCAACAATCTAATATAGTGATTGGTCATTTATGTAAGTAAACTAGGGTCGTACCCCGCGCTTCGCGGCGGGGAAGTAGGGTTGTAGTTGCACGTTTGTCGGTATAGTTATAACATGTAATGTTAGAGAAAAGAATCTTAAAATGATGAAACACTGTAATATACTAACGTATTGGGAAAGTTGTTTGGAGCAAAATGCTTTAGGTTGAGTTGAGTTTTACCAAAGTGAATTTTAGGGATGGCTAATATATTAACATTTCATTGGCGTTAGTCAAACTGAATCATCTAAATCTGAATGCCAAACCATTTTATCGACGACTTGTACACTCATTGTAGTGGGAGTGTTAAATTGATAAGCAAATTGCACACTTTATCTCACCCTAGGAAAAACACATCAAAATGCTAATAGAACTAAGTATTTTGAAACGGCAAATCCAAAATTTTATAAGATGCCTATGAAAGTGTTTAACACTTTTTAGCATCAATTTTATAATAAGATTATAACTAATGACAATAGTTAAGTTCGTTTCTCACGTAAAGTTAAGTCATTACCCTTTTCATTATTCTTTTATAGTATTTTATAAAAAAATGTTATGTAAATATTGCTCAAACCAATCGCATACCTATGTATGTAAACATATATATATATATATTTATACTATTTAATTTCTAAAAAGGTAATATTTTGTCAATTTTTATAACTCTAGTATTTATATCGAGAATCTGATGGTGGAAGGAGGGATAAAAATATAAATGGTAAAAGAAATTATTATAAAGCTGATTCTCTGAATACATAACCCATTACCAGCCAAGGTATTGTGTTTATCAAAGAAAACCATTGTTTTACACCACAACCTTTGTTCTGTTATCAACCATTACATCCCCCACAAAATAGCCATTGCCACCTTTTCATCTTCACCTCACCAAAGTTCCCTCTTCTGAACCCCTATTTCCCAAACCATGTTCTCTTATCAACCCCTTTAATCCACCATCAACCCCTAAACCACTTTGTCTCCTGACCTCCACCACCAACGGCTCCTTCACCGTCATCACTCCCACCACCGCCCACGACACCAAAACTCTAGACGAACTCCATGTTTCATCTTTAGACTCGGGTTGAGACTCATGACAGAACCCACCTTTTGGGTTCCGACGAGTTTGTTGAGTCGCAAACCTCTAACCATTTCTCTGCTATGAGCCATACTTCTACCACCAAACTTCTAGAGACAACCATCTAACCATCGCCGTTCAGAAGACAATAATAACCCCTTTCACAATCATCACCACAACCTAGTGTCAGCCACCTCACCACCACCCTCCGCTACCACCAGAACATCACAACGCCTCCGCCGTTACAGCCTATCAAAATCCAAAATTTTGTTTCGGTGGTTTTTTACAATTTCTATTGTTCGTCGTGCGACAAAGGCGACTGCAAGGTCTTAGAATCCGTTGAAATCGATAAGCGGTTTGTATTTTTGTGTGTTATATATATAGAGAGAGAACAGAGTAATGTTTGTTGAGGGTGTAATTGTGTAAGCTATATAAGGCCATTGACCGAAAGTTGAACACATGGCAATGCCGCCCAAAAAGACCAATAGGGATTTAGTACTGTTCACGTTCTGTATTGTTAGTATATAGAATGAACTATTTGTGTCATTTAGGCAATCTTAATGAAATGGTTTTCCAACATGCGAACCCACACAAAGTGTGGGTAAACTAAACCCGCACAATTAAAAGAGCTAGCCCTGGGGATGAGCGAGCTGTACCCTCGGTCGAGGCCTGATTTTTCGATGGGCTAATTTTTTTATATTGTTTCATGATTTTCTTAAAAGTTTGACCCTAATATTAATCATAAAACTCAAAGTTATTTCAAAACCAACCACAACCTAGTGATGGGCACAATGCCTTTTGGCCTTTATGTTCCCGGGTTCAATTCTTGTTGATGTCTATTTTTTCCAAGTTTTTTACCCTTTACTTCTAGTCCAAACAAAACTTTATGGGTTGGTTTATTGGTTTGTTAATACCTATACAACTAATAAGTGTTGTTAATACCAAGTTTAGCATTTAATTGCTTTAGTTTAAATCTAACTAATTTTATTTTATTTTTTCTAATATATTTTAAAGTTAACTTAAAGACTCTTTCTAGATATATATAGAAATGATTCATAAACAAACAAGTTTTTTCCATTAATTCTAATATATTAACTTTTTAGTATATGTATTATAAATTTTATTCAAAATTGATCCGGTTTTTGTTTCGACGTAAGTTTTATTCAAAACTGAGTCAGGTCACACACACACATATATTTAAATACACTTGTGTGTTTCTTAATACTAACTTTTCTTAAGGGTCTTTTTTTTTGTTTCGGTCAAGGCACTTAAATTCTCAGGGCCGGCTCTGACAATTAATCTGACTTAAAAATTTTCTTAATTGAACATAATGACAATCTATACTTTTACCCAAAGTACTATGTTGAACCGAAACTACTACACATACTTCCAAATTGTGGACGTAGCATTAAGTTTCTCTCGTATTACTGTTCTAGACTAGATTGTAAATGTTTATAAGGATTAGTCAATTAAAAATGAGTTCAAAATAAATAACATTATAAGAAACATGTCAAAAAAACAACGTATTATATAGTTTATTTTAAATATTTTGTTTATATAACTTGTAAGTTTATTCCAAAATCAAATATTAAAAGTATTTTATAAAACTTATCGAAAGTCAAAGCCATACCACGAATCACCTATGAAGTGGGCAAGTGCCTCACAAAATAGACTAATCTATGGATTTGGGGTGTAAACTTGTACTTGGGCATTGTGAATAAAATGTTCTATTTGGCTATTCAAAAATATATATATATATAGCCTGATCTAACATAGAGATTTCAAATATGTCATGCAGCTCCGTACCACATAGGGTGTTTGATTGATTGTTTCATTAATTCCGCATCCACACACACTAGACCAATGCCTATGACTACGCTCACGCTTGAGCCCTTCATGCCTCATGGGATGGTGTTTCACGCCCATGTTGGCTTATGTGACGGTGAACCTCAATGTGCATAACACATTGTCTTTAAACATTTATGTAGTATGTGTGGAGTTATTATATAGTATGGGTGTTCATCGGATTGCATAATGGGTTATACGGAATATTCGCATCGGATTATTCGAATTTTGAAATTTTAGGGACCTATCCGAAATCCAATCTGATCCGAATTGGATGTATACCGTAACATCCGGCCCCGCTCACCACCAATATTGTCCGCTTTGCTCCGATGGGTTGCCCATCCAAAGCTCACATATTTGTTTTTGGTTGCCCTGGTGGAGACTTCCCACGAGGTCACCCATTCTGGTATTGCTCTCAGCTGAAGTTATCCTTTCATCCACTAGCATTAAGCCTCAAAATGTGCTGATGATTTAAGAGGCATTAGATTACATATGAACTAAGGATCTCTCCTAGCCACAACTAATATGGGATTTGCCATGTGTCACAGGAGGTGTGTGTTTGTGACTGTTGTGGTGTTGCCACTGTAAATTGTTTGTTTTCTTTGTTTATTAGTATTTAGATTTAGATTCTTAGATAATTAGATGCTTGGTTATCGATCAACTGGGACCAAAATAAATAATAGGGTTAAAAGATGGATCATATGACCCAATAATATTTTTGAGGTTCTAAATTTTGGTAGAGGGTTGATAATTTTTTTGTTTCATATTTCTACTCATATATATATATATATATATATATATATATATATATATATAGGGAAAGGATATTTTGGAAACCCATTTGAGTTGAGAAAACCTTTGAAAACCCATGTAAAAAACCATTATTTTTTTTTGAAAAAAATAACCAATGTAAAATATATGTTTTTAAGCATTTTGGGCAAAAAAAATAACAAAAGCGCCGATGAGATTTTTTTAAAAAAAATAAACAAAGTTGCTAAAAAAACATATGTTTTCAGCTATTTACCTATGTTTTTAGCAACTTTGTTTATTTTTTTTTAAAAAATCCCATCGGCGCTTTTTTTATTTTTTTGGCCCAAAACGCTTACAAACATGTATTTTACATTTGTTATTTTTTTCAAAGAAAAAAATTGTTTTTTTACATGGGTTTTTGAAGGTTTTCTCAACTCAAGCGGGTTTTCATTTTATAATTGACTATATATATATATATATATATATATATATATATATATATATATATATATATATATATATATAGGGGAAGTATTGGGAGTAAACCCACCCAAATTGAGTAAACCCCAAGAAACCCATCCAATGGTATAAATTCAGCCACATCACCCACATGTGATTAGGACAAAAGGGTATGATCGTCATTTACTCAACCCATCAAATCAATAACTTTTATAACTTTTCAATATTTTATTTTTTGAATTTCAAAAGAATCTCTATATTATCTCTCTGAATGTAACAACCCGGGTCAGACCCCTAAAAATTTTTCACGTTTTAGTACCGTGTTATAATAAAAAGCTAACTAAAATAAATATTAATTGAGTCGTTTATGTGCGAAACTAAGAATCGAACCATTTAATATATATATAACATTATAGAATACGTGTCAAGAGACCGAGCTGATAAACGAAACGAACCCGAACCGCTCCCGATTGAGGTGATGAGTCACCATGGGACACATGGCATTACCACCATGTGCCCCATGGCACCCTTGTTTGATTAACACACACATACATATACTCTTTTATTATAACAACTAGTAATAAGAGGCAAAATTACCATTTTGCCATCAAGACACTATTCCCTAATGTGATGCATTTTAATATATAGAGACACTATTCCCTAATGTGATGCATTTTAATATATAGAGTAATCAGGCACACACACATTTTACTTTCACACACACACTTTGTAGAGAGAGAAAGAGAGGAGAATCTAGAGAGAGGAGAGGAGGAGCCGGAGGTACTCCTGCCACCGCTTCCGGCGGAGCTCCGGCGGCCAAGCTCCACAAACACATCCCCACCTTCACCCTTCCACTAGCTATTAGTATTATGAAGAGAGAGAGGGGCAGATCTGGAAGAATCTAGAGAGAGAAAGTCGAGCAGAGGAGAGAGAGAGAGAGAGACGCGTAGAGAGAAAGTAATCGGAGGAGAAAGAAGCAGAGGGGGAGTTAGGTGGTGGTGGTTCCACCAACGGCGGCGGCGGCGGCGCCGGAGCCACCCGTGTGACCGGATTCTTTCAGACAAGGTAAAAACCTTATCTCCTCTCCTACACTTCGATTATAGATCTGAAGGTTGATGGTGGTGATTATTGTCGACAAAGAAGAGGACTACAGGGGTCTCGGGTTAGGGGACTGGTGGTGGTTGTGTTGGTCAACGATGGTGGTGGCGGCGGCGATGTAATGACGGAATAGGGTTGCTGTGGTGGTGTTAGGACGGTCAAGAGTTGCTCGGTGAAGGTGGGGTCCAGGTGGTAGTTATTGAAGGTCGGATGGGCGGTGGTCAACAAGGGGTGGTGACTGGTGATGGTTAGGGTGGTCACAGGCGGTGATGGCGGTTGTTGTTGATATGAGGGTGGTCACAGGATGGTCGATGATGAATCATAATAGAGGGTTAGGTTGGTGGATGACAATGGTTACCAGTTTTGTTGGAATTACAATCTGGTCAAAACTAAGAGTGGATCACAGGAACAGTCAAAGGCCATTCAAGGAGTCAAGCACTATTATTTATTTGTTAAAGCAGGATATATTTGAGGAGAGGTATAAACAAACAACCTAATCAATTAACATAATTATTATTGAATAGATATATTATATAATATGCGTGTGGGAACTCGACGAGCTTGACCAACGAGTCGGATATTAGCTTAAAACCATGAACTTGATATTTGGACATTAGTTAACTTTTGCGGACTAGTCGTATGAAGAATATTGACTTGGGCACGATTTGTGGACACTTTGAACATCGACTTGAACTCTTAAGTACTTAGGTTATGGACTTAACATCTAAGGTTCGGACATGGACTTCGGATGGATAAAATGGACATATGAACATAATACTAGACCATAGACTTGAACATTAGACACTTATAAGGGGGACTAGACAACTAAGATTCGGAAATGGACTTGGTTAGATCAACTAGTACCAAAGTAAATTATATAAAGATATGAGTTAAAAAGAACAATAGTGGTGACGTATGATATCAAAGTATAAGACTCGAACTTGACTAGGACTTTATGTTTAGCACTTGAGATATGGGACATCGGTGACCTAAAACTCGGACATAATAGGACCAATAAATATACAACAAGTTATGATACATATATATTAAAGCGGACCCTAGTAATGAAGCTTGGACTTGGCAACCATGATTTGGAATGAAACATAGATCCATTGACACGAGTAAATGTATATTAAACCTTGGACGACTAGAACCAAATGGTATAAATAGAATCATATACTCGAGCTCGTCCCCACGCGTAACCATTACAAGTAAAACCAAGACTAATAATAGTAATGTGTGTCGACATAGGGCCCAACCAGGAGAGTGTCAGTATCCGATACTGAGCACCCGGTTTTATATTTGGAGCTATGCAACCAGGTGAGTTCCGTGTACTTCCCCTTTTTCTGTTTTACTGTTTTGGGGTGACACATGCTTCCAAACTGTTTTGTACATTATTATGGTGTTAGTTTTACAGAGCGTGATTACCTGCTTGCTTGTTATGCATACTGAACCAGGCACTCATTAACTCTAGGATAGAGCCGACTTAATATATGGGTAGTACTACTTGGGGAATCCCCCACGCACAGTGGTCCGGCCTAGACCCGGAAACCCCCACTGAGACCGACGGGTCGTTGCGGCATATATTTTGCCATTGGGGAACCTATGAGGCAGGACATAGGTTAGGAAGCTATGACAGTAACGGGCATAGACTTTGTTGATACATCTAGACATGGTTAGGCATGGGCTAGGTGCCAAGGGTTGAGTGGCCAGCTTGTAGAATTGTAACACCATAACTAGATAAACTTGTTTGATAAATGAAACTGTTTTGATAAACTAATTTGGGCGCCTATGTAACTAAACACACGAACTCACCAACATTATTGTTGACCCAAAACCATTTTAAGCATGTGTTCAGGTACCGGCATTGGAGATATGAAGAATGTATGATTGCAACTCGGAGTCACAACCAGTGGACGAACCAGAAGACGATCAAGTAACCATAGAAACCAACCGCGCATATACGATCCGGGACTAGATGTAGTTAAATGAGATTGCATTATGTAATTAAATTGTATAAATTATATTAATAAAGTTAGTTATTTATATACCGTTTCCGCTGTTGCTTGCATTCGCGTGAATGTTGTACCAAACTGTAATTTCGTCCAGGCCCCCTGTGGCCGGGTTGTGACAGTTGGTATCAGAGCAAACAGCGCGGCGAGTACGACTCCATTAGGCTTTAAACACAAACCTTAGGATCCTGACTTTGAAACCACAGAAATTCTTTTCGGTTTGGAGAACCGAAACCTGACGGATAAACCGGAGTTGCAATCAGAGGATGCCGAACGAGTTGACTTTGGGTACTGGGGTACTGAACACATGGGAATAAAACGTTAAGTGATAAAAGATTTACTTGAAAGACATGAACGAACTTATGAAATAACCGACGAGAACATAAGATTAAGTGTTGTGATCTTTAATGAAATAGACTTGGATGCTTGAGTGAGGCGAGGAAGTGATTATGGTCGCGAACATAATCATGAATCCGCAGGCACAATGGCATTTCGGGGATGTTTTATTAAAAAAATCATAGACACTAAAGTTAAAATTAATACCTTCAGACACAAAAATCGTATGAAACGTATCGGTATGTGACCGGAAAAGTGAGAGTTCGCCTTACTTTTGGTGTTTTTGGTTTTATAACCATGAAATTCTCATCCGATGTATGGTAGTTTTGAACTTGACAAACGATTGTACTCGTTTTCTTAAGATATTTTGAGAAATTCTTCGTTAATACGGCGAATCTTGTAGATAGAGTTACTCGATTCCGTTCTGAGACTCGATGATTTCCTGGTTTTGTCGTCAAAAGTTCTTAGACACTATGACTTAGACCGTTCTTGCGACACTGGAGTACAAAAACTTCCGATGTTGTTTCTTATTCTCTAGAAATTTAAGTTTGTTTCGGATAGTGTAAACTTCTAAAGCACATGTGAACGCTAGGAAAAGCTTGGTTAATTAGATAACTGTTTCGATTCTATACTAATCTATCTTGATTGCGAACCAAAATGTTAGGTTTCTTTCCGAACCAAGTATCGAAATCATGTCAATTACCTAATGTAAAGTGAGTTGGCGATTGTGTGATCGTGAATTTACAGATACGTTACGGTGATATAATATTCCATAAGGGTTTATGGTAAGGATTTCTAATTACGTTTTTGAGGTATCAAAGGTGTGGTGGGTTAGCTGCGGTACACCCTATATATAAACACCAATGATACATCAGAAATGAGATTGGAGATCTAACCAAGAATAAACTTTAATTCGATTTCCAAACCATTAACAAGTTGTATCTACCGCCTTAATGTAAAGTAAATTCGCGATTGCGTGATCATGAATTTATAAATACGTTGCTGGGATAGAAAATTCTATGAAGGTTTTTGGGGAAAGATTTCTAGTACATTCTTGAAGTATCACCGCTGTGGTGGGCTGGCTGCGGTACGCCCTATATATAAACACCGATGGTGCGTCAAACGAGACTGGAAGTCTAACCAAGAACTAACTTTAGTCCGTTTTTCAAGCCAAAGATAGCTATTTGAGTTATTTTTAACGGATGATGGATCTTGATCGAATAAAGACGGTGGGGTTAATGTGAAGGCAAGGAAGAGATTCGATCATTCCATTTTTCCAGTGAAACTCTCTGGCCAAAGCCGGAAGATATCATTTAGCGATCGACAATGGGAATGCTAAAACCATTTCGATCCTGTATCGTGAACGACAAGGAGAATACTCTATATAAAGAGTACTTCTTTACAAAAGCCCAAGTGACGGGTAACTTGGCAAGTGTGAAGATAGTTTTTCCTTACATGGCAATGTGGATGCCTTTCATCACTTTGCGGTGTATCGATTTTCACGGATTGATAAGGAAATGAAACATTATGATTCTCAAACCGCTTGAGTATCCAAAGATCGAGGAATTTGCAGATCCTGTTTCCATGATTTCCATGTCATGGTTGTCCGCCTTTCCATCCAAGCGATTACCAACAACAGAATAAACTATGAGATATTACCACAACCAAAATTTCGCGGACGAAATTCTTTTAAGGGGGGGAGAATGTAACAACCCGGGTCAGACCCCTAAAAATTTTTCACGTTTTAGTACCGTGTTATAATAAAAAGCTAACTAAAATAAATATTAATTGAGTCGTTTATGTGCGAAACTAAGAATCGAACCATTTAATATATATATAACATTATAGAATACGTGTCAAGAGACCGAGCTGATAAACGAAACGAACCCGAACCGCTCCCGATTGAGGTGATGAGTCACCATGGGACACATGGCATTACCACCATGTGCCCCATGGCACCCTTGTTTGATTAACACACACATACATATACTCTTTTATTATAACAACTAGTAATAAGAGGCAAAATTACCATTTTGCCATCAAGACACTATTCCCTAATGTGATGCATTTTAATATATAGAGTAATCAGGCACACACACATTTTACTTTCACACACACACTTTGTAGAGAGAGAAAGAGAGGAGAATCTAGAGAGAGGAGAGGAGGAGCCGGAGGTACTCCTGCCACCGCTTCCGGCGGAGCTCCGGCGGCCAAGCTCCACAAACACATCCCCACCTTCACCCTTCCACTAGCTATTAGTATTATGAAGAGAGAGAGGGGCAGATCTGGAAGAATCTAGAGAGAGAAAGTCGAGCAGAGGAGAGAGAGAGAGAGAGAGACGCGTAGAGAGAAAGTAATCGGAGGAGAAAGAAGCAGAGGGGGAGTTAGGTGGTGGTGGTTCCACCAACGGCGGCGGCGGCGGCGCCGGAGCCACCCGTGTGACCGGATTCTTTCAGACAAGGTAAAAACCTTATCTCCTCTCCTACACTTCGATTATAGATCTGAAGGTTGATGGTGGTGATTATTGTCGACAAAGAAGAGGACTACAGGGGTCTCGGGTTAGGGGACTGGTGGTGGTTGTGTTGGTCAACGATGGTGGTGGCGGCGGCGATGTAATGACGGAATAGGGTTGCTGTGGTGGTGTTAGGACGGTCAAGAGTTGCTCGGTGAAGGTGGGGTCCAGGTGGTAGTTATTGAAGGTCGGATGGGCGGTGGTCAACAAGGGGTGGTGACTGGTGATGGTTAGGGTGGTCACAGGCGGTGATGGCGGTTGTTGTTGATATGAGGGTGGTCACAGGATGGTCGATGATGAATCATAATAGAGGGTTAGGTTGGTGGATGACAATGGTTACCAGTTTTGTTGGAATTACAATCTGGTCAAAACTAAGAGTGGATCACAGGAACAGTCAAAGGCCATTCAAGGAGTCAAGCACTATTATTTATTTGTTAAAGCAGGATATATTTGAGGAGAGGTATAAACAAACAACCTAATCAATTAACATAATTATTATTGAATAGATATATTATATAATATGCGTGTGGGAACTCGACGAGCTTGACCAACGAGTCGGATATTAGCTTAAAACCATGAACTTGATATTTGGACATTAGTTAACTTTTGCGGACTAGTCGTATGAAGAATATTGACTTGGGCACGATTTGTGGACACTTTGAACATCGACTTGAACTCTTAAGTACTTAGGTTATGGACTTAACATCTAAGGTTCGGACATGGACTTCGGATGGATAAAATGGACATATGAACATAATACTAGACCATAGACTTGAACATTAGACACTTATAAGGGGGACTAGACAACTAAGATTCGGAAATGGACTTGGTTAGATCAACTAGTACCAAAGTAAATTATATAAAGATATGAGTTAAAAAGAACAATAGTGGTGACGTATGATATCAAAGTATAAGACTCGAACTTGACTAGGACTTTATGTTTAGCACTTGAGATATGGGACATCGGTGACCTAAAACTCGGACATAATAGGACCAATAAATATACAACAAGTTATGATACATATATATTAAAGCGGACCCTAGTAATGAAGCTTGGACTTGGCAACCATGATTTGGAATGAAACATAGATCCATTGACACGAGTAAATGTATATTAAACCTTGGACGACTAGAACCAAATGGTATAAATAGAATCATATACTCGAGCTCGTCCCCACGCGTAACCATTACAAGTAAAACCAAGACTAATAATAGTAATGTGTGTCGACATAGGGCCCAACCAGGAGAGTGTCAGTATCCGATACTGAGCACCCGGTTTTATATTTGGAGCTATGCAACCAGGTGAGTTCCGTGTACTTCCCCTTTTTCTGTTTTACTGTTTTGGGGTGACACATGCTTCCAAACTGTTTTGTACATTATTATGGTGTTAGTTTTACAGAGCGTGATTACCTGCTTGCTTGTTATGCATACTGAACCAGGCACTCATTAACTCTAGGATAGAGCCGACTTAATATATGGGTAGTACTACTTGGGGAATCCCCCACGCACAGTGGTCCGGCCTAGACCCGGAAACCCCCACTGAGACCGACGGGTCGTTGCGGCATATATTTTGCCATTGGGGAACCTATGAGGCAGGACATAGGTTAGGAAGCTATGACAGTAACGGGCATAGACTTTGTTGATACATCTAGACATGGTTAGGCATGGGCTAGGTGCCAAGGGTTGAGTGGCCAGCTTGTAGAATTGTAACACCATAACTAGATAAACTTGTTTGATAAATGAAACTGTTTTGATAAACTAATTTGGGCGCCTATGTAACTAAACACACGAACTCACCAACATTATTGTTGACCCAAAACCATTTTAAGCATGTGTTCAGGTACCGGCATTGGAGATATGAAGAATGTATGATTGCAACTCGGAGTCACAACCAGTGGACGAACCAGAAGACGATCAAGTAACCATAGAAACCAACCGCGCATATACGATCCGGGACTAGATGTAGTTAAATGAGATTGCATTATGTAATTAAATTGTATAAATTATATTAATAAAGTTAGTTATTTATATACCGTTTCCGCTGTTGCTTGCATTCGCGTGAATGTTGTACCAAACTGTAATTTCGTCCAGGCCCCCTGTGGCCGGGTTGTGACAGTTGGTATCAGAGCAAACAGCGCGGCGAGTACGACTCCATTAGGCTTTAAACACAAACCTTAGGATCCTGACTTTGAAACCACAGAAATTCTTTTCGGTTTGGAGAACCGAAACCTGACGGATAAACCGGAGTTGCAATCAGAGGATGCCGAACGAGTTGACTTTGGGTACTGGGGTACTGAACACATGGGAATAAAACGTTAAGTGATAAAAGATTTACTTGAAAGACATGAACGAACTTATGAAATAACCGACGAGAACATAAGATTAAGTGTTGTGATCTTTAATGAAATAGACTTGGATGCTTGAGTGAGGCGAGGAAGTGATTATGGTCGCGAACATAATCATGAATCCGCAGGCACAATGGCATTTCGGGGATGTTTTATTAAAAAAATCATAGACACTAAAGTTAAAATTAATACCTTCAGACACAAAAATCGTATGAAACGTATCGGTATGTGACCGGAAAAGTGAGAGTTCGCCTTACTTTTGGTGTTTTTGGTTTTATAACCATGAAATTCTCATCCGATGTATGGTAGTTTTGAACTTGACAAACGATTGTACTCGTTTTCTTAAGATATTTTGAGAAATTCTTCGTTAATACGGCGAATCTTGTAGATAGAGTTACTCGATTCCGTTCTGAGACTCGATGATTTCCTGGTTTTGTCGTCAAAAGTTCTTAGACACTATGACTTAGACCGTTCTTGCGACACTGGAGTACAAAAACTTCCGATGTTGTTTCTTATTCTCTAGAAATTTAAGTTTGTTTCGGATAGTGTAAACTTCTAAAGCACATGTGAACGCTAGGAAAAGCTTGGTTAATTAGATAACTGTTTCGATTCTATACTAATCTATCTTGATTGCGAACCAAAATGTTAGGTTTCTTTCCGAACCAAGTATCGAAATCATGTCAATTACCTAATGTAAAGTGAGTTGGCGATTGTGTGATCGTGAATTTACAGATACGTTACGGTGATATAATATTCCATAAGGGTTTATGGTAAGGATTTCTAATTACGTTTTTGAGGTATCAAAGGTGTGGTGGGTTAGCTGCGGTACACCCTATATATAAACACCAATGATACATCAGAAATGAGATTGGAGATCTAACCAAGAATAAACTTTAATTCGATTTCCAAACCATTAACAAGTTGTATCTACCGCCTTAATGTAAAGTAAATTCGCGATTGCGTGATCATGAATTTATAAATACGTTGCTGGGATAGAAAATTCTATGAAGGTTTTTGGGGAAAGATTTCTAGTACATTCTTGAAGTATCACCGCTGTGGTGGGCTGGCTGCGGTACGCCCTATATATAAACACCGATGGTGCGTCAAACGAGACTGGAAGTCTAACCAAGAACTAACTTTAGTCCGTTTTTCAAGCCAAAGATAGCTATTTGAGTTATTTTTAACGGATGATGGATCTTGATCGAATAAAGACGGTGGGGTTAATGTGAAGGCAAGGAAGAGATTCGATCATTCCATTTTTCCAGTGAAACTCTCTGGCCAAAGCCGGAAGATATCATTTAGCGATCGACAATGGGAATGCTAAAACCATTTCGATCCTGTATCGTGAACGACAAGGAGAATACTCTATATAAAGAGTACTTCTTTACAAAAGCCCAAGTGACGGGTAACTTGGCAAGTGTGAAGATAGTTTTTCCTTACATGGCAATGTGGATGCCTTTCATCACTTTGCGGTGTATCGATTTTCACGGATTGATAAGGAAATGAAACATTATGATTCTCAAACCGCTTGAGTATCCAAAGATCGAGGAATTTGCAGATCCTGTTTCCATGATTTCCATGTCATGGTTGTCCGCCTTTCCATCCAAGCGATTACCAACAACAGAATAAACTATGAGATATTACCACAACCAAAATTTCGCGGACGAAATTCTTTTAAGGGGGGGAGAATGTAACAACCCGGGTCAGACCCCTAAAAATTTTTCACGTTTTAGTACCGTGTTATAATAAAAAGCTAACTAAAATAAATATTAATTGAGTCGTTTATGTGCGAAACTAAGAATCGAACCATTTAATATATATATAACATTATAGAATACGTGTCAAGAGACCGAGCTGATAAACGAAACGAACCCGAACCGCTCCCGATTGAGGTGATGAGTCACCATGGGACACATGGCATTACCACCATGTGCCCCATGGCACCCTTGTTTGATTAACACACACATACATATACTCTTTTATTATAACAACTAGTAATAAGAGGCAAAATTACCATTTTGCCATCAAGACACTATTCCCTAATGTGATGCATTTTAATATATAGAGTAATCAGGCACACACACATTTTACTTTCACACACACACTTTGTAGAGAGAGAAAGAGAGGAGAATCTAGAGAGAGGAGAGGAGAGGAGAATCTACAGAGTGATAGTAGTGATGTCTTGCTTCTCGTGTTATTATAGAGGCACCTCAAGCAAAGATATATTCATATTTCTGTAAGTTTCATTTTGCCCCTTTTCTTTGTTCTTATTAAACAAACCCAAATCTCAAGATTCACAAATATTTAAAACCCACAATTGAATGATTTATAATATATAAAAGTTTGTATTTTTGAAGTTCATGATGCTTGAAGTTCATAATGTTTGAATGATTTTATAATGTATTTTTGAAGTTCATGATGCTTGAATGATTTTAGAATATACAAACAGTTCATGATGCTTGAATGATATTATAATGATTTTATAATATATAAACAGTTTTGGGGATAGTTTGTTTTACACACCAAGTGTTTGATCAAATGCTTGAATGAAAAAAAAACCTTATGTTAACCTTTTTTATTTTTATTATTATTATTATTTTGTTTATGTTAGATTGGATGTTAAAAAGATCATATTTTTTGAAATGGGTAAATGTGTTTTTATTACTTTTTTTTTGTTTAAGGTCTTTTAGTTTCTGAATTAGGAGCTGAATCTATCTCAATTAACATGTGTTAGGGTTCAATTAACATGTGTTAGATAACAAATGTGTTTTTATTATCTTTGGTACATCTTTTGATTTTTCTCTAATAATTTTTACTTCATATTTCTTGTATATATGTTATTCTGTGTGAAGGTCTTGATTTTTTGTTTTGGTGCTTACTGATGAATTTATCCCAATTGACATGTGTTAGGGTTCAATTAACATGTGTTAGTGATGCTAACAAACAAGAAGGGTGTCGGGTGTCGGGTGTGGTTGTAGTTGGAGCCAAAGAAGATTGTTATGGTTGTAGTTGGAGTCGGGTCGTTTGGTTGACGAGGAAGAAACTCGATGATCCAAAACTACTTACAGTTGCTGAAAGTATGAATTGTCTTTTATTTTCTTAAAGATATTTGATTGAATGTATTTGGGTCTTTAACTTTTTGATATGTTGATGGCCACCAGAAGGTGCTTCACTGTAATGAATTAAATACAAATAAGATGCTTTAAAAAAAGGATTAATTCTATATTCTGGAATAGATTGATTTTCAATATTTGATATATTATTAACCCACAAATTAGTCCTTATTGTATTAAAAAATTAATAATAAAAAAGAATATTGTGGCATCACAAACAGTGAGCTTTGTTCATTCTAGAATTGGCATATCGAGAGAAGTAGAAACTTATAGTATCATTGTGATAGTAAGCTATGTCTCTTTCGGTCAAAAGTAAGTAAGAATTAAAATAGTGATAAATTTTTTTGTTTCTATACATGGATCCGAGTTTTTTGGTGTTAAGATTCTTGTTATAAACTTTTCTTTCGATTAATTTGAAATTTGTGATTGGATGTTGCAGCTGCAACTGAGAAGAAAGGTTCAAAGAGCACTTTTGATAGAGGTAAGTAGGTTGATGAATCTATCCCAATTAACATGTGTTAGGGTTTAATTAACATGTGTTAAATAGAAATGGGTTTTATTTTCTTGGTATACTTTTAATTTGTTTCTAATAGTTTAATTAACTTGTTTTTTTTTGTTTCTTGGGGTCATGTGTTTTTATTGCATAATATACCTTGGTATATCACTAATTTTTTTTTCAAATATAACTTGACTGTTTATATCTATTCATAAAAATGTATGTATTTGTATGTATTAAAGTAAGGTTTGATTCTGGTGAAGGTTTTGAATATTTGTATTGGTGATTACTGATGTGTCAGGGTTCAATTAACACATGTTAGTGATTCTAGCACATGTTTGTATTGGTGCCTACTAATGAATCTATCCCAATTGACATGTGTTAGGGTTCAATTAACATGTGTTAGTGATACTAAAAAGGGTGTATATGGTGCCTACTGATGAATTTATTCCAGTTGACATTTTGTTAGGGTTCAATTAGCATGTGTCACTAATGCTAACACCTGTTAGTATATGCCCAAATAACACGTGTTAGGGTTCAATTAACATGTATATATGTTTATTCTGTGTGAAGCTTTTGATTTTTTTTGTATTTGTGCTTACTGATGTGTCAGGGTTTAATTAACACGTGTTAGTGATGCTAACACATGTTTGTATTGGTGCCTATTGATGAATCTATGCCAATTGACATGTGTTAGGGTTCAATTAACATGTGTTAGTGATGCTAACACATGTAGTATATGCCCAACTAACACCCAGATTGACCTAGTTAATATTTGCTAGTTACAAATGTTTAATTATTAAAAATAATTAATGCAGAAGGTTTTATGAACAACCACCAGACTTCAAGCCGGCTACTCCGCACAAGGATCGGCTAGAGATGGAGTGCTAAGGAAACGAGGTGAAAGATAAGGAAAAAGATCAACACCAGATACTGTAATGGGTACTCTCTATTTTACCTTTTTTCTATAATTTTTAGTTGTTTTTTTCAAATCTTTTTTGTGTTTGTTTTTGGGATTTGGCATAATTGGTCTATTTGATTTACGTGGCTTATGTATTTTGAATCTAGATAGATAATACATGTTAACAAAAGGTAATAACATATGTTAACACGTGGGCTTACACATTAATTAACCTTTTTTTTTGCATACGCTATTATTATTAATATGAATGTTGAACCCAAAACTAGTTATTTCAAAAAGTAAACTTATGTGGGTTTTGTAACTTGAATCCATGTGTATAACGTATGTTAACAAATGGTAGATAACATATGTTAACACATGGATAACATACGTTAACATGTGGGGGTGAGACAACATTTTTGGTGCCAAATCAATTTTCATGATTTAAATTGATGAACTTGTTTTTTTTAAGTGAACAGCTTTTTTTTATGCCAAAGCAAAAGAGGGTTATTAAGGATTGAAACATGAAGCCGAAGATGCCTAATAAGGAATGAAGTATAACGTTGAAGACTACTATTAAAGAATGAAGCATAATTTTAAGTTTCATGTGTTTTTGTTAGTTTATAATTGTTTTGTATCATCTTTTTAATTGTTTAGATTTATATGAAATTAATTTGTTACACTCAATATTGATTGCAATAAATTTTTATATACATGTGTTCTTTTATGTTGTTATACTAGTCCAAAATTAACGTGATAATTATTTGAACCAATTACACGTGTTAGTGATGTGTATGAAAGGGGTTTGTTTGAAGAGACCAACTAACATGTGTAAAAGGGCTGGTTTGGCATACATTATTAATAAATATGGATCTTTAAATTAATATGTAAAATTAGTTGTAGAGAGAAAAGTAGGAGAAATGAGGTAGAGAGAGAAAAGGTGGAGAGAGAAGATGAAAAGATGGAGAGAGAAGGTGACAAGATGGATGGAGAGAGAAGGTGAACCCATTTACCCTTTTACCCTTTTTGTACTTTATGAGTAGTATTTTATTAAGAAGGTGGGACCAAAAGTGGGACCATGAATCACAACCATTGATCATGTTTGATCAATGGTTGTGATAAGGTTTATAGAGTTTCCTCAAATATTTGAGGTTTTCTCTATAACCATACCCTATATATATATATATATATATATATATTAGCCACCGGGAAAATGGGTCTTGGTCGGGGATGCGGCTCAGTGGCTCACCCACCCTGAAGCCGCCTCTGCAAAATATTTTATCCAAATAATTATATTTAATAAACTTTTAATTATCTTCAAATACTTATAAACAAACATAAAAGCCATGTAGAAGAAACAAACATTACCAAATTACCTAATTAAATGTTAAATGTTGAAACATAGTGCAAACCACAAAACAAAAGTACTAGTTATAGAGACTAAATACTTAAACTAACAAAACAAAAACTATCTATAAGTCGACTTCTTTTTTAATTAGCCGTTCAAGAAAAAAATCGGCTTCCTTTTTCTTACATTTTTGTAACTGCTGTGTTTATCATAAAGTTGTTGGGGGGTAATAATGACCCTACCTAAGCATAAATAAACCTATTTGTTAAACACACACGTGCGCGAACATGTAATATATAATACCACTTGAAACAACATAACGTTCATCATATCATGGACTCTAAAAAAATGTCAGAAGAAGAGGAAGTGCTACTTAGAGTGATTCAAATAACAGATGGAATACTTCTTCCTATGGTCATTAAAACTGCCATAGAACTCGATCTCTTTGAAATCATGGCAAAGACTCCTGGTGGCAACTTCTCTTCTTTTGATCTTGCTTCTAGTCTTCCTAGACAAACCCCTGAAACCCCATGGTTAGTTGAACGGATTCTTCGGTTTCTCGCCGCTCACTCGGTGCTCACATTAACCGTATTAAAGGATGAACATGGAGATTCTAGGAATGTATATGGCATGACAATGGTGTCCAATAGTTATGTTCGAAAACAAGAAGGAACATCTCATGCGTCTTCACTTCTTCTTATTTGTGATAAAGTTTCCGTTGATTGTTGGTTAGTAATCTATATTCACATCTTGTATATCTAGCTTCCTCACATATGAAATTCTTGTCAAGATGACGTGAGATCCTAGTAGCGACAGTAAAATTAATGGGTCATTTGAGAACCACCATTTGAAGAGAGAACTCGAAAACCAAGAGTGCACTCAAAAATCCCTCTACCAAAAAATTAAAAATAATAATAAAGAAATTATATTACCTAAAAAAAGTAAAAAACCAAAATGTTTATCTAGTGTTATTCTTTCAAAAAAAATTAAAAATAATATAAACATTAAAAAATGGCTTATATTACGTCATGTCTGTTGCACATATGCATTTCGCTATGAGATATATACAGACATGTACGGTATGCACATGTGCATTTCCATATTAGAGCATACTTTTGAATAAATTATTAATTATCATAATTAAATGATCATTAAATGGACGTGATGTGAGATTTCGAGGCAAAAATTTTATTCAATGAACATTAAATGGACGCAAAGTGAGATATAAAATACACTCGAACTTGTCAACTGTTTAGTCATGCATATTATAACATAAATTGAAAATAGGACACGTGTAGGCGTAGCACAACAAACATGAATAAACTTAAAACAATTCTTTATAATAACTATAAAATAAGACACATGTACTACATGCACATGTGCATTTCACTATTATAGTTAGGTTTCTTGAGGGGTTTAGCTTTAGGGATTAGTTTTTAGGAGAGGGAGGGAGGGTTAGGTCTTTGGGGGGATACGGTGGGGGGTTTAGGGTTTTGGGGGTGGGGGGTTTAGCTGTACATGTGCATCTCACGGAGGAGGGGATAGAGGGTTTAGGTTTTTTTGGAGGTAGGGTGCGTGGGTTTAGGTTTTTAGGGTGTGGATGTGGGGTTCTTATGTTTTTTTGTTTGTGTTCACGCTAGTTCTCGAGTTCTCTCCCTAAAACTAGTTCTCGCATGATCTGTACCCCCCCCCCCCACACACACATATATATATAGAGAGAGAGAGAGAATTCTATAGGAAAATTGTTTTTTTTTGTGAGCAGGGTGAGAAGGATTAAGAAATGGCATGTAGCCATCATGTTTTGGATTTATGAATTATTGTTTTGGGTTTTTTTGAGCATAATACAATGTATTATAGTCATTAAATTTAAAACACAGGTAAAACACATTAACAAATATTTAAAACACAATGCTAAATGTTCTTGGCATGGTGTTTTAAGCCTAAAATACATTGTTTTCGGTTTTTAATTATTATGTTTGATGTTTGTCTAGGTAAAACAATCCAAAACATCATAAATAAGTCCAAAAAATTATGTATGCATATCAATTTTTAATCCTTCTCACACTTCTTACAAAAAACATATTTTCCTATAGGATCCCTACCCTATATATAAGAGGGTTATCATGAGAACACTAAGTATCGTGAGAACTGTAAGAACAAAAAAAATCAATCAAAATTATTTTTTTTAATACAAACCACGTTATAATTAAAATACAACATTAGAAAACGAATTTTCTTTCCAAGTAATTCATCTTTTCTTACAAAAACACTCTAAAATTAACTTTTTACACATGTGTAAATGAAATAGTTTACACATGTGTAAATGAAATAGTTTACACATGTTTTAATTTTTACACCTAAAGTGTGTTTTTGAGATTGTATTTTAATAATAAAGATAAGCGTAAAAAGAGTGAATGGTTTTACATAGCGTTCTCTGTTTGAATTAATCCTTATCAAAGAAGGAAGTCTAAATAGAATAGGAAGTCTATCTATAGATTAGTTAAGTTTATGTTTATCTTTACTTTTAAACGTTTCATAGTTGAACTAGAATAGGTGTTTTATCTAGTATAAATAGATGGTATGGTTGATAGGTTATTGTATTCAATTCATAAGTTTCTTTCGATTAATAAAAGTGTCGCGGGTGTCCCCCCAACGATCCGGTGTGTTTATTGTTTTAATATTGCTTAAGTTCCAACAAGTGGTATCAGAGCCACGGTTTTGAGAGTCGTTTCTGAGAAGGCGAGCAGCCCCTCACGGGGCTGCAACGGTGGTGAAACCGGTGGCGATGAGAGTCGACTGTCAAGAAGGTTGCAATGAAGAAGGCTGTTTGTCACAGCCTAAGTTCCGATCATGATCACAGACACACAGTGTGTTACGGAGTTAGTTTTGCCGAGTTTACGAGTCGCGTAATCAGAATTGGTTAACTCGAAAGAAAAGAAAGAGAGTTGCGGTTGACGGCAAAAGGAGGTGACGGAATTTCGAGTGTCGAAAAAGAAAAAAAAAAGGATTTATGGAAATAACAAACTTACGTTTAGTTTGTGGTTGGTTCCATATCATCAGAAGGCTACGACTTTGTATGTCAAAAGTCAAGTTTGAATCTTTCAATAGGTGAGACGTATTCAATAGAAAAAGAAAACGATCAGAAGAAGGAGAAACCGATCAAGCCAAGAAACTTAGAAACCTTGATTGGAGACAAGAAACCTGATCGCGAAAAGAATCCGAGATCTCAACCATACGAAGGAAAAGTCAGCAGTAGAAAACCGATTGAAGGATAGCTAGAAACCCGATCGAAGAGAGCTGCGACGGTGAACGGTGGTGGTTGAAGATGTTGATATCGAGTAATTTCGGAACAAAACAGTTTTTCAGTTGCATGATGAGACGGAAACCCTTTGATATGTTCGAGTTCGAAGGCTGTAATTACGGCAGAAGGGTGTCGGCAAAGGATGAAGTTTGTTCTGGACGGAATTTTTGATTTGTGGTAGTTTACGTCAAATCACAGAAGTGGAAGATGAATTGTTCATCATTAAGTATGGATAATAATATAGCTACGTGGAGTAAGCAAGCACCATTGGAGTTTCTTGAATTTGAATGGGCCAGTATGTGAAGCCCAAGAATCATGTTGGTAGTCTGACTTGGAAGCATGTATTTTTTCAAGAACGTTAGTCGCTTGTGGTTGATAAGAAAAAGGTTGTGTGTGAACTTAGCTTCGTTGTTCATCAAGTAGAAGGCAGTTGGAATAGGTTACCCTTCTATCGATTGAAAGTATCTTAGTTAAGGCTCTCTTGGTTATTCAGATCGACTAGTGTTTATCGTTGAAGGTTTCAATGATAAGGTGTCATCACCGTGTGTCGGGATGGTTAAATCTCCGTGTGTCGGGGTAGTTTAGTCGAGTGACCAAAAGAAGAAGACTCATTCAAAGGCAGTGGTAAAAGATCACGAGTAGATCTTGGTGAACCCTTTGATGTAATCTGGTTGAAGGCAGTTGATAAGTTATCCCTTCTTCCAATGGATGGAGTTATGTTATTGGTCAAGTTTAAGAGAGTGAAAACTAACGACTTGAGTTCAAGAGGGAGAAGAATCGAGCTAAATGTATTACCAGGAGTAAAGATGCTTGAGTTGTGTTCAAGTATTGGAATGAGTGAAGTCGGTGTTGAGAGGGAGTGTGAAAGATCTAACACCAACCCGGTATGAAGATTTTAGTTGAAGGAGGTTTATAGTTGATATCGAGAGGGAGTGTTAAAGTTGTGGCGATATCAACTTGAAGACTAAAGTAGAAGGACTAAACGAGTAAAATAATAATTAAGTTTGTTTAATTATTATTTGAATTATCTATTAGTGTTAGTATTAGGTTTGAATTATGATTCCTAATGTTTAGATAATTATGTTTAGTATTAGAGTTCTAATAGGATTAGAATAGCTAGGTTATATAAACCTTTGTTCTCTATGTTTTTAGAAGTAGAAAAAGAATTCAGAAATTAAAAGTTAATAAAAAGAGTCGATCAAAAGTTTTGATCAGAATCGTGAATCTCTTTGCTCGTTTCCAAGTTTAACAAGTGCCTCTCCCATGTACATCATCGGGTTCACTTTGTCTTCATTTAACAATACTTTCTCTTCATTCAACTCGATCTCGGCCATCATGAGTGCAGGTCCATGGATTTACACAATAAAGACCAAAGATGAGGCACTCAATATGTTCAAGAAGTTTAAGCAGGAAGTGGAACTTGAGAGTTCTTTGAAGATCAAGACTTTGAGAAGTGATCGCGGAGGTGAATTCTTGAACAAATTATTCGCTAATTTTTGTGATGAAACAGGTATTAAAAGGCAGTTCACGGCTCCTTATACACCGCAACAGAATGGCGTGGTCGAGAGGCGAAATCGCACGATATTGAACGCTACAAGAAGTATGCTAAAGGCGATGTGTGTTCCACAAAATCTGTGGGGAGAATGCGTGCGACATGCGGTGTATCTTCAGAATCGAACCATAACAAAGGCGTTGAAGGGTGTGACGCCATATGAAGCGTTAAAGGGATACAAGCCTGATTTGTCCGAACTTCGTGTATTCGGTTGTTGTGCTCATGCAACACTGCCACCGGTGAATTTAAAAAAACTCGATGATAGAAGCAAGATGCTTGTCTATCTAGGAAGGGAGCCGAATTCAATTAATGATCGATTGTATGATCCAGAGCACAACCGAATCCATGTATGCAGAAAGCCGAAGTGTGAGGAAGAAAGGGTGTTCGAATGGTCTAAGTTCAATGAAGCTATGAAAGTAGGAGATGGACCGGAATGGGTGGAGTTTAAAATAGATATAGAAGGTTCAATCTTAACTCCTACACAGAATGTTAGTCAAGAGGAGTCTCATGCAAATGTTGATCAAGATGATGAACAAGTTAACAGTGGCGAAGAATCTTTGGATATAAATGATGAAGCCGAAGATGAAGAGGGAGAGCCAGCGACTCGCAGATCCACTCGACAAACTCATCTACCTAAACGTTTTGAAGAATTTGTTATGTTGCAGGAACATGAAAATCCTCAAACAGATGAAGAACCAATGAACTATCTCGAAGCCAAAGGAGACGCTAACTGGGAAAAGGCCATGAGAATGGAGCTTGAGTCCATTGAACAGAATTTGACATGGACCTTAACCGACTTACCAAAAGGTCACAAGGCGATAGGCTTGAAGTGGGTGTATAAAATAAAACGAGACGCTCAAGGCAAAACGATCAAGTACAAGGCGAGACTGGTGGCGAAAGGATATGTGCAGCAGTTCGGTATCGATTATAGTGAAGTCTTCGCACCCGTGGCAAGGATCGAAACCATTAGATTGTTACTGGCATTGTCAGCAAAACGCGGATGGAATGTCTATCACCTAGATGTGAAATCTGCGTTTTTGAACGGAGAGTTAAAGGAAGTTGTGTTTGTGAAGCAACCGGAAGGTTTCGAGATTGCCGGGAAGGAAAACATGGTGTATCGGTTAAAGAAGGCCTTGTATGGTTTAAAACAAGCGCCTCGGGCATGGAATGAGAAGCTAAACCAAGTGTTAAAGCAGCTCGAGTTTAAACGTTGTCCAAGAGAACAAGCCGTATATGTGAAAGAAACGAAGAATGGTTTGGTTGTAGTTGGAGTATACGTGGATGACTTGATAATTACCGGCTCGAGCAAAGAAGGTATTGATCAGTTTAAGTCTCAAATGAAGGGAGAGTTCGACATGCAGGACCTAGGTATGCTTTCATATTATCTAGGTATAGAGGTCTCGCAAAATTCAGAAGGTGTAAGTCTAAAGCAAACGGCTTATGCAAAAAGAATATTAAAGCAAGCTGGTCTCGAATCATGCAACCCTACTCGCTACCCAATGGAACCGAAGACAGTGTTAAAGAGAGACGAGAATGAGAAGAGTGTTGATGCGACACGTTTCAGAAGTCTAATTGGAAGTCTTAGATACTTGGTTAACACTAGACCAGATTTAAGTTACGCGGTTGGGGTAGTAAGTCGATTCATGCAAGATCCAAGAGAGAGTCATATGAAGGCGTTGAAGCATATACTTCGATATGTGAAGGGGACGTTGAGTTATGGTTTGAAATATAACCGAGGAGAAGATGAAGACTTGATCGGTTATAGTGATAGTAGCTATTCAACGGATCCGATAGATGGTAAGAGTACAACCGGTATGGTATTTTACTTAGGAGACTCGATTATCTCGTGGAGTTCACAAAAGCAAAAGACGGTAGCATTATCGTCGTGTGAAGCGGAGTTTATGGCAGCAACTGTGACTGCGTGTCAAGCTATTTGGCTTAGAGGATTGTTGAGTGAAGTTACTAGTTCGGAAGAGAAGGTGGTAATGTTGCGAGTGGATAATAAGTCGGCGATAGCATTAATGAAGGACCCTGTGTTTCATGGACTTAGCAAGCACATTCATCCGAGATATCATTTTATTCGTGAAAGTATTGAAAGAGAAGAAGTTCAGGTTGAACATGTTAGTGGTGAAGAACAAAAGGCGGATATTTTGACTAAGGCGTTACCAAGGATGAAATTCGAAGAAATGAGGAGCTTGCTTGGAGTGAAAGATTTAGGGGGAGGTGAGATAAGGATTAAGGGGGAGAATGTTTGAATTAATCCTTATCAAAGAAGGAAGTCTAAATAGAATAGGAAGTCTATCTATAGATTAGTTAAGTTTATGTTTATCTTTACTTTTAAACGTTTCATAGTTGAACTAGAATAGGTGTTTTATCTAGTATAAATAGATGGTATGGTTGATAGGTTATTGTATTCAATTCATAAGTTTCTTTCGATTAATAAAAGTGTCGCGGGTGTCCCCCCAACGATCCGGTGTGTTTATTGTTTTAATATTGCTTAAGTTCCAACATTCTCGCGGTTCGCGTGAAATATATTTGTTCTCAAATTAACCTTCATATATATATGATTAAGTTCAAATGAGAACCAAGGAGATCATAGTTGATCGTCAAAAAAAGCTTGAGAATAATGACCATATATATATTATTATATATCTGGAGCAGGTATCATGTGAAAGATGCAGTTATTGAGGGAGGGTCCCCATTTGATAAGGCTCATGGGGTGAATCCATTTGAGTATTCTGCAAAAGACAACAGATACAACGAGGTCTATAACAAGTGTATGTCTGACAGAACAAGAATGGAGATGAAGATGATGCTTGAAAAGTACAAGGGATTTGAAGGAGTGAAAGTATTGATTGATGTAGGTGGTGGTTTAGGTGCTAACCTTGAGCTTATTGTTTCTAAGTACCCTGATATTAAGGGGATCAACTTTGACTTGCCCCATGTCATTAAGGACGCACCTCCTCTCAAAGGTATACATTCAATTTGATAGTTTTAACTGATTTTATGTACATGCTCATTAGTTTGTGTCATAACTTATAAAACTATAAACATAGTTTATGAGTATACAACATATGCACTAAGCAGTTAATGCGGTAAAATACCGGATATCGGTGAAAGATCGATATTTGAGATATAGGTTATCGCGGTGAGATATCGGTGGGATATCGACAATCATACATATAGTAATTTAACATTAACAATTCAATATACTTTCCTACCATTAACAAATTAAGTTAATTTTACAACTTGCAAAACACTAACAATTGTAGCAAATGGGAACTTGTTAAGACTTAAACACTAATATTTAACACTAACAATTAACAATTAAGACTTAAAAGAGTAATAACAACTAGAAGAAGCAAAACAAATGGAAGAACTAAGAAGAAAACACAAATATCGGGAATATCGGTCAAATATTGACCAATATCGCCGATAATATCGGTACCGATATTTTGACTAATATTTTGTACCTATATATCGGTTGATGACCGATAACCGATATATCGTTGATATATCAGAAATAGACAAAGACTCTAAGACAATGGTAAGTGGTTGATGTTTTTGACTAGGTGTGGAGCATGTCGGAGGAGATATGTTCCAAAGTGTTCCTAAAGGAGATGTTATATTCATCAAGGTTGGTTCCTCAACTCTCTTTTTAACGTCACATATGTTTAAATAACAACCTTGTTTTCGTAAATAACTATTTGGATTTTTCTTTCTTATAGCGGACACTTCATAACTGGGGTCACAGTCATTGCCTCAAGCTTCTAAAGAACTGTTGGGCGGCATTACCGGAAGGCGGTAAGGTGGTGTTGATTGAGGCGATAATTCCCGACCATGAAAGTCATATTAGCGATGAAGTTTCTAAGACTGCCCTCGGTATTGATATGATAATGTTGACTGCAACTTGTGAAGGCAAAGAACGAACCGCAAAAGAATTCAACGTCTTAGCCAAAGAGTCCGGATTCACTTCTATGGAAATTGTTTGCAGTGTCGCTTATCTTTGGATCATGGAATTCTACAAGAATGTTTAAATCATATGTTGAATGTAATGGCCATGTACTAAGGACTTGGTATTTTATTTCGCTTTATATATGATAATAATAAAAACATCGCTCATTGATGTTGGGAAATAATTATCTGAGAGACATGTAGGACACTTTCAGATTGAAATAATTCGATGGTTCCCTCGAACTTTCCAAGAATGTTTAAATCATATGTTGAATGTAATGGCCATGTACTAAGGACTTGGTATTTTATTTCGCTTTATATATGATAATAATAAAAACATCGCTCATTGATGTTGGGAAATAAACGTTTGGATTATCTAAGAGACATGTAGGACACTTTCAGATTGAAATAATTCGATGGTTCCCTCGAACTTTCCAATGGGATAAAACATAAAATTCAATCAACATCTTATCAATTTCAAGCTCATTCTTTTTCAACTAAAATCATTTGTAAATCAATTATTAAATACAAAGATAATGGAAATGACAAGGTTACAAATCAAGTGTAATAAGACTGTTTTACCACAAGGTTACAGTTTAGTTGTTTAAATCTTGGACATTGTAGCTTATTGAAATGCTAACGAATACCCTATTAATATTTACGGTCTGTAAATTTTGTTACCTAACTTTTAAGTGGGGCGGCAATATTTTAATCAACAAGTTAGGTCACGAAGATTTACAGTTCATAAATACTTATTTACGGTCCGTAAAATGTGTAAATGGAGCAGTTGAAAAACCCACTCAGATCAATAGAATTTGCGGTCTGTAAATCTTGTACATTCGCCCCTATAAATTGAAGCCTCGGGCACCCGTTGCAACACACCTTAATCGCTCAAAATCGTTCCGAATTTGAGTTTTCTATCCCCTTCTTACACTTTCAAACATGTCGAAATAACGCCGGAGAAGGTCAGGAAGCAATCGGAGGCGAGCTAATCGACTCAAGACCCGTTTTAATCCTATCATTAACATGGTTTTAAGTTTTTACTTTGTTTGTGAACTAGCCATCATGTCCGGCTAGTTTACCTTTTAGTTTCGACGCATGGGTCAAGTTCTTGTTTGATTTGTATAAACTTGATCACCTATTAATAACAATCCATTCATTATATATAAAGAAGGAATTGTGAATTTATAACGTGGTTGTAACAGGTAAGGAATCGCCACAAGGATTCCCCACGTAATATACATTTACAGTTAAATGTAAGTTTGACTAATACGACAAACTTAATAATGATTTCAAGTTTATCTTTTGGTAAACTTGATCTCATAATTCCAATTTATGTATAATAAAGGAACACTTAACAAATTGAATTTACCTTTATGTAAATTTAAAGTTCATTGTTAAAGAAATTATTCAATGTAGTTAGACCTTCCGAATTCAATGAATGGTTATACCTTCTCAAATCAATGAATGGTAAAATTATAACCAATATAGTAATCACTTAATGGCATAAGTTTATACTTAATAAACGGATTAAGGAAACCAATAAGTGTGAAACTTGTCTTTCCACGTGGGTCACTTTTATTGTCTAAACTTATTACCATAAATTGAGTTTGTTTATACAAACCCGATTTTATGACTATTGTGAGTACATCTTTCTAAAAAAGAACTCATTTTCATAATAATCGTGCATCACAATTTACATCGTAATCGTGAGGTATCGATTAAATTTCCTAACTTTGGAATATCTAATATTGGTACAATCCACCATAAATTAAAGTTAATGAACCGTGAACGTTAATGATCAATAAATCAATTTAAACAAGAAATACCCAACGAGTTGAATCTATTTTCTTTATTATTGTATTTCAACTAAACTTTCCATTTAAGCTCTAAACAACCCCCCCCCCCCCCCCCAATTTCAGTTAACTACTTTAAATCTGTTCAATAATTTTATGGAATATTATTTGTAAATCTGTTGTCCCTCAGGACACGAACCTTACAAACCGCTATACTAAATTCATAGTAAAATCTAAATTAAGGTTCACAATAAGTAAGACATCAGTCCCACTTATAAATTTATTTGAGGCGCGTATTATTTAACGACGGTTTTACGTGCTATCCACTCACGCCGTCGTCAAGTGGCCGCAGCCTCGAACCGTCGTCGGTATAATGGGAAGTGTGGATGGAGACGAGCGCGAGCTTTTGGGTTGCAAGTAGACATAAAACGTTGTCTGATCCTTAAATCCGGTTCAACCGGTCGGACCAGTGGACCGGTAAAGATCGGTTCGACATCCGGTCTGATCTTGAAAACATAAAGTGTGATGAGCCAAATTTCTCGAGCCTGCACAATTGAGGCTTTGCTTAGACACCCATTTTTTTGTTGGTTCTAGTAGTGCTAATTTCTCTAACCACTATTAAACCCAAAAATGTCTTGAATTTGTTTGATTCATAACATGGTATATATTAAACTCGAACAAAACCATTTGAGTACGACTAATAGCATACCGTGGGAGATACATGTCAGTGAGTTTAGTGTCATCATACCATTTTTATTTAGTTGAATTTATGACATACCACAGTGGTAGCGCGATAAACATCGACACGGTGTAGTACATGCTTCTTTTAGAATATTATGGTTTTCTGGCAACCATGAACCACACGCGAATATTCAGGTTGGGGTCTGATCGATGTCGTTTGTTCAATCAAAAATATGAGAAATAAGTAGTATATGGAAGTCAAGTCGTTGTCTCCATAAGGAATCAGTGGAAAGTTGTAGTCTCACTTAATTAAACTATTGAATTAACTAACTAATTACTTGATTGATTGATTTAAGGTTTGAGAGAATGAAATTGAGATTTGTAAACGATTATGTAAAAGACGTAACCCCCTCTGGACTTCCAGTTCAATGATTCACCCAAACCTGATCAATTGGTAGGATACCACATCGACATAGTCTTGTTTGTTGGTTTTAGTTCAAGTAGTAATTAAACACAAGTTTTTAATAATAACATGTACAATCCAATTACCAAATCATATGTGCCAATTACTCACCCAATAATCAAACTACTCACGATCCAAGAAAACCGAATGTGAATGATAAAGGAGAAGAAATTGCAACACAAACAGCTTATTTAAATGATTCAAAACTCAAGTATTCTTCAAAGTATGAAAAACAATCCCAAAATGTCAAAAGAAACAAGTTATAAGTTCATACAAACGAATTGCACGTCCAGAAGAGATTACATAAAGCAACTAGCCGCTCATCATGATTGTATATGCTTCCATGGATGATTTGGATGATAGATGCATGAAAGGAATGATTAAAAGGTGTTTTGGAATGATAAAAATCATCCTAGAATGGTCCAAGACAGCTAGGGTTAAAGTTATCTTCGTTTATGGAGCAAAAGTCCTTAAATATGGCCAAAACCCGAAATTTCGCGTCTAGAGTTAGGTAGGGGGTAGGGGCGCAAGCTTGCGAGGGGCGCAAGCTTGCGCCCCTGGTGAGTAGGTGGCGCCCTTAAGGGGTGCACATCAGAAAATTTTAGCTTAGGGCGCAAGGTTGCGCCCTTGATGGAGTACCTTGCGCCCTCTTCGTATTTTCATCATAAAATCTTCGTTATAACTCCGTTTTGTTCGATTCTGCGGCCATGTCTTCGTATTTCAGAGCTTTATCACCTCATAATTTAATATCTTCAATTCAAGTCCATTTATTTTCTCCAAAAATGCATCCAATCCACTCCTACCTTCTCCCGAAACCTTCCAATAATCTCCAATTAGTACTTTTAAGCATCGTACATCTGCAATTCACAAACAATCTCAAAGTAACCATGTTTTATGATGTAAATCACTTAAAAACACATAATTAAATACATCTTAACTTGGTAAAACACCCTCTCATCAGGCTAGACCCACCAATACAAATCAATACGAGTAAAATCTTTAGGTTCGGATCAGGCTAGACCCACCAATACGAGTAACGTAAAAATTTGCACAATCCTAAAAAGATTGCATATCAATTCATCCAAATACAAATCAAGATCAGTGGTTTTCAAGATTCGAGATTTTACAGAGAACATATAAACATAATCTACAAGATTCAACAAGTTTGAGAACTGGATTGTGATCATTTGACAGATTATCAAAAAGCAACCAATTAGTAGCTGAATCGTAATTAGAGATTTCTGATTCCATATGAAAGTAATTGCTTCAACATCCTTTTTTTTCATTATTTATTATCTCTAAATAAATTGATTTGAATACATATTTATTTGCTATTTACATAAATACATATTTAAAATTGGGATATATTGCTTTGTGTTGGTGCGTTGATCATTTGGTTATGTCTTCACATAAAGAAAAACAATGTGCAAATTTTTTACCTTATATATTTATATAGTATAGCCTTAATTTCAATTGATCCGTATGGTGCCCGCTATTAAAAGTTGTATTCACAACTGAGTCGTTCAATATAAATATTTCATCTTTTATTTATGCATTGCATCCTTTGAGGTTATAGAATCTTGTTAGGTCGCCGTGTCATGTTTGTATTTCCATAACACAATTATTTAGTTTTATGGCACCCATGAACCTTACGTTTTAAATGGGTGAAGCCCCTTGGTGACCAGAGGTTCTAATGGAACCAGGGATGCACAAAAAACCCGGTTTTGGACCCTACTCGGAATACCCGAATTGATTATCATCATGCATAAGGATACTAGATTACCTAGTAGAAAAGATTTCAATTTAATTGTTTACTTATTCAATTTCAATGAGTGAATTTTCAAGTTCAACCAACCCGGTAGGACACAAATTGGGAGAATTTGCGCCTACCGCTGTCGAACTGATTCCAAGAGAGTTTGCCTTCCATGTTGGGATTAGTGCCAAATCTGAAAAAAAAAAACCAGAGGTTATTTGTTTCATTAGATATCTTACAACTAGAATCGCTCTTTTTTCCGATCCAGTCCCTCCACCCCGCGCGAGCGGTAGTGGATCTTCATATACTAAGCGCTCGCTAATGAGTACTGCATCTTTTGATTTTTCTTACATCTCCTCCTCGTAAGACCATGTATGGGGGTTGACGCCTGCCCTTTCTCAACGCATTTCTTGAGACAAAGACTCCGTTTTTTCCTCTTTTCGGATCCGGATATTTCTTTCATTTAGGTTTAGGTGTCATAGACCGAGAGGGATATTTTCATTCCTTGTTACCAGAACGACAATTACTTAAATACGTTTGGGCTACTGGATTTATGTTTTTAATTTCCTGCCAAACAGACCCCATCATACCGACAATTAGATATTGGAAGCGACCCTAAGCTACAGCACCTAACCCTTGGGGATGTGGTAACCCATTCCTACCCTACCCACGGGTACGTACCGGTTCCTTACCCGAAATAAGAAAAAAAAATCGACCCACCGAAACCGGTTCCACCTTTACCTGGCCAAAACCCAAAAAAACCAGTCAAAAGCCGAACGTACCTGGAACCAGTTCCAGGTTCTAGAAAACCCATTTTATGCATCTCTAAATGGAGCATCATCCCTTTTGAGGTCTAAGGCCTCGCCCGGGTGGGTCCAAGGGACATAGCCCTGTTAGGGGTCACACTAACTAAAAGTTATTTTGTAGTTTCACGGTTGATGGAAGGTTATATTGAAATTGATTGTAGGTAGGAATTGACTATCAGTTACCACTGGTCATCAGTATTGACTTTGCTCAACAATAATTTGGTCAATCACCGGCAACAGCTAGCAATAGCACCTGAAGATGTAGCAACTCCAGTCAGCAGTAAGCGTACATTAATAAGTGTGCATGAGTAGCAACTTGTGTGGTCAATAGTAACTAAGTTGGCATACCAAGCATTATCAATAAACTAAAGAGTCGTTTGGCAATTTCTGAATGAGTAAGTACTAACACAGTAAGAGGTCTAACTGGTTAAAAGACTCTCAATGGTTAAATTACTGAAGGAGCTCTCGCTGAGGGAACTTTGATGTCACTAGAGTTATTGTAGCATTTCAACAAAACATTATAATGGTTCTCTATATATATATAATGCAAGTTTTTTAGTTTATAATTTTTCTGATACAGTTTTAATAATAGAAAAACAAACCCACTCATGTTTTCTATTTGACTTAATTGATCATAGATTTTAGTGATACGTACACAATTCACACAAATGTTTTGAGGCATTTTCAAACGTATAATACGTATTTAAAGAAACAAGATTCCATGAATGATGACTTTAAAGTAAAACATAAACACCATGTATAAAATTTTATGACCTGATCATGAGTTAACTCGGTAGACCATGGTGACGAATACATTTGACTCGAGACAAAATCTACTCCTAACAACTTTGATGCCAAGACCACATATAAATATTTTGTAGTGAATAATATCGATCACTCACACTCACATAACAGTGCAACCATATATCTTATAAGGCTTGATATTTAATACCTTTATTATGTCATGGTATATCATATATATATGCTTATTTCCATAACTTAATAGAACTGTCGTGGCTCGCTGAGGCAACCATTCCAGTAACTGATGACTGTGCCAAAGCAGCAATTATATCGTCATGAGCTTGAACCGTCATGCTCTTGTTTTCAGCCATGTTCCATAGCTCCAAAGACTAGTCACACATTCAAAGAATTACCAGGAAGAAAAAAACGATGGTTAGTGTTTGATATTACCTCGGGTGACAAAAAAGTCTTAATTAAGAAATTAATCTAATAACAGAATTTTTTATTCATTCTTAGTTACACATGAGAATCATGTAAATGAGCAAGAAACTGTGTGGATGGTTGGCATGCGTAAGTAGGAGGATATAGCATCGCCCTAATATGATATGTATATGTTCGTAACTCGTATATAGAAAAGGCCGCAAGAGGCACGCCTAGGCGGCTTAAAGGCACGCAATATGACCATAAAGATAAGAGTGTGGGGGAGGCACATAGCGTTTGCTTGGTTCAAACCGTGCACTTTCTGCTTATTGTTTAGTTTGGGCTTTATACTTCTTCTTGGCCTTTCTTATTTTGGACTTTCTTTTTTTTTTTTTTTAATTTAGTTGTATTTCTTTTCTTTCTGGGAGTAATGTTAATTTTATATATCTACAATATACATTTCTTATTTTTTTTCTATTATTGCGCTTTTCCTGTGCCGGTGTGCTTTTGTTTCCGTTTTGTGCCTAAGCGATAGGAGAACCCATTGAGCCTTAAGCTTGACTTGTGCCTTTGACTTGAGATTGGCGGACAAGATGGAAAGAGAGATAACTTAATTTGTAATTCCAAAAGAGTGGTGATGAATGCAATCATAATTAAAAACATAAAAGAAAGAGAACTACTTACCCGCATTCCACCGATGACCAAAAGAGCAGAATAACTTGGATGGAAAAGACAAGAGTAGAACTGATTTCCGTTGGAACTGAGCTCATGAATGCACTCCCCAGACCCAACTGACCACACTCTCACACATTCTTTGCTTACAGAAGCCAAATATTCCCCATTCGAGTCCCAACATACGTAATTAACGTTTCCCATATGTTCCTGAGATCCCAGTAAAGGGTCAAATTTTGTATCCTTTTGTATCCAAATTCTATATATCCTCGAAATATAAATTAGAGGCAGCAAGATGGGCCAGGAAGGGTTAACCAGCAAACACCGTTTTAACCAGTTTTTTAGTTTTTTCTTTTAAGTGTTTCCGAGAAACAATAAATTTGAATTTTTGACTTGATATGAGTTAGAAGATTGTCTGCATTAAAGATTAACCATTTGACCCATTCTTGTTATAGCTACATTATGATTTGGCCCATCTGACCCATTAAACACAACCAAAATTGACCCATTCATAAGTTAGTGGGTCATATTTATATAAAACCATGCAAAATATTTAACTTAGAGCAAATACCTGCAAAGAATGAGTTTGTCTATCAGTTTCAACATCAAAGATGGACACAATTTTATCTGATGCAGCTGCCAGTAATTGTCCACTTACGGGCTGGAATCTTACTTGTGCACTACCACCCTGCTACACTCAGAAACATATATGTGCTTCAATATAAAACTTCATATACGAAAGTTAAGAAATACCGGAAAACTTTGAAAAAACACTTGGAAACAAGATTTTTTTTCATTCTTTTTATATGTTAGTGATCTTAGCCAAAACCGGGAAAAAAATATAAAAAGTTCGCGAGATACATGTATGTAACACGTAAACCGCATATATATATACACTTCGTATGAGATACGTAAATGTAAATTCGTGAGCTAAAAATATGTAGCTTCACGAATATTTTTATTATTTTTTATGATACTAACCTCATAACTAAAGGAAATGGAAAAAAATAAAAAGTTTGATTGGTTGGTAGTTTTCTCGGTTTTAAAGTTTTTGGTGGTTTTCTCATAAACCTAACCCGATACACACACACAAACGAGCAGCCCTGAGTGAAGTCAAGACTAACCTTAGAAACACGAGTGCATTGGAATGGGTTGATATTCCAGTAGCGAATTTCATTTTCATTATCACAAAAGCAAAAGAGATCCGTCTTCTTGGGATGAAAATCTAGGGACATAACATGTGAAGTGTGTGTAGTATGTGCATGCATACAATAGCTTGGCTGAAACAGAGAATGTAACCCATTAGTAAAACCATCAAAAATGATGCAGCAATTTCCACCCATGCCATTTATGATTGGGTTGATTCAGTTTATGTTCCATCTCTAAAGGGTCAGACTAGTAAAATAAAAAAAAACATCTTAAAATGAAATGCGTCCAAAGGTAGTACAAAGTGTAATTTTAATGCGTCAAGCCTCCTAAATCATTTTATTAAAAAAAGATTGTTATGAACATCATATAAACTTGACAAACATATTTGACACACCAAGTTTATAAACAAAATTAATAATTAGTAACCAAAAGTGTTTTGGGCTCGACACATTTAGACATGTACATGGGTAACCATGGTTTAAAAAAACGTTTGAGGCGTGCGCCTCGAAGCGAGGCGGCAAAAAAAAGAGTCTAAGGCGCGCCTCATGGGGTCCAGTCTGTACATACACCTCTAAGGGCTGAGGCGTTGAGAAAATTTGCGCCTTAGGTGCGCCTCAAGTGCGCCTTAGGGGGTTTAGGGTGTTTTTATGTGTGTTTTTTATGATTTAAGACTTTTTTTGCTCAATTATTTTATTTTTGATGTTTTAGACTTATCTGGGTCAATTATTTTATGTTTTAAAAGATATATAATTTTTATATTTATTTTTTGATTCCGCCTCAAGCTTACGCCTTGGTTCGCCTCGAGGCTTACGCCTCGTGAGGCGAAGGGAAAACGCCTCGAGGCTCGTTTCCGTTCTTTTAAACTTTGTGGGTAACATGGTAAAACCTGACACAGCTCATATAGATTTGTACAAAAGTCACACTTATTGACCTGTTACCCAACTTAACATGCATAACTCCAATATAAACTAGGTATACAAAGAAAGAAATCTTACATTAGCTGCATCCCATATTCGTACAGACTGATCAAGAGAAGCAGTTCCGAACTGGGTTGAATTTGGTCTAAAGCGAATATCAGTAATTAAATATTGATGTTCTTCAGGTGTGCTCTCAGTTTGTAAGGTATCCATATTCCATAAAACTGCCTGAAAATAGCAACTAATGTCAGATATTTACAAGACGTATCCTAAAAATACAGCAACAAGTCAACAACAGGTAATAACATATAAAAATAATGGGACACACAAATCACCAATTAAGTGCCAGCAAACATGTGCTTTTATATCAGTCATAATAACAGAGGTGGCAATTTAGACCCAACATATTTTTATCTCTAACACGTCAAATGGGTAAAAAAATAAAGAGTGATATAGCTGAACAGGACATTTGGGTTAAATTTCACCCAAAACGTATTTTTGCATGGACAAAAACTTTTAGAGGTTATGTCAACCCTACGCGAGCCCTTATAAAGTATAAACCTACACAAAAAATAAAACTAACAGTTCAACCCAAACCTTTTTTGACCAATTACACAATCAGCCAAGCCTGGCCATTTAGTAACCTCTTCAATTTATATTGCAATTTACCTTTTTGTCATGGCCAGCAATAGCAAGCAGCTTCCCATCTGAAGAAAAATGACAGCACAAGACTTTCTTTCCTGTGCGTATACAACCAACTTCCCCAAAAGAAAAACCTGTTATAAAGAATTTAGCTATAAGCTGGCATGATTAGATATTTCAAATTTCAATTTGTAAATCAGATGAGATTATTTAATACCTTTAGAAGACTCTGTCTTGTGCTCTGTTCGCGTCTGCTTCATAGTACCATAAAGTTCTCTTTCATTTCCTCCTTCTTGTTGCAGAAAAGATTCAACATTATCATCCAGAGAAACACCCCCAAAATGTTCAATGTCATCCTAAATGGTTTTTTTATAATGATTCAGATTATTATTGTAAACATAGTGTTTTCCTAATCATAATTCGCATATTTTTTATTTATTAAAGAGGTAAAAATGGACAAGTAGTGTTAGTGGGTCAACCACTCAACCCAACCGGCCTGACCCCTTTATACAACCCTACCAGCTGGTTAGTTGACGACGTAAGCCCACCGGTTCCCTCTGAACCATACATCATCATGCTTTTTGGTACACTATTCACCTGCTGCAGACTGCTAGCGGTGGTCATTCCATCACCAGGTGTATAGGTTGATGCTGGGGAGCTTGGTGATGGACCAACTGTATTCCCTGTACCAGTACTGTTGGCAGGCCCAGAAGAAGAATGTTGTTTTCTTTTTCTGTTACTCTGCTTAAAAAATAATTAAAAATATAAAACATCAAGAACATATAAAACAAAAAATATCATATTAAATCAATTGTGCGATTAGGATTTATCTACAAGCATAACCTGTTGCTGCAGCTGGTCCTGCTGTTGAGATGTTGATTGTTGCATATGAGACATCTTTGCCTATTGTATAAACATTACATTTTATTAATTATCAACACAATACTAAATGATGCATGTTCATTTATGATTGTCAATAATATAGATCATAAAAAAAATCTTAACCTGGGGTGAATTCATTTGCCCAGGGGATCCATCATTTCTTGTGGTTTGACCATCTTTCATACTTAAATTGCCTCTAGGTAATCCAACAAGCCCATAATTTGGTGAAGCTCCAAGATTACCTTGGGCCTGGGAATGTGTCAAGGCATGTTGCTGCTGTGAAGCCAAATAGAACTGATTTTGATTCTGCATATTGGGCTTTTGTACTTGCAAACCCATATTGGGGCGTAAATTGTCAATTCCCTGTGAGGCACATTTACACCAGTCATCAAAATACCTTAAAATCAAATGAAAACATAAGATGGAAGAAACAAAAACTAAGTTTCTTACAGTCAGAGGCCAACCCTTTAATGGAAGAGCAGTAACACCTTGATTCAATCCTGAAAGGATGGGCATGGAGGTAATGAAAATTCAATTATATAACACAATAAAGAGTTAGAGAGTTTTCAAGCTGCTATTTGTTGTTTGTTTACAAAGATTCGTTCGAAACTAAGAAGTAGCAATCAAATAAGAGTCTTAACAGGTCAAAACTCAAAACAGGTCCGGGTTGAAACCAGTAAGCTTGAATTGACCTGCTAACACTGTTTTGTCCAGTATTGAATAAAATTATAAATGATGAATGTGCTAATTATGATTGCACCAATGATATTACAACAATAATATAAATCCACGAATAATCGATTTTGGAGGTCATATGCGCTAAAATAAATTTTTGGAGGACTTCCAACCCGTTTAAGCAAAAAACACAACCCAAATCCCACGCTTTTTGCGCTTCGCGCGATGCGCTTAGACCTCATCGCTTTTGTGCGCCTAGCGCTTTTTAAAACTAAGCTATTAAAATCTAAATGGATGAAAATGGCCACATCAATTTATCAGATTCTCTAGAACCATATATCTTGATAGATGTGATTATGTGAATAATAAATTAATTTGTAGTAATTTTTTGTGTGTGCAGAAATATTACCAGCACCACCAAGTCCAGACTTTGACTGCAAAATTGCTTGTCCATAAATTGATGAAGGATTTGTGGGCAAGGATTTCTGTGTGTTATCCAAGTTAACTTCTTGTTTAATTTCCTATGATTTGTAGAAACTCATGAGCCAAAAAATTGGAACAAACAGAATAAGCAAAACATATAAAGGAGGATTCAGAAAACGTCAGACATATACCGTATTTAACTGAGGCCTCCCTTGAATTTGCTGCAAAGTTGAAGTCACATTTGGAGTACTTCCGGGCATCAACAAGCTGTATCAACAACAAAAAAAAATAACAGGAACATGAAGACCTAATCAAACCATGCAAGTAAACTAAAATAAAGGAAGAGAGAATTTTATTGATGACTGCTGATATACCCTTGTTGATTGGTGGCTGACTTCAAAAGGGCTTCTGAAACCATAGATTGAGACTGTTTCATGGGTTCCTCCATTTTCACAGCTATTGTACTAACAGATGGCTTTCCCATCATCCCATCAGTACTCATAGCATTTACAGAGCCGCCAAGGGGAAGATGATTGGGATCCCTCCTTTGTAAGTGAGCATTCCTTTGCTGCATTAAATGCATCTGCTGCATTTGCATCTGCTGTTGATGCTCTTTCGCTTTCATTTGTTGTGTCTGGCATTGATTTTAGAAAAATAAGAAAAATAAAATTCATATCAAGGATAATAACACAAAAGTGAGTGGTGATAATGTAAAAGTTAAGACCAACAAAAATCACAGAAAGAGAGTGAGAGAGAAACCCCTATATATGATGCAGCAGCCTCAGAATGTTTCTCATTTGTCCTTGCAATAAATATATCCCAGAAGACAGACCACCATTCCAAGAGAAATCCACCAGGAGCATCAATAGCTGTGAAATTAATACTTAACTAATATGATATATTTTACAATGCATGCATCATGTATATAAAAAAAATAAACCAATTTAGGAGACTATCGAACAAATTGGCTTAATGTAGATCCATACTGGATGCCAATATTTAGCAATGAGAACAACATACCTACAGGATCTGTAGCAACCTTTCCTTCAGTCATGAAAGCTTTTGCAGATGTGTGCATCTTCCGTTTCAACAAATAATCATGGATGTAAACATCCAGCCTAGCAAAAAGTAATATGATAGAATCTAAATCAAACAAAAGTTACCATATATTGACAAAATCAATTACTCTTCATCCCAAATATAGTACATTCTTATCACGTCATGAACAAACAATATTCTTTTAACTAATTCAGAATGTGCGTTTAATGTTCATGAAGGTTATTGTTATTGTAAAGCTTTCGATCACATTTCAACTATCTGCGTGCAATGTGTTCTAACATATGACATATGAGCCGCGTCACAACTAAAATAGTTATAAACTGATAATGTTCCCATCCCAAAACAAGATAGCCTAATTTGACATTCCAAACGAGTAATCGATTCTCAAATTCATAATTAATATGATTTCATTGGTCGTGCAGAAAAATTGACAACTACATCAACATCTAAAGTACAACTAAAATCCAAACACTTGGAGCTACTACATAAAAACCTGCCCCTCTAAATTAACAAAATCGTTGTAATGTATAATATATCCCTTAAACAATCAAAAAGAACATAAAACAAGTAAAATCCTCCGATTCCAAGTTCCAACGAAGTTAGGACCACGAAACTAAGCTATATATATAAACTAGAACTGAATTTATCAATGTTCAAACTATTTATAGCCAAAACCACTAGCAAAATGTCATGTATGAGACTATGATTAACAGTAAACTATAAATAACAATAAAACAAAACCGAACCGAACCGACACATACATCTTATCAGCTTCCCAATTCTGCGCCATGATTGAATCAAAACTCCTGATTATAAACCTGAATCGATATTCTTCCAAATTCATATCAATAACAATAATAATAATAATAAAAATAATCAATTCCATATATATACCAGTAGTAATCGAGTAGAACAAATCCTGCATTGCAATCCTGTACAAAACCTAATAAAAAATCCAACGAAAACCTATCTCTGCTTCTAGAAACAGTGAATTACTTCTGAATTACGATACCTAACTTGTTAATTTCAAATGGATGTTATTACACCTGTTGAAGTGAAATTAAACTTCAATCTGCAATACGATTGCGTAAAATTGAGCAAAACAGTGCGATCAAGAAGAAGAAGTTTATAAAATAATAATAATAATTATGTGAAGATTATAATAATTATAATAGGGTTAGTTGTTGTTGTTGTAGTTTAATATAGAGAGTAACGACATATGAATGGACCTGAGAAAGTGGCTTTAATATGAGAAGAAAATAATACCAAAAAGGTAAGAGGACGACTGAACCCGGACCTCAGGTTAGGAAAGCGAAGCTTCGGTTAGGTATTTATGTAGCATAGGTCTTGTCATAATAACTATTTATTTATTATTATTAAATTAAATAACGTACAAAAAGAATGATTAAGAATAATAAGATTTTTTATTATTGAGATACACTTGTATGTTTTTTCACATAAATTATTGACTTAACAGTCATTTTTGTCCACGAGGTTTCGTCAGGTTTGTTGGTCCAGTCCAAAAAAAAATTGGAACTAGACATCTGACGTTTGGATTTTGTTGCAATATTCGTTCAATTTACTAACTGGGTTAGAAAATAAAGTTAACTGACGGGCAGTTTTGTCATTTTGCATAGTTAAATGAGGGCAATAATCAACCATCAAAACCCAAACGTCAGGTGCCCAGTTGCAAAAAAAAAAAAAAACAAACATTTTTTAGACTGAACCAGCAAACTTGACGAAACCTCAGAGACGGAAATGACTGTTAATTTAAACGTTAGGTGTCCAGTTCTAAATTAATTTAAAATCTCAGTTAGCCGTTAAGAAAAACTACATCCAAGCCATTTTAGAATAAATATGAATTTAACAGGTTGACTTAAATTTTAGAAGACACTAGTATTAAGCCTCCGCGCGTTGCGGCAGGGGCGTAAAACTGTGTCACGTAGCATCAATGCCACATCACCGTCAACGACCACCAACACCAAAAAGCTCATAAAAGTAAAATAAATAAAAAAAGGAAAAATAACACCGAATGAAGACATAAATCGTAGAACCACGCACGCTCGTTACGGCGTGTTAATGCCAAAGGCGTAAAATCGATAACTTTTAACAACTACGGTTTCTGAAGTAAGGGCCGCGATGAGAAATCAATTAATATCGGTTTCATTGCTTATGGTATTAGCACACGTTATAGCAAGTGAGGGATTCATATTCCTAGTCATCTACCGATAATAACCCAATTTTTTTCTTTAATGCGACGCAACTTTACTTTGTTGTTCGAATGTTACATAATTAGGAAGCTTTGAGGTTACCACATTTTATTTTAATCTTAAAAGCTTATGTTGAGATACACGGGCACACGCGTAATGCTATTGTCAACATGTCGTGCCGGTTTCACTTTATAAAACACTTAGCCTAAAAAAAGTATAATAGACAAAGCATAAGGTATTAACACAAACTCATTTAATATGCCCAACATAAAAAG
Organism: Ambrosia artemisiifolia; assembly: GCA_032199755.1. Taxonomy (NCBI): domain Eukaryota; kingdom Viridiplantae; phylum Streptophyta; class Magnoliopsida; order Asterales; family Asteraceae; genus Ambrosia; species Ambrosia artemisiifolia. The sequence goes on from CM063523.1 coordinate 53,284,069, forward strand.
GATGGATTTTTTTTCTAAGGTAAATTAAAAGAGATGGTGGTTCAAATAACTTGAAATACTTATTATTTTTTTATATTGTTTTATATGAGACTTGTAGATTAGGCATTAACATATGTATTTTTTTGTTTTTTTGTTTGTTGTATAGAGAGAGAGTGAGAGAGTGCAAAGGGTAAGAGAGAAAAGAGAGAATGTGTGATAAAGAAAGTGAAGAGAGAGTGTATAAAATACTTGTACTTGATGCATCTAAAGATGTAAAATTAAAACTTTTTTGAAAAACTCCCTATGCATACATTACAACATCATAAGGCATACAAAGTTTGCTAAATAGAGTATTCTAAATAATAGTTGTCTAAGTAAACATGTGAATTACTCAACTAATTATTCACGTGTTTTTACAATTAAAACGAAGAAAATTTAGGAAAAGCTATCGGTAATCCATATGATGTATTTCAGCTATGACGGTATGGGCAAACTGCTTTTGGCTTGTTTGTCAATTGTCACATGATTTGGTTCGTTAAGACATTTTTGTCCATTATTTTTGGGTCTCGTAACTCAAACGGGATGACTCTTATGTCATTTTTATGTTGAGTAACTCTTGAATGAGCTAGGAATTTGATGAATGCTAATACTAATTAAAAAATCAGACTAATTAGTTTATCCAATATGATAATGATGATATTTAATTCTTTAACATAAAAGGATTATAAAATATCTAAATAGTTAATTTATGTTTTTATCTATTTTTGTATTATGTACGACCTAAATCCAATCTTAACTTTATAATGCTAAGGATATACAACTTATTTAATATATGACTTATTTATATTGTAAAAATAGTTATATGAGTTATTTTTTTTACTGTAACTATATAAACTAAACAAAGGTTGTGTTGTGCATTTGTTTATTGTTAATTGTTATGATTCTTACGTTAGGGTGGAGGGGCACTATCCGTGGTTTTTTTCAACTTCACTAATTTCAATCAATCATATACTGCCACATCACTTCTCTGATTTTCTTAACTGAAACAGTTTTTTGAAGGCAACACTTCACTGATTCTTTACCCAACAATGAATATTTTCACACGTATAATAATATTAATTTGGGGAAAATCAGAGAGAGAGAGAGAAATCAGTTACCGTGCATTAACTAGAACCAAAAAATGATTTACGGATTCACTACCAGTATTACCGGCGACGGTGTTACCGTGTTGATAGTGAAACACCCGTGACAAAATCTGATGGTGGCCCGTCCTCCTTTAAACAGTGTTTTTATGTAAAGGACGTACTCATCAATAAATGTATCATTATAACTTGAACCAATTTTTATCTATATTTGTAACTAAAAATATCTCTTTTGGGTATATAATGAGAGGTTCGGATTTGGTATTAATAGGTATGGAAGGAGGTTCGGTAGAGTACATAAAGCTTGACTGGAGTCGAAGAGTTGATGTAAGCAGTGGGCCAGGGGTGCAGGGCTAAAGACAGTAAGGTTGGTTTATGAGGGTGTGAGTGGGATCAAAGTGGGAAGACGTGTAAGATGTGTAACGAGTGTAAAGGTTGTAATTCAGAATATATTATTCATAGTGGAAATAAAGGTTGCCAGCTCAAAGTGTATTCAGGTGATTTAAATAATATTATTATATCATATTTTGTTTAATATAGATATTACCAAGGCTCACATTGAAAGTATAAAAACGAATTCCGTATTGATATTAATATAGAAAGATATTATTGGTTCGGTTCTTCATGATAACAAAAAATAACACCATACCAATACAAAAAAATATTAGTTCAACACGAGTACTTAGTACCAAATGTTTGTCTCTAAAAGAGAAAAAAACAGTAACCGGTATCAAATAAAAAAGGTGTTACTTAAAAATGGATTTTTTAAATATTGATGCACGTTAACAAAATAAAGGTATGCACTGCATTGGTTTTTTTTCTAATGAACAAAAACCCACTAAAAAAATCATTTCTTTATTTGTTTTTTGTTTAGCACTATGGTTCTCGTTGAAAGATAATAAAACACTCATTAATTTGGTACAATTTTTTTAAAAGAAAAATGTTGTATAAAAAGTTATCAACATTTAAAAATTATTGGGGAAAGTGCATTTGAGAAAGAAAAATGCAACTTTAATAGTTTTGGAGGGAATTGGGGGTGTGGATGGTCTCCTCAAGTGTTATGTGTCCCACACGTATTCTTTTATTATAGATATAGATTCCATCTTATATATATAGAAACGTAAATATACAATTTTGTGGGGTGTTACACCTGATGTTTCCACCATCGATTGAGGTGTTACATACATAATTTGTGATGATAAATAGAATCTTTCCAAGCTTTCTTGGCTAAAGTTCATATGGGTGTTTAGGGGAAGATAAGCCCCTTGATGGGGAGTTAACTAAAACGAGTCATGGATTGTCAAGAGGTGTGTATGTGTTAATAATTTTAAGTAAGAGGTTTCATATTGAAAGTGAATGAGGCATTAGTGTTGTCGGTAACATGGGGAATCGAAGTCTCGTATAATAACCTTAAAAACTAACTATAAATCTTTTGTTACGGCTAATGCGAAACATTCACGTTTTCTATGTCTGTATAGAGTCAAAACGGGTTAATGCCTCTAAAGGGAGGTTAGAGATTTTGGTATGAGACTTTGAGTTTGGGAGCTCTTGCCTTGGTGAGAATATACAATCAAGACACCAAATGACTCGATCTATCAAGTATTAAAAGTGTAACAATTTAAAGGAGTGACAACTTTAAAAGCGAAACAATTTTTAATACTCAAACTCGACGTGTGAATTATTTCCTTGTTGATTCAGTTAACGAGCTAGGTGAGATAGGCCCCTTAGATTATTTTCTTACTTAATACTGAAACTCCAACGACATATAGTTTCCCTGGGTTTTTTTCGTTGCATTTATGAAAAAATGTTGTGTAAACCCACTAGTTCCTAGCTAGAAACATTCTAGATTGGAATAATTGGGTCCATATAAAGGTGAATGTCTTAGGATGAATGATTCTTCTCAATCAGATTCCTACACTTGATCTAGAGAAACATCATCTCGGGTCTAATCATTGTTATTTCTGCGAATCTGATAAGGACTCTATTGATCACATCTTTACCTCTTGATGTGTCGCATAGATGGTGTGGCAATGTGTAATTGGTGTAATATTTCTCCCTTTTTTGCTTTTTCGGTGGCTGATTTGCTTGAGGTTCACAAGTATGCCTAGGTTAAAAGGGCAAGAGAGGACTTAAACTCAACAACATTTCAAAACTTGGGAGGCTTCATGATGAAGTGGTGCAACTGGGCGTTACCAAAGGTATGGATAGGCGTAGCAGGCAGAATTCCAACAAGAGTTAAGTTGTCCAAAATATGTATATGTATCATCATCATCATACTCAGTTAATCCCACCTATAGAAAATATGTATATGTATATAGGTTTAAAATTTGAATTGTTTGTGCTGTGATTATATGTTAGAAACAATGCACCATGGGATTGTGTCATGTGCTTTTGCAAGAGCCTTATGGTGGACGATGAGGTTTGGATAAATTGTCCGGCTCTTGGGTTATGTGACTTTGTTGAAGCATAATCCATTTTAAGTTGAGGATCTCAAGTTACCAAAGAAGAGAAAGAAGGCATCTAGATGTATTGTTATGACTACGCTATGGAAGATTTGAACATACAGAAATGAGAAGGTATTCAAGGGAGTTTACAAGCCAAATTTGAAGATGCTAGAGGAAGCCAATGAGAGCACTTTCTTATGGTTGAAGCATAAAGCAAAAGTGGATAACATTTTAATAGAAAATTGGGTTAGACATGGAATCCATGTAATAGAAAGTTAGAATGGTGACAAAGGGTTGTACTTTTTCTAACTTAAAAAAAATCTATCATCTTGAATGCGTGTTGGAGTATATGGTGGGAAAGAAACAACCTTGTCTTTTCTAATGTGTGTAGACGAAAATAGTGAACATTATTGTAGGGGTGTTCAGAAAAACCGAAAACCAAATAAAAACCGTAAACCGAACCATAACCGTAACCAAAAAAACTGATCCAAACAATGAATTTAGTGTTTGGTTGGTTTTAACCAAAACCGAATTGCTAATTCGGTGTTTTGTTTGGTTTTTGGTTCTAATTTTTTTTTTAATTTGGTTTATTCGGATAACCGAATAAACCGGTAAACTAATTAATTGTTAAACAAAAATAATAATATTTAATAAGCCATATATTGATGAGAAAGTTTTTCTTAAAGCTGAATTGCAAAAATCAGTTCATATAGTTAGTTTGACGATTGATACATGGACGTCTTTGCAAAGAATCAATTATATGTGTCTTACTGCACATTATATTGATCAAAATTGGAGTTTACAAAAAAAAAGTAATAAACTTCTAATAGGCCACTGAATGCGGAGGATTCAAGTAGCCAAACTTTAAATTTGTTTGGCAGTGTTGATGATACATTTCTAATTTCTATGATGTTTATGTTTGTGTGTAAAACTATTTTCCGAATTTGTTTGTTTTATTTTGCTTTTAAACTTTCTTTTACAATATATTGCGTGGTTTGATTTTTTGATTTATATTAATTTCTAACTTTCTATTTAGATTTCGAAAAGGTATATAAGTTAGAGAAAAAAAAACTTCGGTTCAATTTGGTTGAATTTGGTTGAAATCGGTTTGATTGGTTTTAAACCGAAACCAAACCGAATTCAATTTGGTTTGGGGTACAAAATTTTGAAACCGAATAAACCAAGTAAACTAAACCGATGAACACCCCTACATTATTGGAGAAATCAAATCTGTGTGTTTTATGTGGATTAACAACCGGTGTAAATCGTCTAGCTTAGAAAGGCATAGATGCAGAGGCGAAACTTTGTTGAGGCCGGGAGGTGCCCCGCCCCTACCATTTTTATCAAAGTAGTGCAAATATACGCATTTTCGTCTGAAAATATTATACGTATTGAGTCTGACTCCCTCTACTTTAAGGGTCCCGTGACTTTTGCCCCCTCCAATTTTTTTTCAAGCTACGCCACTACATAGATGGAAAACTTTCTATTTTAGTTTTGGTCTTTTTGTTTTTCTGTTCTCTTCCGCTCGCTAGTTTCTTGCTAGTGTGGTGGTTTTTTAATGAAAGTTGTTGTTTGGAAAAAAAAATTAATAATAATAACAAGCCTAAGCTAAATTGGGTGGTTTGGGATCACATATACTAGGGTGGGCCGGGCCTAGGGTCTCGTATGGATGCAATTTTGGGTTTACCCGCAATGATATTAGCGAGTTGGTTGTTTACTTGTTGTTTAGGCTATTCATTCTAGTCTCAAATCTTCTTGTACTAAGATTTCAATAAAAACCTTGTCTTAGGCTGTAAAAAAAAAAAAACCTTGTCTTATGATTACTTGAAAAAACATCTTTGGCATTCACTAGTCTCTCCACGTTTTTAAATTTCAAAACATATAGAACTTTTATGTAGAATACTTTGCTTGCTCTTCTCAAATTCTCAACCGTCAATTCGCGAAATTATCAAAAACATGGGACTTTGTCTCATGATTACATGTGAAAAACACACAAAAAAAGAAAGACAAAAAAAAATGTAAAAAAAATAATAATAAAAAGCTTATAAACATTTTTTATGCCCCTCGAATCAGGGGGCCTCAATTTTTTTTAGATCAGTCGTGGTAAATACCTACAAACATTGCAAATTTTCACTACTTCACTAAAAAGAGGGGGGCTAGGGCTACCCCTGGCCTTATAAAACCTTCGCCCCTTGCAAGAAGGATGTAGTAAAAAGAGTGCAAAAATGAGGGAGAAAATTAGCCTTGAGAATAAAAACATTTTTTGTTTTAAATAAATAAAAATAAAATAAAATAATAAAAAATAAAGGTTTGAATTTGAACAACGTGTGCAAGTAGATTCTAGAATGTGATAGATCCAGCGGCCATCTATATAAACTCATCCTCAGCCTTCCTCTTCTTTGACTCCACAATCTCAGGTACCAACCACACCATCTATCTTTCTTTCTTTCTATCTTATATTATATACATATATTCAATCAAAATTTGATTTAATAGTAATATTTACTTTCGATTATTCTCCGTTTGATCTCGATTTCTCCCCTAACCCCTTCAAATTGAAACGTTTAGTTTGTTAATTCATCATTCTGATTACTTTTCTTTAGTTAGCTTCTCCCTCAAGTTATATCTATAATATCTGCACATGTAATCTGTTTGTTTTAAAAATTTAATTAATAGTAGTATTTACTAATGTTCATCTGTTTGTTTTAAAATTGTTATTCATGTCTTGTAATTTTGATTGTTTTCCTAGATCTATGCTTCAATTGTAACTGAGTTGTCAAGTATTTGACATATAATTTGAGCTTATGTACAATGTTCCCATATCTTTTAGGATTTATTGTCTTGTTTTAGCAGTGTTGTAAAAATCGGCCTAGGTGGCCGCCTAGGTGCTAGGCGGTGACAAAAATCAGAATAAGAGCCTAGTCGAAGATCTAGGCGTTTTGGCCACTAGGCGGTGGTTTTTTTAATTATTTATTTTTTATTTTTTTAAAGTTCCTAAGTATTATGTGTATTATATATATTTTAACATTTTTTTAAAAAAACACCTAAATTTGTGTATATATATGTATATAAAATACATATAATAAAAATACCAAAACGCCTAATTTCGCCTAGTCCCGATTAGTCCCTAGGCTGGACTTCACCGCCCGCCTAACGCCTTCTGCAACATTGTGTTTTAGTTATTTAACCTATCTAAGTGCAATATGATATGTTTATTTATGATGTTGAATTTCGAGAAGACGAGACCGAGAGTGATATGTGGTTAAGAGGTTACGAATATAGTTTCCTTTTAGAAAAGCATCACCTAGAGATCTTTTCTTGAGATAGTTTAGCATTAAGAAAACGTTTAGCGTTAAGAAAACGGATGAGGACATTTGGAAAATGGACTTAATTTTGTGTGATTCGGTATAGTCGCAATCATGTTAGTTAAATCATTGAAAGCAGATAAGGTTTATAATGAAGGCTAATGAAAATTTTATAACAGAATTGCATATAAGAAATAATAGGCTTGAATTTAGAAGGTCTATGTATTTAATGTATACGAGATGTGGGAGTACAATGGTATTTTATAGAACGGACGTAATTAGAGCGGCTGTAGATTCAATAAGGGCGTAAGTAGAGTGGATGTAGCTGCATAATTTGTGTCTCTTGAGCTATAATTCTTAGTTCTTTTGTTAATCATTATCTTTTTGTTTTCTAAATGCATTCCTCTTTTGTCTGAACAGAGCTTGCTATCAATAATTTTAGTTAAGACCTTGCACAGACAGGAACTTTTTAGCAACAACAACTTTCGTTTTAAACTTGCACGATGGCTGAGGTACCGACAACTCTTTTATAGAGACTATTGCATCTTTGTGTGTATGTGTAATTTTGTCTAGTTTTACAATTTAGGATATCAAATAATCACTCAAAAATTTCAATAACAGGAGGGCCACAAGGTGACCTTGCATGCGTATGATTTAAGCGGAGGCCTTGCTCGCCAGCTCTCCATGTCCTTCCTAGGGAAGGCTATTGAAGCCATATGGTAATACTCTTGACCTTTCTTTCTTAGAATGGTTCAGGCAGTTTGGGTGACATGTCAAAACGGGGTTCGGACCAATCCGCATTTGCCCCATTTTTCATTTATTTTTTAGGGTGTTTGGCATAATTGCATAACGTATTAACTGGCCTTATCATTTATCCGGATTCAGTAACTTTACTCTGTTTTGGTGGATGAGATTCGTTGAAAGACGACTGTGTGTCATGGTTGGGTCATTTTGTATGCAAAAAGACCCGTGTTAAAATAATAATTTTTATATAAGAAGTGTTAAAATTTCTGTATTCCACCAGGATAATTTTGTATGAAAAAAAGTACAAGAACCAATTGGGATAAACTGATTTAAAAACCCTATTAAGCATGTTATGAATTTGTTTGTTTTGACCTACTTGACCCATTCAAACCGTTTTTTAGCCAACTTTATAAAGTTTTGCCTACGTGACATGTGTAATTAACAATCTGTTCTATAAAAACAGGCACACGGGTGTGGTAGTATACGGCACCGAGTATTATTTTGGGAATGGTATCCAACAAATTCCAGCTGGAACAGCACCATACGGAACCCCACTCCGCGTGATCGATCTTGGTGTGACACATGTCCCGAAGGACGTCTTTGAGATGTATTTACAGGAGATAAGCCCACGCTACACGCAAGAAACCTACAGTTTAATGACACACAACTGCAACAATTTTAGCAACGAGGTTGTACAGTTTTTGGTGGGGGCTACCGTACCAGATTACATCCTCAACCTCCCTAATGAAGTCATGAGCAGCCCAATGGGTGCACTTATAAGTAAGTTTATTATCATGTGACCCTTTGTGATATGCACCGTTTGACCTGTTACAGATAAAACATAACCCAGTTTGACCCATTTGTAAGTAAATGGGTCGGAATTCTGATTTCGAATTCTTGCTAATTTTGTATTAAATTGCTATGTATTGCAGTGCCTATGATACAGAATCTGGAGACGACATTAAGGGCAGGTGCTGTCCCACAAGCTCCACAGTTTAGGCCATCTCCGGTTGTTTCAACTCCTCAAGTATCAAAGAAGGTTGACAACTCATCAGAAAGCAAGGTGAAGTCTGGTACGACCAGCAGTGATGCAAAGTCAAAAACCGAAAACGTGGTACCACCTGCAGTTGTGCCAGCTGGAACATCACAAGAGAAGCCAGTGGTTGATCCTCTTGGAGATGCAAGGAACAAAGTGCAAGAAGAGATTGGAAAAGAGTTTGCTGCCATCATGGCGAGCGGTACCCTTCGTGCCAGTGAGGCTGCAGCACTGGCAACCAAGAAGGTGATGCAGAAATACGGACACATGAATGCTGCACAAAGCTGAGACAGGTTTTGTGCTATATTGTTTCATTAAATCTTTCATTGGACTGTTTTCCATTAAACGACGACGATAACTTGTATGTGATGAAGGATAGATAAATTTAGTTCAAAAAGTATTTGACCTATACAGAACAAATGCTGGTGTGATTGTGTATTGGAACATAGTCATTGTTTTGTGGATCCTTACCCTTCGTGCCTGCAGAGTGTTTCAAGTCTGTTATCTATGAGGCGTTAATTCTTGCGTGACTTGAAACGCCGACACAATTTGAAAATAATCCGGTTTGGGTATTAAATGGCTGTTTGGTCTCATCTTCTTAATAAACCGATCGGGTGATCGGTTTAATTATATATAGTTTAGTTTATGTTGCTACAACAAGGAAAATGACCGGTATTAGGTTAGGAGATGCTTGGGATTGTAGGTTAATGGTATGTTATGTTTGGACTTAGGTTTTAAGTTTAGTTTAAGCTTTAGGTATAGATTTGGTTGAAGGATTGGGGGGTCTTCAAGCTCCTGGAAGGACCTGCACAAGGGTAACAGACACCGTTAGCCTTAACGCAGGAGGGGGCCTCTTGCGTTTGGACTCCGGCGTGAGAATAAGTGTCTATTCTTTTGGAGTTGGGAATAATGAAATAGAGAGTAAGAGAGTAGAGAGAATGAGTAAGAGTGTGTGTGGAATGTCTACCCAAGAGTCTCCTTATATAGGCAATGAGATTCTGCCCAGGAGCTCCCTCAGGGTAGCCTCCTTTCTATACCTGGTGGTGTTTGACCCTCTATCGGCTCCCTGCAGTGAGACTTTGCCCTTTTTGGGTGTTTTCAGCTTTTATCATTTCCTAGGCAAGTTATGGAGCTGTGTGTTGTTTTTGTTTCTTGCATGATAATAAGCCAAAACCCACTTTTGTCATTTCCAAGACTTTTACTGTTTGCTTTTGCCCAGAGGCTTCCGCATGGCAGGTATGCTGCCCTGTATCAGCTCCAATAAGTCAGGCTACCTCCTAATCAACTCGGTTTTGCTTATCTTTTTCGACGAGGGGTTTAAACGTCGTCGTTTTAGGACCCACGTCATCAGCCCCCCAGTCATAAGCATTTGTAAAGAAGTTAGAAGTGCTTGTGACTTGTTCATTGTCGTTTTCCCCGGTTGCAAACTTGTGTTTGTATCGGGTAGCTTTTTAGACCCCAAGCTCCCCTATGGGAGCGTTGGTATCATGCCTTTTCCTTCCTTGAATCTCGTGTAAGTTCCTGGTCATGCAATTGCCATGATGGTCATATTTTTTAAATAATATAGCTTATCCATCATTGCTTCCTTGGGAGTAGGCATGAGTCCCATCAGCTGCCCTTAATGACTGCTGATTTGACAAGGAGCAGGCTGACGTCATCCTAGTGGCTAGCTGAGGGACGGTTTGCCTTGGTAACCGCCCGATATTAATTATTTCAAATTTGAAATTGTTTATAAAGGGGTAACTCCCTCTTTTATCCTTTAATCACTTCCCAAATTAGAAACCGCCTTCTCTCTCTCCCACGATCCTCTCCAACCGGCGATCCCTTCTTCTTCCTATAAAACTTGGTAAGCATACTCTCCCTTCTTCACACTTTGTTTTTTTCCATTATGTCAAAAACCGATCTTGCCTCTCAGTTTACACGTTTATCCAAGTCGGATGCCGAGAAATTTTGTACTGAATTCGGCATCCCTTTGTCTTTCGATCCTTCCGTTCCAAAGGGGAAAACACCTGTTTCCTCTGTTCCTAACGGTAAGGTGGCTGTGTATACTCGGCAGTTCGACCAGGGGAACCTGAGGTACCCCTTTTCAAAGTTTTTCCTAAACGTGTTAGAGTATCATCAGCTTTCACTTGATCAGTTATGTCCTTCTGGGGTCGCTAGGGTTTTACACTTTGAGATTGTGTGTCGTTGCCTTGGTTATGAGCCTTCTGTGGCCATGTACCGAAGGTTCTTTAGATTGGCTAAAAATGGTAACTGGTTTACCATTGAGAAGACCCAATGTGAACCAGCCCTGATTTCTAGTGTCATCGGACTTGTCTCTCCGTGGAAAGACAAGTTCTTCTTTTTAAACGCTGATTTCATTCCCTTCAAGACCCCTCGAAGGGTTTCGGATGCTCCTTTGAATGAGAAAGAGCCTGATCCTGACACCCTTGATCAGGAACTCTTGGAGAAGCTTCGTAGCTTTCCTACTCGTCTTCGAACTTTTCCTGAGGATTTCTTGGTGATGATGGGGTTAAGTGAAAACTGGGATGACCCTGAGACAGACCCGGTGATTTATCATGGTGGGGAGGGTATGTGTCTTCCTGGCTCCTCTTTGGTATCCTGCTTTTATCTGTTTTATCTGACCATTTTTTTTTCTTTTTGTGCAGAGATGAGTACCTTGGACTTCCTAGCCCTGGATGATATCACAGATGTGAAGTTCAAGGTGAAAAGTGTTGCTGAGGGTCAGAATGTGGTTGTGCGGACTGAACACGTCCGTTTTCAAGGCGAATACACAAGTGTGGTTACTTCCTCTGTGGCTGTTGCAGAGCCTTCTGGGAAGAAGTCTGTCACTGTTCGTCGCTCCAGTAAGCGACTGCAGACTGCTTCCACAGGTCAGGGGAGCTCTTCTGCCATCCCCTTGGTCCTGGAAGATGAAGACCAAGATTCCAGTCTTATAGCTTCAGCCCTGGGGTATTCTCCTGCCCCAGGGAAGGGGAAGCTTACTTTGTCTTCTCCCAAGAAGGATGATGCTGTGTTCAAGAAGCCGAAGGATGTGGTTGTTAAAGGTGTTGGTTCGAAGTTATCGTTGTCTGAAGGAGGTGAGAGCTCAAAGGCTGTTGTCAAGGAGGTTTCGGAGGCTCCTTCCCCAAAGGAGCCTGGTGAAGGGGTGTTTGTGCCAGATTGGGATATCAAGGCTTCTGATGTGCTGAAGAAAGCCTCTGTCTGTCGTGATCTTATTGACCATTGTGTCCCTGATGCTGAGAGGGAACTGCACAAAGAGTGGATGGATAAGGATGTGATGAAAAAGATGTATTATCACTTCGGTCAGTTTTTATCTTTGTTCCCTGACGGTATGGTGAGATGGGGAGAGTTGATGTTGAGGAGAGAGCAGGTTGAGAAGGTTTATGATGAGCATGAAGTGGAGTTGGTGAAGGTCAAAGAAGATTTGGCTAGGTACGTTGCACGAGAGAAGGACTTGGTGCATGAGTTGGCTGTGTCCAGGACCCAGCTTAGTTTGGAAAAAGAAAAGTTTGACAAAATGTTTAAAGGTTTGAATGATGAGAAGGCGAAGGTGGCAGAGGAGAGGGCAGGTCTGGCCCGGGCAAGGGAGGCGGTCATGCAGGAGCAGATGGCTGTGGAAAAGGTTGGGATGGAGCTCCGGGTCCAGGTGGACCGCTTGACTGAGGAGAAAGAATGGCTGATCTCCAAGGGCGTTGCTCGTTTCGTTACCAACCTCCTGCACTCCCAAGAATTTAATGCCCCTCTGGCAGACATTTATGCTAAAGCTATATCTTTTGGTCGCCATGGAGGGATTCAAGCTGGTTTCAAAGCAGCTCAAGAGGGTCAGGTGCTAGAGGAGCTGCCGTCCTTCAAGCCTTCATCAGGGGAAGAGTTTGTGAACACCGTTAAGGCCATGGAGTTGGCCACTTATCCTTATATCTCAGCCATTGCTAAATCTGCTGAGCAGCCCCTCTCCTTTCGGCAAAACTTGGAGCCGGAGGGTCTGAAGAAGGATGTGGCTGACGAGGTGTTCAACTCTTATGTGTCTAAGAGGCCTTTGAAGATCATGCTGGATGGTGCTGACGGCGGGGAGGGTAGTTCGAAACGTTCAAAGCGTGCGGAACCTTCAAAGACTCCTAACTTGGAGCAGGTATTTGAGAATCCCTCCCCCCTTCAAGCCTTGGAGGTCGAGTCACTCCCTCCCCCCAGCGAGGATGATCTATTTGTAGGTCTTGACACCGACTCTCTCTATGATGACGTTGGTAACCAAACCCTGGCTTCCACCGGTGAGGACGATTCCACCCCTGAAGCCACAGATTTAGCTACTCCTTGATCCTCCTTTGTTTAGTCTTTGTTTAGTTGTTCACGGATGTTGTCTTTATCTTTTGATGTACTCAGCCCTTAGGGCTTTTTAATGTTTTTAATGGAATGCTCCCCCTGTCAGGGGGGATGCCTGTATTATGCTTAATGTTTGGTTGTGTTTGCTCCGTTGCTTGTCGTTTATAGTGTTTGCAATGTCTTTAACTTTTTTCCTAAAGGTGGGTGCTGCAGTCACCCAACTTAGGATACTTAGCTAAGGAACCGATGCAATGCTTACCCTATCAGCTTTTGAAACCTTTTCTTCAAACGGTTTCTAAGTGTTATGTTCGTTTTTGTGTTTTATGATCATGTGGGAGCTGTCTTGGTGTGAGGAGCTCACCCTCTTTCATGGGTCTAGGTTTTCCTTCTAAGGACTTGTCCCATGGAGTCGTGGATTGTATTAGGGACTCACCCTGTATACAGGAAGGTTACTTAGCCTTGTTACCTGTTGAGCAGTTGTGGCCTAGGAGCTCATCCCCGTTTCATGGGTAGGTATAGCGCCGGATCCCATGGAGCCGGGTTAGGAGGGGCTCACCCTTTGATAAGATAAGCGACAAGTTTAATAAAAGGAAACATAGTTCATCCATTCATTGATCATAATTTTTTGGATACAAAGAGACGTTTACAACCATTAAACATAAAAACGTTTTAGGTGCTTGTCACTCCAATGTCTTGGAATCATCTTGCCGTTTGGGTCGGCTAGCTTATAGGATCCTCCCTTGTGGGCTTCCTTGATGACATAAGGACCTTCCCATCTGGGACCTAGCTTCCCTACATCCTGCTGCCTGCTGGCTTCGTTGCATCTTAACACGAGATCCCCTGGCTTGAAGGACTCCTTCTTTACTCTTGTGTTATAGTAAGCCTCAAGCTTCTTTTTGTATCTTGCCTCCCTGATTGAGGCTTGATCTCTTGACTCTTCAAGGAGGTCCAAGTTGAGCAGGATCTCGTTTCGGTTGCGTTGAGCATCTTGGCGAGCACTTCTCCCTGAGCTTACCCCTATTTCAGCAGGTATAACAGCTTCGCTTCCGAAGACTAGGCTATAGGGTGTCTTTTGGTGACTCGTTTTCTCCATGGTTCTAATAGCCCATAGAACGCTTGGGAGCTCATCAACCCACTTCTTGCCATATCTTCCCAGCCTTGCTTTGATGCCCTCGACAATACTTCTATTCATGCGTTCCACTTGTCCATTAGACTGGGGGTAAGCTACAGAACTGAATACTTGTTTAATGCCTAGCTCGGAGCACTAGCTGCTGAAGGGCTTGTTGGCGAATTGCTTCCCATTGTCGGTTACCATCTCCCCCGGCAGCCCATATCTGCAAACTATTTGTTCCCATACGAAACTTATCACATGCCTCCCAGATATGGTTGCCAATGGCCTCACTTCCGGCCATTTGGTGAAATAGTCGACGGCTACAAGGAGAAACTTCAACTTCCCAGGAGCTTGTGGAAAGGGACCCACGATGTCCATTCCCCACTTGTGAAAGGGCCATGCTGAGATGATGGGAACAAGATCATGCTTGGGGTTAGTCTTCACCGGTGTTTGCAACTGACAAGCTGCACATCTTCTGATTGTTTCGAAGGCATCTTTGTGCATGGTGGGCCAATAGTAGCCCAAATTCATGAGCTTGGATACCACTGAGCGAGGCCCGGCGTGCATGCCACATATGCCCTCATGTACCTCCTTGATGAGGTAGTTGCTTTGATTAGGACCAACACACCTTAGTAAGGGTGCCAAGTATCCCTTCTTGTAAAGCTTGTCATCTTCGATCACATACTGCTTTGCCTTGATGGTTAACCGCTTAGCCTCTTGTTCATTTTCAGGGAGCTTCCCTTCTTTTAGGTAGGACATAATGGGTGTCATCCATGTGGATTCGGTTTCAGTGACAACATCTTGTACCTCTTTGTCGTCAATGGAGGGTTCTTTCAGCACCTCAACGAGAACCTTCTTGGTTAGGTGAGCAAATGTCAGGGAGGCCAGCTTGCTGAGAGCATCTGCCTGCTTGTTCTTGGTCCTTGACACTTGTTCTAAGGTGAAGACTTTGAACTCTTTGATGAGTTCCTTGACTTTGTCTTTATACCTAATCATGGAGGGTTCCTTGGCTGTGTATCCCCCATTCACTTGCTTGACCACTAGATTCGAATCAACAAAGACCTTTAGCTCCTGGACCTTCATTCTTTTTGCCAATCTCAACCCGGCCAGGAGGGCCTCATATTCAGCAACATTGTTGGTGCAGGGGAAGTCTAGACGGAGGGCATAAGTGTATTCGGTTTCGTGGGGATCCTTGATGACGAGACCAGCCCCGGAACCTTCTACACTTGAGGCTCCATCGGTGAAAAGACACCATTTCCCCTTGAGGTCAGGTTGTTCTTCAACCTCATTCATTTCTTCTTCGTTCTGCAGGATGGGCAGCTCAGTAAGGAAATCAGCAAACACTTGCCCCTTGTAAGCTCTCCTTGGCAGGTATTCTATCTTGTGCTCCCCTAGGCCAATGGCCCATTTTGCCAATCTCCTCGAATCTTCTGGTTTTTCCAAGATGGACCGTATGGGTTGCTCCGTGATGACCTTTACTGGGTGAGCTTGGAAATACCTCCTTAGCCTCTTGGCAGTGTGCACAAGGGCTAACACCAGCTTTTTTATGGGAGTGTAGTTGACTTCAGCATCTTTGAGAGCTCTGCTAACAAAGTAGACAGGAACTTGCTCCTTGCCTCGATCAACCAGGAGGACTGAGCTCACTGCCTCCATCCCTGCAGACAAATAAACTGTTATTACTTCCCCTTCCTCAGGGGCTGCCATTTCGGGCAGGGAAGCTATGTGTTTCCTGAGTTCCAGGAAGGCAGCCTCTGCCTCAGCTGTCCAACGGAAGTCCTTCTTGTCAACACAATTTTTGAGTGTTTTAAAGAAAGGTAAGGACTTTTCCGCGGACTTGGGCAAGAAACGTTTTAGGGCAGCAATTTTACCGTTTAGGCTTTGCACTTCCTTCTTGGTAGCAGGTGACTTCATTTCAAGGACAGCTTGGACCTTGCTTGGGTGTGCCTTGATGCTTTGTTTTCCAACTATATGGCCAAGAAACTTCCCCTCCTCGAACCCAAAAGAACATTTAACAGGATTGAGCTTCATATTTATCTTTCGAGGATTTTCGAACGTCTCTTGGATGTCCTTGATCATGGCCTCCCCAGATTTGCTTTTGATGACAAGGTCGTCAACATAGGCCTCCATATTTTTCCCAATTTGTTCCGAGAAAGCTTGGTCCACCAACCGTTGGTAGGTGGCTCCGGCATTCTTCAACCCAAAGGGCATCTTTTTGTAACAAAAGATTCCCTTGTCAGTGTGGAAGGCCGTTTTCTCTTCGTCTTCCTGCTTCATTTGAATTTGATGATACCCCTTGTAGGCATCTAAGAAGCACTTGTATTGGAAACCAGTGAGAGAGTCTACCTTCCAATCGATCTCGGGTAAGGGATAGCAATCCTTGGGGCAAGCTTTGTTGAGATCTTTGAAGTCGACACACATTCTCCAAGATCCGTCTTGTTTGGCAACCATGACCGGATTGGCTACCCAAGTGTGATACTGGACCTCCCTTAGGATACCTGCTTCGACGAGCTTCTCTACCTCTTGGCAAGCAGCCTGGCTCCTGGCTGGGGCCAGGCTCCTTTTCTTTTGAACCACGGGCTTGTATGAGGGAGCTATGTTAAGGGAGTGTTCAGCCAAATCTCTAGGGACGCCGGTCATGTCCCCAGGGCACCAAGCAAATAACTCCCTATTTTCCTGCAAAAGGTTTATTAGTTCAGATATAATCTTATCAGGGAGCAGGTTGTTTACTTTAATGGTCTGCTCCTGATAGGCAGGGTTTATGCTGATCTCCCGGACGGGACCAGTGCTTGACGTCTCAGGTGCCCTGGGATCTCTTGCTTCTTCTACAGAGGCTATCAGAAGAGCCTCAGCTGTTGGTTTTAGGGTTGCAATTCCGTTGGGAGTAGGGAGCTTCATCAAACCATGTGTTGTCGAAACCACAGCGCCGAAAGTAGCAATCCCCATCCTTCCAATGAGGACATTATAACTTGAAGGGTACCTGATGACAGAGAAAGTTAACTCTTCTGTTCTTGATAAGTCTCCATCCCTGAAACAGACGTTAAGTGTGAGCTTCCCCAGGGGATGTACTCGTTCCCCAGAGAAACCCACTAGAGAAGCGTCTGTGTGCTTGAGCTTGGACTTGATTTCTGGGCTTAGGGATTCGAAGCATCGTTCATACATCACCTCCGTGGAGGCTCCACAGTCCATGTACACCCTGTCTATAGGGAAGCCATCTAGTTCAGCCTCCACTATCACAGGTGTGACGATCAGCTCATCGGGAGCAGGGGGAAGGCAAATGTACTGCTTGTTCCAGGGCTCAGTGCGAGCCTTTTTGGCCTGCTGGGACCCTTCGAGACTAACCATGTTGACCTCCTTGTCTTTCCGTCCTTCATCTTTTCTTCCTTTAATGTCTTTGATCAGGTGAGCTAGCTCCCCTAACTTGACAGCCTCCTCAATTCTTTTCTTCAGCTGGTAGCAATCGTTTGTATGATGCCCTGTGTCGTTGTGAAAGGCACAATGTTTACTGGCATCCCTCTTGTTAGCTGGTTTGGACAAAGGTCGGGGAGGTCGAAATGTGTACTTGACTTCTTCGGTGGAGAGTATCTCCTGAGGGGTCTTGGTGAGAACAGTGAAGACTTGTCTTTCTTTCTCCGGGTACCTCCCTGATCTTGGGGATCGTCTCCTTTCTTCGCTTCTCTGATTGTCATAAGATCTCCCTGACCGTTTCTCGTGGTAGGGTTGAAAGTGAGGTCTTCGGTAGCCGGTCGAACTGTCTCTCCAGCTCCCTCGGTCCCTCTTCCTGGTATCTTGCCGAGTTAACGCTTCCTCTCCTCGGAGGAAAGCTTCAGCCCTTTCGAACGCTTCCTCCATGGTTTGGGGAACGTCTTCATGGAACCTTCTTAACAACTTTTTGGGACGTATGGCCCCCATAAAACCTGACACTCGGATCTTCTCGGTAGCACCGCTGTACTGCAGACCTTCCCTTTTGTACCTTTCAATGAAGCTACGAAGGTTTTCATGCTCCCCCTGTTGGATTTGGTGCAGTATGGCAGCATCCTTGGTGCATTTCCTCAGGGGGTTAAAGTTTGAGACAAAACTCATCCTCAAATCGTCAAAGGAGGAAATGCTTCGAGCTGGTAGCCCACAGAACCACAGACGTGCTGGTCCCACCAGGGTTTGCATGAACATGTGGCAACACTCGGCGTTATTCCACTTTTCCACAGTAGCTGCCCCAGAGAAGACGTTTAAGTGGTCATCAGGGTCTTCCGTACCGTCATACGTTTTCACATTAGCTGGCATTTTGATCTTGTTGGGGAAATCAAAATGAGCGATGTGTTTGGCGAAACATTCTAACGACTTGGGTCGGTAAGGCTCCGAAAGTACAGCTTCCCCCCTTGTTTCGGTCGTAGAGGTCTGAACCATGGGTTGAGAGGTCTCCAGACCCTGCCCTCCCGCAAAGGAGGTTATAGGCATTTGGTTCAGAGGTGGGGGGTATTGCCAAGGATACCCTCCCGGCCACGAGGGGAAGTAAGGGGGTACATAGGGCGAGTACTGAGGCTGTGAGTAGCTGGGATACACTGTTTCTGGAGGGATGACAGATCCTCCAGCAAGACTGGCTGCTGCCGCAAGGGAGGCAGCCACAGCACTGCTGGCCAGAGGTAATGACCTCAAAGCTTCTTCGCAAGGGAGTAATGTTGAGGTCCCCGGGGAGAGCACAGAGTTGCTAGGACCTCCTCCTCCTGAGTAAATACCTCCCTGACTGTTCAAGTATGGGTGAGGATTTGTGTGAGGATTTGTAGTGGCACGTTGGGTGGCTGGGGAAGTAGTGGTTCCCAGCAACGGAGGAACAGGTGAGAGGGTGACAACAGGTTCTTCGTCGTAGGACAACCTGACCCTAACTCCTCTGGATCTTTCCTCTCGTACGTAGCCATTCAAGAGGTCTCGGAGCTGCAAGAAATTCCTTCGTACTCCCTCCGGGGTAATATCCATTCGTTCAACTGGGAACAGCATGTCGTCCCTAGGAGACGAGTTAACGGCCCTTGAGGACGATGCCGTTTGGTAGTTGAGCATGTCTCCTAGAGACGGTTCAACTTGTTGTCCGTCCGTTCCAGGTGTTTCGTGGCCAGAAGCGTCACCGGAGGTGTGACTATTGGCCGGAGTATCTGAAGGACCCCCTCCTAGGCGGTTATCTCCACCAGCCATCACAAAAAGAGGTTACTTAGGAACAAACGGGACTGTAGAAACTCTCAACAGCTTTGTTCAAAGTAGCGACAGCCCCACGGTGGGCGCCACTTGTTGCTACAACAAGGAAAATGACCGGTATTAGGTTAGGAGATGCTTAGGATTGTAGGTTAATGGTATGTTATGTTTGGACTTAGGTTTTAAGTTTAGTTTAAGCTTTAGGTATAGATTTGGTTGAAGGATTGGGGGGTCTTCAAGCTCCTGGAAGGACCTGCACAAGGGTAACAGACACCGTTAGCCTTAACGCAGGAGGGGGCCTCCTGCGTTTGGACTCCGGCGTGAGAATAAGTGTCTATTCTTTTGGAGTTGGGAATAATGAAATAGAGAGTAAGAGAGTAGAGAGAATGAGTAAGAGTGTGTGTGGAATGTCTACCCAAGAGTCTCCTTATATAAGCAATGAGATTCTGCCCAGGAGCTCCCTCAGGGTAGCCTCCTTTCTATACCTGGTGGTGTTTGACCCTCTATCGGCTCCCTGCAGTGAGACTTTGCCCTTTTTGGGTGTTTTCAGCTTTTATCATTTCCTAGGCAAGTTATGGAGCTGTGTGTTGTTTTTGTTTCTTGCATGATAATAAGCCAAAACCCACTTTTGTCATTTCCAAGACTTTTACTGTTTGCTTTTGCCCAGAGGCTTCCGCATGGCAGGTATGCTGCCCTGTATCAGCTCCAATAAGTCAGGCTACCTCCTAATCAACTCGGTTTTGCTTATCTTTTTCGACGAGGGGTTTAAACGTCGTCGTTTTAGGACCCACGTCATCAGTTTAAATAAATAATAAAACAAAAGGGTCAACCTATTTAACCCATTTATAACAACTTGTTTACGACTTGTTTGATTAATGGATTGTATTGATTTTGGTGTTTGTGGGTAAGGGTTGGTGACTTTGACACGAATAAATATATGGGTGGTGTTTAGTTTTTTCATTTTGACCTTGCAAGCCGACAAGGTTACAAACTTACAATCTTTAATAACAACTTTACTTTTTGTAGGTTTGTTACTGACAAAATAAGTTGTTTAGAGTTGATCTGGTTGACCTAGCAACATTTTATATGCATGTTTTAGAAATTTATAAAACTAAAAATAGAAGTTGTTTAGAGTCAATTGAATTAAACTACATACGTATCAAAAGTTCACCTCCAAAAAGCTATGAAGTTGGAGGGCGGACATCGAAAGAATTCCTACTAAACTTGCATCGAGTAAAAAGAAATATTATGGTTGACGATAAATTGTGCGTCTTCTGTGAAGATGGTGAAGAAAGTGCGGATCATTTACTAGTAGCATGTAGATTAGCGTTGGGAGTAATGCAAGGTATTTCGTCTTGGTGTGGTGTGCCTCCGATTTATGCTTTTGATATTAGAGACTTATTCAATATAATATCAAAGCATTTTGTCGGAACTCGAAACAAGAAAGAGGTGTTTTATGGTATAATCATTATAACTTGTTGGAGAATATGGAAAGTGAGGAATGAGTTGCTTTTTGGCCGTAAGAAACTGAATGCGGTGGGTATTGTTGCGGTATAAAAATCGGTTTAAAAAGGATGCGAGCAATTGAGAGGATTGGTGTAAATTTGATATTATGCAATTGTATTCCCTTGCACTTGGCTTTTATTTCCGCCTTAGAGATAGGTATGGTTTGAAAATAGAGACCTGGGTTTAATACCTAGGCTTCTTTTAACTAAATTAGCCCATTGGCCTAATGAAATGAGGTGGAAGTCGCCCCGGTTCAAAACATAATTTGCGAGGATATTTGATGCATTGATGGCAATTTAATAAGTCTTAACTAACATATGAAGCCAAGAGACTTCGACCCAATGATTACTCTTAAGTCTTAACAAGTGACGAGGGTTCAAACTACGTTCTGATTACTTTAGGCCTGCCCCTGCATGGAAGGAAGTCCTAAAATTTGCCGCTTTCGCTACCCCAGGCAATTTAATGAACAAACAACACAAGGAGAAGATGCGTATCCACTTTACAGAAGACATAACAATGGGATAACATCTGTCATAAGGGGAAAATCCCTTATAACCCAAAGCTGCTTATGATGTTCAACTGCCACATTAATATGGAGATATGCTCAAGTGTAAAATCTGTGAAATACCTTTTCAAACATATTTATAATGGACATGACAAGCAAGTCATCCAAGTAGACCCAGACAACCAGGACGCGGTTATAAACGAAATAAAACGATTTCAAGACGCACGATACATATCCCCACCCGAAGCAATGTGGCATGTTTTCTCTTTCCCCCTATCCCATATCCAACCAGCTGTTTTAGCACTCCATCTACACCTACCAAATAATCACAACGTTACGTTCACAGAGAATGTCGTCATGTCTGAAATTGTTAATCGAGAAGGGGAGAAACACACAATGTTAACTGCTTTTTTGAGGAAAACAGGCTACATGAAACAGCTAGACAACATTTGTACAAAGATTTCCCAACACACTACACGTGGAGTAATGCCTCTTGTTGTTGGAATGATCGTTCTAGGCAACCACAAAGAGGACAGATTGTTTCTGCAAATCCGGCCGAAGGAAAAAGGTACTACTTACGGTTGCTGCTGACACATATTAGAGGACCTACTTCCTTTGAAAATCTTCGCACTGTAGATGGGGTTCACCACACCACGTTTCGCAAAGCCGCTTTAGAAAAAGGATTGATTGAAAACGATAACAGTTTATCGCAATGTCTGGATGAGGCCTCCATATTTCAGTTCCCTAATGCCCTACGTCGCTTGTTTGCAACCATATATTTTTTTCTGTGAACCATGCGATGTTCGGAAGCTATGGGTTAACCATTTTGACACACTTTCCGAAGACCAGCGACACCAATCTCAAAGCAACACACAAATCCAAAATGTGGTTCTACAAGAAATCAGGTCCTACCTACAAACTATGGGTGAAAATATAGATGGCTATGACCTCCCACCCATATCAAATCACTTTAGCCTTCTAGACCTAACACATCGTGATACAAAAGAAGAGTTAAACATACATGTTGACCCAACCCACCTACAAGCTAAAAACTCCCTTAACTCAGACCAAAAAAAGGTCTTCGATGAAATCATGAACAAGTAAACCACGATTTGCCAGGAGTGTTCTTCATAGATGGCCCGGGGGGAACATGAAAAACGTACTTGTACAAGGCATTGCTCGCAGAGGTTCGTATGCGTGGACTAATTGCACTTGCAACAGCCTCATCTGGCGTAGTTGCAAATAACATGCCCGGCGGTAGGACTGCCCACTCCAGATTCAAGATCCCAATCAACCTAAACAACAACTCCATGTGCGGCATAAGGAAACAAAGTGGCACAGCTCGCCTGAATCAACTCGGCCAAGCTAATCATTTGGGATGAGGCATCCATGGCTAAACAACAATCAACAGAAGCAGTCGACCGCACCTTCCAGGACATAACATGTTCAAGGCTCCCATTCGGCGGAAAGGTAATGGTAATGGGAGGAGACTTCCGCCAGGTACTACCGGTTATCAAACGGGCCACACGAGCACAGCTTGTCGACGCTAGCCTCCGCATGTCGCCTCTTTGGTCTGTAACAAAGAGGATGCGTTTAACCATAAATATGAGGGCGTTAAACGATCCACGGTTCTCAGAGTTCTTACTACGAGTAGGTGATGGAACTGAAACCTCTACGGATGGAACATTCATACGCATTCCCCAAGACATGACAATCCCGTTTACCAACAAAGATAACTCCATCAACGACATGATTAATGCCATCTATCCGTCACCGCCGGCAAACAACAACTCCACCACATTACCTCGTGGCTCGCGTGCAATACTAACAACTAAAAATGATTGTGTGGAAGAAATTAACGACCGTGTGATTGACATATTCCACGATGAAGAAATAAATTACTACAGCTTTGACAAAGCGGATGATGATCAACAAAACATATATCCAACAGAGTTCCTTAACTCAATTGCAGTGAGTGGGCTAACGCCCCACAAACTCCGCCTCAAACTTGGATGCCCCATAATATTGCTACTCAACATTGATCCGTCAAACGGCTTATGCAACAGAACAAGATTGATATGCAAAGTGTTCCAACCTAACGTCATTGACGCGGAAATAGCAGTCGGCGAGCACCGCGGTAAAAGAGTATTCCTGCCAAGAATACCATTATGCCTCTCCGAAGAGGACATGTTCCCCTTCAAGCTAAAAAGAAAGGAATTCGCCATTAGGCTTAGCTTCTCAATGACAATCAACAAGTCACAAGGACAAACAATACCTTACGTTGGTATTTACCTCCCAGAATCCGTCTTCTCACATGGCCAACTATACGTTGCATTGTCACAAGGCACATCAAGGGAAAACAAGACCAATTCAACCAACAAAGACGTTTGTAGACCCGTGGTCTACACCTCGAATGTCGTATACCGAGAAGTATTACAAGCCTAACACAAACCTACATAACCGAAAAGGTAAGGTGTATAAATAACTACACCATGTACACAAAACCAAACACGGTCGCACAAACAAAGTCACAGGACCTTACACTAATTATCTAAACCATAAACTACATCACCTATACCACAAACCATTGACTAAACATAAACAATTGTATTTCAGATACTAGAAGTCAGCCATGGACAGAGCAACTAACCAAGCAAATCCCACAAATAATGGTACGTCAAAAACGACCACAATTCACCCCAAATATGTGCGTGCATTGTTTTAACTAACATATTTATCACTTGTGACACGCAGGTACCACTATAACAACCCCACATCAAGTCAAGCATAGTTTTATTTTTATTTGTATTTATTCATTTACCCCGTTGGAGATTAAAGATAGCTCAACTTGTTCGTTTTTTTGTTTTTTTTAATTGTTCAAATTGCCACCTCTAGGTTCGACTATTGGCTTTATGCACTCGCTTTTTATGGGAACAATGTTATTTCTTACTCACGAACCTATTACATGTAGGCCAAACTTATAAATAATGGTTTTTATGTTACCTTCTCAAATGGGTTGTCGAGTTATAATCAACTTGATTTACGCCCAACCCGAACACGACCCACTTGTCCTACCGAATACCAGTTTAATGCATAGTAAATTAGTATTAAAAATAAATTACGTCAAACTTACCACGCAACGTGCGTTAAAAAACATTAATACCCTCTGCAACGTGACATAAATACAAAATATAACCCGCGGCACTGCGCGGCCATTCCTACTAGTATTATTAACATGATCTTGACAATCATTTATTATGACGTCTAATTTGTTTTTTTTTTTGAAAAGAAAAATTCAATCAAAAAGCGCTAAAAGGCTCTCAAAACGGGGACCTACGGCCACAAACGTTACACAAGTTTAGGGGATAATTACACCAATCATGCCAATCAACACCTATCAATCTAGATCTATGCCGAAACCAAAAAACGACATAGACTTAATAGTGTGCAATACTTCAATCGCTCTCCGAGATGTGCCATTAAACACTCTAGCGTTCCTTTCGTTCCAAATGACCCACATAGACGTGAAAATAATGCCTCTTAATATGTATTTCTCGTGCTTCGTCTTTATGTGATAATCCGCCAATGTCACCAAGTCTTTAACTTCAAAAACATAAATCGGGCTTAGTTTGCATCAAGAACCGATCCTAGCCCAAATTTCCGAAGAAAAAACACAACCCGTGAACAAATGATTTGCCGTTTCCGTATCCGAGTCACAAAAAACACAAGAGGCATTTCCAACGTTAAGCCCGCGCTTGATTGCCCAAGCACGGCTCGAACCATGACACCCCTCGATGACGTGTAATTTGGTTAATAAAATAAATAAGGTTATACATATAAAATAAATAATAATATTAATTGTTGACAAAGTTTATGAATTTTCCTACTTGCGGTTCGTTGTGGATATCTTCGATTCTTAACCCTACACAAAACCATATTCGATTAGCTCGAATTCTTTTCTTGTCATGTTTGCTGTTTTGTATTGTAACCACATGGACGGGTTTTACATATGTTTACAAAAAAAAATATTATTCTTTTGTTATGCATATTTTTTGTAAGTATCAAACTGTCTCTATAAGTCCAATAATTATTGGCTTTATGTTACACACGACTTTCTAAAAAAGTACTAATGTTTGACGATGAAAAATATGTAATTAGTTATTCACTTTGAATCACATAAAATATTGAAAAAGGTTATAACAGAAAAAAAAAATACACATGCAAAATAAAGTCATATAGATTCGAATCTTCGATGTGAAAGTCTTTTATACAATCATTTAAATAAATTGAATTTAAGAGTAAATTACAAATTTGGTTCTTGTGGCTTGCTAAAATCTTGGATTCAGTTTTTAGACCATGCGTAGTGGTCCGTTAATTGGGCGTTAAAGGGCATTTCCGCGCTTCATTCGTGCCCCGCACACCGCCCCTTGGGCACTAAATATGGTTTTTGGTTTGTGACATGAAAACTTTAGTGTTGCATTTGGGCGTGGATGTCCTGGGATTTGGTTGAGCCAATGAAAAATGGGGAGGGGCGCGAATTTGAAAGACCACTACGGTCGGTCTTAAAGGGTTTTTCTAGTTGGATTTAGCCTGATGGTCGTTTATTGCAATATTGGTTCACATGACTCATCATCATCATACTTATACCCAGTTAATCTCACCAATAGCAAAAGCTAATGGTCTGAGGAGGGTAAGATGTAGACAACCTTACCTCTACCCCGAGGGAATAGAGAGGTTGCTTACAGTGAGACCCCTTGCTCGATAGTGGTTTTGCATCAAGCATTGGACATAAGGCAAATAACACTTAGCAATTGGGACAAACCCGATTGGTGCATGTATCCCTTGTCTTTTGGCTATCAACGTCATCACATGATGCATGATTAATCGTCCGTCATTTTAACGTTATTATCACAAAATCAGTAAAATAACGCTAAATTTTAAAATTAATGTGGTTAATTTTAATTATTTAAATTGACATAAAATTACTCTTTTACCCCCGGTTTTAAAAATTAAAATAGAATATACATAACTAATCATAGAGGCATTATGGGTGACCTGTGCTTGGAAGATTTTCAGCTTTATTAGCTTTATTGAGTGAGAAGACACAAAAAGGCATGGGTCAAAATGCAAGACCCTTTGTTCAAACACATTCACAAGACGATACAATAGTACATTTAGGTACTAGCAAAACAAAAAAAAAAAAAAAACAAAAAAAACAAAAACAAACAACTACAATCTTGATTAATGCCTAAAATTAAAAATGTTGATCTAAAGATAAAGTTTGTTTGATAAGTGTATAAATGATCATAGGGGATACTAATTAAATGCAGAACATACAAAAATATTAAAAAATAATCATATATGTCGCATTTATAACATGGACATTACTTCAATATTATTGTGTGTATACTTTACGAGCATCAAAAGCGACAACTAAGATCATAACATACCATCAAATATTTATTTAGTAATATAGAACTATAAATCGCAAGACATTTCTTTACTTCGGCTTTACTAATCCTTCTTAAGTTCAACCAACCAAATTGTTCGAAACAGGATTTGGTCCGCTTGGAACTTCATGAGCATCAGCTTCAAACTCTGCCCGACTTCTTGAATGCACGGATGATGTCAAATTCGGGTCACGGGTACTTTTGTGAAGATCAAGATCCATTGAAGCAGAAGATATTAGGGTTCTTGAGAGCGTTTGAGGTGTCATGGAAGCCATGATGAAGAAAATGGCAATCCATAGGTAGAAGTGTATTGGTGAGGAAATGCTGAACTTAGCCATTAGAGAATTGCAAAAATTTGAAAAAGAGGTTCTCTATACTTTTTGAGATACAAACTACAAAGGTATTTATAAGATGGAAAACAGTAGGAGTTTTGACTTTTTTCACCATTCAAATTTATTTTCTCTAGTACATTAAATTGCTTATGTTATCAAATAATAATAAAATGCAATATGGTTGGTATGAACAAGCAGATTTGGATAGTTAACAAGTCAAAGCCATGTTTTTTTTTGTTATGAATGCATTTATTGGTAAAAAATTTAGTATTTTGTGTGACATGTCAGCTATGTTGTTTGTTATAAATGCATTTGTGATAAAAAAAAATAGTATTTTGTGTTTAATAAAATTGCCACTAGAATATATAATAAATTATTTGCTGTAAGATGATTATATATGTTACAGAATTTAAAGTCTAAAACAATAACAATAATCATTGCAGTAATAAATGAGAGTTTGTACTTTGTACCTTGTTATAGGAAAAATATAGATGTTTTTCAAGACAATACATATTAAATGTGTATATATTGATAATTAATCTATTGGAAAAGCTTTGTTAAATTGACACACACAAAAAAAATGAAAACTGTTAACACTTGAATTCTTGAAATAAACTAACTTTATAAATCTAGTTTGTTGGTTTGTTCTTATCATATTTGTTATTTTTATATGTCAAACATATAGAAAGAATTTTGTAAACCGAGCATACACATGAATCTTCAGGCTCCTCATATAGGTCTAGTGTTGTCGCGCGACCCACTCTTTCGCCCAACACAATTGCCCTTGAGGGTGTGTAAGATGCAAGATGTAGTGTGACCGTACTTGGCCTCCAAGTTTAGGGCTGTTCACGAGCCGAGCCGAACCGAGCGAACCTTTGCTCGTGCTTGGCTCATTTACAAACCGAACCGAGCCGATCGGCTCGTTTACAATCGATCCGAAAACCGAGCGAGCATGGTTCGAGCGCACATTTTTTCGAGCGAGCATCGAGCGAGCGACGAGCGGCGAGTGTTTTCGGAAAACCATAAATTTTGGATGTTTCCTTTAATATTCTCATTGCCTAGTGATGACTAAGGTTCAATCGTTCGAGAATGAGGCTCTAGTTAAGGCCTGTGAGGTGATGAGCATACTACAGAGAACGATTGTCGTGTTGTGGCGTAGGTTGATAGCGGGAGATGATTGATCGTGGACAACTAATGGGAACAGGAAGTCAAGCATGTTTTTTCACGACTTAGGGTTTACAATCAAACTTAGTGTTAAGTTATCATTGGGTTGACTAGACCAATAACTATAAATATAATTGTGTATATGCATATATTGAGCCAAATCCAATAGAGTAGTACGTATAAAACTATAAATATAATTGTAACTACTATGTATATATATAATTATATATAATAAACTAATAAAAATTATATCGAGCCGAACCGAGCCGAGCGGACCCTTGCTCGTGCTTGGCTCATTTACAAACCGAACCGAGCCGATCGGCTCGTTTACAACCGATCGGAAAATCGAGCGAGCAACTTCCGAGCAAACTCCGAACGAGCGACGAGCGATCGGCGAGCGCCGAGCGTTTTGTACAGCCCTATCCAAGTTTATAACATGCATAGTCACGGTAACATCCTTATAATATATATTTTCTATAACTAAGGAGTGGGTTCACAAACATAACGAAGGTGAAACGGGTGCAATTTTTTATGTGTGAAGTTGATATTAGGAATATTTTGTCATTTTAAAGGCAAAGTAGAGTAAGTTCTTGCATATGAAGTTGGTAGTTAAGGGAGGGAAAACAAGAAGTCATTATTTGTAGAAAAAATTACACCGTTAGTCCTTATTGTTTCCTCCAAATTTCAATGTAAGGTATTAAGGTTTTATTGTTTTACTTTAAGGTATTAACCTTTTAATTTGTTTCAATGTCAGGTATTAGGGACTAACCTAGTTATACTTAAAAAACTTAAGTTTTAACTAGGTTAGTCCCTAATACCTGACATTGAAACAAATTAAAAGGTTAATACCTTAAAGTGAAACAATAAAACCTTAATACCTTACATTGAAATTTGGAGGAAACCATAAGGACTAACAGTGTAATTTTTTCTTATTTCTAAAAGTGTGAGCCTCCTTTCTCACCAAAAAAGTACATTTGATTGTTCTTGAGTTTCTAAACTAGAGCTTCAATGAGGATGTTTTTTTTTTCGAGTTAGTGAAATTGCATTGTCAAACGTCCATTTTAATTTGAGTTAAAAATGTGATAAAGAAGTTTTGTTATATCTTAATTTCTACATTGATGACGTGGGTAGCTTAAAGTAAAAACAAATAAACGATATTATCAAACAAATGCTTGAAGGGTTGGAGCCTACGAAGGTTCCACAACCAGTGGCATCACAAGTCAAAAAGATGACTTGTCACGTCATCCTTTTCATCGAGCTGAACAAACAAACTGATGGAGTAACATCAGTCTATAGACCGCAGGTCCATAGCAGCCAGTGGCGCAGGTTTGTTGGGGAGGGGAGGGGCGGCCGACCCCCCCGGATTTTCGCGCAGAAGTTCCGATTACATAGTATCCGTATAGAAAATTTTGAAAATATAGGTTTTCGACCCCCCGAAACTGGTTTTCGACCCCCCGAAACCAGTGACTTCCGAACCCCCGGTGACTTCCGACCCCCCGAACCTTCGGGTCAAGCTTCGCCACTGATAGCAGCCTCTTGCTTTTTGTGGGATGTCCTTTAGTTGCAGCTAGGATCAAGGTTATATGCTTTCCCTTTAGAGAATACCCTCTTCTCTATAAATCAGAGGCTGATTCTCAGCCCTGAACACACCATATCCATCACTCTCACTTCACTCGTAATATTCTCTTGGTCTCTCACGTGGGAAGAATAATCTTCCTCACTCGGATCTCGAGAATTTCTACTTCTGATCTTGAGTTCATCTCAGATCAGAATCCTAAAGCATATAAAATAAACAATACAAGCCTTGAACCTCCTTCTACGTTTGCAACGTAGAAGGACACCACGACCTGCGTTAGGCAGAGTGGAACCCTTGAACCCCTGAACCTCCCTCGTGACTCAGAACCATCGTTAGACAGATATTTGTTGTAGCAACAAGTTGGCGCCCACCGTGGGGCTGCGCCATTTTCTTTACTTGAAATAAGTTGTGTAGCTCCGACTCTCTCCATGTCTGACCCTGAGTCTCAAGAGGAGGTCAACCAGATCTCCCCTAGCACAGATCAGACCTCTCCGGCCAGATCTGTGTCCTTTTCCACTCCTGGAGGAACTTCAGCTGGGACTCAGTCCCCACCTGCTCACCCAGCGTCTGCAAACCTGCAAACTCCACCTCCTACTCGTTCTGGGGTAATGTCTCCTCTCCCTGATCTTGCACAAACTCCACCCCGTATAGATCTCACCCCTGAGGGAGTGGAGAGAAACTTCTTGCAGCTTAGGTCCCTCCTGAACCAGTATGTTATGAGGGAAAGAGACAAAGGAGTGCGTCTCCGACTCGATTATGACGAGGAGGAAGAGATCTCACTCTCTCCTATACCTCCTCCCCCTCTTACTGCCACTTACGGACGCAGACCTTCACCCAGAAACAACAATGCTGGTCCCAGCAACACTCACACTGCTTCCCACTATGAAGCAAGGCCCAGTCCTACTGCTTTCCCTTTGTTCACCACTTAAGCTGCCACCACTGGTATGCCTTTGGGACACGAACTGACTCTGGATCAGCTCCTACAGTCACCAGTGACCAGTGTCCCACCTCCAACAACCACTTCTTGGGAGCAGGCCATGGCTTCACTTCCCATGGCCAGAAACGCCTCTATGAGCCTCCCAGTGGCAACCAACACTGTGGCCTCTGAAGGCATTCAAGGCTTCAACCTTATGCCCTACATGATATCTCAAATGATGGCTAACTTCCCTTGGCAGCAACTCATTAGTCAAGCCATCGCAGCACAACAAGGAAACACTGGAGGGATCACCAACAACAGGGTTGAGCACACCGTCAACCAACCCTACAAGCCAAACAGCCTGTCTTGCTTCTCACCTGAGATAGCAGATTATGATTTTCCTAACAAGCTGAAGATGCCAGCTCATATAAGAACGTACGATGGCACTGATGATCCAGAGGATCACCTCCAGATCTTCTCAGGAGCTGCCCGAATCAAAAAAATGGGGTGATCCCGAATGCTGCTTGATGTTCATGCAAACCCTTGTTGGATCTGCACGAATCTGGTTCAACGGTTTGACGACTGGAAGCATCCGAACCTTTGACGAGCTCGGCAAAGGATTCCTGGTCAACTTCTCACAACAGAGACATTGTGTCAAGGATGCCACCGTTATCTTCCAGATCAAACAAAAAGATGATGAAAGCCTGAAGAGCTTCATTGAAAGATACAAGAAAGAAGGTCTTACTTATGTCGGTGCTGATGAAAAGATGAAGGTTGCAGGGTTCATGAATGCTATCAACTCGAAGTATCTAACCAGGGAGTTCAACAAAAGTCTCCCTAGAACCCTTGAAGAGGCCTTAGAAAGAGCCGAAGCTCACATTCGAGGAGAAGAGGCTATAGACATCAAGGAACAAAGAAAAAGAGGTTCCAGCTGGAGGAGCAACAGTCCTACTCGAAAGAGGAGCAACTATGGCACCTATGACAAAAGATCCAGAGGATCTGAGTCGCGAAGGTCTGAAAGTAGGAACCCTCCAAGCAGAGACAGGAACGTCAATTTCACAGCCCTCACCAAAACTCCTCAAGAAATTCTAGCAACCGAAGAAGTCAAACACACCTTCAGACCTCCTCGTCCCTTACCAAAAAGTAAAAGAAATGAGAACTCAAACCAATATTGTGAGTTTCATGAAGAGAAGGGACACCACACCAACGACTGCTTCCAACTCAAGAAAAGAATCGAAGAAGCTGTCAAGTCTGGGGAACTGGCCCACCTGGTCAAAGGTGTTAAAGAAAACATGGCAGATGGTAAAAAGAAAGATATTGCCATGGTCTTTGTTGAAAACGAAACCCCAAGTAAAAGGCAAAGACTGGAAGATTGGGAACGGCAAGGCATCTACTTCCCTTATACTAAGGGAGAAAAGCACTGCGATCCACTTGTGCTTGAAGCCTTCGTAGGTTCCATCAAAACACAAAAGGCCTACATAGATACTGGAGCTGCTACTGAAATAATGTTTGCTAAGTATTTCAACCTTCTAAGCCCTGAAGAACGCTGCATGCTGCGGCCTGCTGAAGCTGCCATAAAAGGCATCGCTGACATACCTATCAAGCCTCTGGGCGAACTAACACTTGATGTGGCCTTTTCTGATGGTCAACTGCGAAGGACCGAACCATTAACCTTCGTTGTTTTAGACCTACTGTCTAGCTATGACGTCATCATTGGAAGGCCCGGGGTAGTAATCTTTGATATGACGGTCTCCATTAGCCGAAAGAGTGCAAAATTCCCCACCAAAGAGGGTGTTGGAACCCTCCAACCTTCCAATTCAGTGTTAACCATCGATGAAGATCACAGCAAACTTGGTCTCAGCATCAACCCCAGGTACCCTGATCAAAGGATACGGGTCAACACAGCCCTTCCTGGTGACACTCTCACTAGGCTTGAAGTGTTGCTGAAAGATAACATGGACGTTTTCGCTTGGTGCCCAAGTGACATGACAGGGATCCCACGAGATGTCGCTGAAAATGAACTAAGGATCCCCTCCAACGTCAAACCTGTTGTTCAAAAGAAAAGAAGTCTTGCCCCAGAACGAAGCAAGGCTGCATGTCAAGAGGTTGACAAGTTAGTTGAAGCTGGTATCCTTCGAGAGGTAAAGTATCAATCATGGGTTGCAAATCCTGTGATGGTTAGAAAGCCTGATGATTCTTGGAGGATGTGCATCGACTTTAAAGACCTCAACAAAACTTGCCCAAAGGATTGCTATCCTTTGCCTGAGGTTGATCTGAAAATAGACTCGCTTACAGGCTTCCCCTTCAAGTGTTTCCTGGATGCCTACAAAGGTTATCACCAGATACAAATGAAGGAGGAAGACGAAGAAAAAACTGCTTTCCATACTGACAAGGGTATATTCTGTTATAGAAAAATGCCCTTTGGTTTAAAAAATGCAGGTGCTACCTATCAAAGGTTGGTCGACAAAGCCTTTTCCCTGCAGATTGGCAAGAACATGGAAGCTTACGTTGATGACCTGGTCATCAAGAGCAAAACTGAAGATCAAATGCTTGCTGACATACAAGAAACCTTCAACAAACTCAGAGAAATCAACATGAAGCTAAACCCTGTCAAGTGTTCCTTTGGTTTCGAAGAAGGAAAATTCTTGGGTCATGTTGTAGGAAAACAAAGCATAAAGGCCAATCCAAGCAAGGTTCGAGCCATCCTCAACATGAAGTCGCCTCAAACCAAAAAAGAGGTTGAAAGCTTGAATGGTAAACTTGCTGCCTTGAAGCGTTTCGTCTCAAAGTTAGCTGAGAAATCACTACCATTTTTCAAGACCCTCAAAGGTTGCACTGACAAGAAAGACTTCAGGTGGACGGAAGAAGCAGAGGAAGCCTTCAACAGCATGAAACATCATCTGGCTTCCCTTCCCACCATTGCAACACCTGAAGCAGGGGAAACGATCTCTGTCTATCTTTCAGTTACTGTTGAAGCCTTCAGCGCTGTTCTCACCATAGAAAGAGACAAAGCTCAGGTACCCGTTTATTTCTTCAGTAAAACATTAAAGTTAGCAGAGGTCAAGTACCCTCCTTTGGAAAAATTGGCTCTAGCCTTAGTGCAAACAGCCAGAAGGCTTCGAAGGTACTTTCAAGCGCATCCCATACAAGTGGTCACTGACCAACCAATCAAAAATGTGCTTGAAAGGCCTGAAACTTCGGGACGACTGGCCAAATGGGCTGTTGAACTGGGTGGTCACACAATCACCTACGTCCCAAGAAAAGCAATTAAAGCACAAGTACTTGCTGATTTCATTGCTGAAATTCCAAAGGTGGAAATGGCCGAAGTTAACATCGCCATAGACGAACCTATCGACCCTGAAGCCTGGAAGCTTTACACAGATGGAGCTTCCAGTGTTGAAGGATCAGGGGCTGGCCTTGTATTAATCAACCCTGAAGGGTTAGAATTCACATATGCCCTTCGTTTGGAATTTCAGACAACAAACAACGAAGCAGAATATGAAGCCTTGATAGCAGGACTCAAGCTTGCAAAAAAGATGATGGTTCACAAGCTTCAAGTGTTCACCGATTCGTTACTTGTTTCCAATCAAGTGAATGATAGCTACATTGCTAAAGAACCCAACATGAAAAAGTATCGAGAGAAGGCTAAAGAGATCATGAACACCTTCCAGTGCTGCAAGATTAAACAAGTCCCAAGGTCTCATAACAAGAAGGCTGATGCTCTTAGCAAGCTTGCTTCGTTAAACTTTGCTCACCTTACTAAAAAGGTGCTGGTTGAAGTGATCAAGCATCCTTCAATATCTGAAATAGAAGTTCAAGACGTCATTACTGAAAATGAACCAAATTGGATGACTCCATTTGAAAGGTTCCTGCAAAGAGGTGAACTGCCCCAAGATCCTGTTGAAGCTGAAAGGATTCGGATCAAGTCTAAGCAATACACCATTCAAGATGACATACTCTATAAAAAGGGATACTTGGCTCCATTGCTTCAATGTGTTGGTCCTGAGCAAAGCAGGTACTTGATCAAAGAGGTTCACGAAGGAATATGTGGAGCTCATTGTGGTCCAAGATCAGTGGTGGCAAAACTCATGAACCTAGGTTACTTCTGGCCTACCATGCATCGTGAAACATCAGAACAGTTGAAGAAATGTGAAGCCTGCCAGATCCATGCACCAGTCCCAAAGAGTCCCAAGCATGATTTGGTGCCAATCACTTCAGCATGGCCATTCCACAAATGGGGAATGGATATCGTTGGACCCTTCCCACCTGCCAAAGGAGGGGTCAAATTCCTGTTGGTTGCGGTTGATTACTTCACGAAGTGGCCAGAAGTGAAGCCTTTGGGAAAGATATCTGGAAAAAAGATAATTGATTTTGTATGGGAAAATATCATCTGTCGATACGGCTTGCCTGGGGTGTTAGTTACAGACAATGGCAAACAGTTCGCAGAAAAGCCATTCAGTACTTGGTGCAAAGAGTATCGAATAACACAAGTCTTCAGCTCTGTAGCATACCCTCAATCCAATGGGCAGGTTGAAAGGATGAATAGAAGTGTGGTTGAAGGGATCAAGGCCAGACTGGGTCGTCAAGGGGGAAATTGGTTGGAAGAACTGCCAAGCGTTCTTTGGGCAATCCGAACCACTGAAAAGACAAGTAACAAAAAGACACCCTACAGCCTTACCTTCGGATCTGAAGCAGTCATACCTGCTGAGATTGGGGTCACCACACCCAGAACCCTTCACGTCGACATCCAGGCCAACGAGCATGAAACATCACTCAATCTTGATCTACTAGAAGAAGCAAGAGACTTGGCAGCAATAAGAGAAGCCAAGTACAAGCAAAAGATGGAGTCTTACTACAATGCCAAGGTCAAACATGAACGCTTCAAGCCAGGAGACCTGGTCCTCAGAAACAATGAAGCAAGCAAGAAAGAGAACCAAGGAAAGCTAGGACCAAAATGGGAAGGCCCCTACACCATCCTTGAATCTCACAAAGGAGGGTCTTACAAGCTTGCCAACATGGAAGGCAAGAAGCTCCCTCGACATTGGAATGGTAAGAACCTTAAAAGGTTCTTTGTTTAAGTTGTAAGAAAAGTTGTTCTCTTGAAAAACCTATGTAATGTTATCATCTAATGAATGAAAGGATCCATGAATCCTCTTTTGGAAATATTGTCTTTCTATCCTATGATCAGGTTGAGAACCTTGCAAGAAACTCCATGGCAGGGGCCATGTAAGGGGATGAGCTCCCAGGCCATTTCGCTCAATAGGTTCGAGGGTTGAACGGACCTATATAAGGGGTGAGTTCCTAAATCAATTCGACTCCATGAGATAAACAAAAATAACTTTATAAATCTCATCGACAGGCTTGAACAACCTACACCAATCGTTCCTTAAGTTTAGAAAACAAACTTACGAAAATACATTGAAAAACACTTGTATAAGTGTATATAGGATAGCTGGTGACATGTTTGCCTAGACTACCTTAAGGATGAATGACTGCAGCATTCAACCTTTGAAGGTGCTACCGGATAAACATTCCCAAACAATAACAAAGACAAACAAACACACAACAAAAAACAAAGTAAGGATGAACAACAATAAAACTTAAACAAACAGCCCTAAAGGCCTAACATTAACAGGCTTCATACAAAAGCCAAGCAGCAACATAAATTGTTCAAAGGGCATCAGCCCACAACCACCAACGAACCATTACAGGTTCAAACAAAAGATAAAAAGTGTTTAAGACACAACCACATAGTTAATTGTTTTACACACCAAGATGCCAAGAAAGCTACGAATAAAGGGTTCAGGCGTCATTACCAAACCCTGAAGGCTTGGAGGCTTCATCCTCATTCCCAGCCTTGACCACCTTTGCTTTCTTTGCCTTCTTTCCCTTCTTGGGTAACTTCTCCACCAAACCAGCTTCAGAGGCTTCAACACTGGCATCCTTAGAAAGTGTATCAGTCATATCCAAGGTCTCTTCACTATCACCCGAGTGTGCCCTCTTCTTGGAAACAGCCTGAAGCACTTTAGCAGATACGGCTTCATTCAAACCAGCAGGCTTCAATTCCTTCAGCTCCTTCAGAGGTTTCCCATAAAGGGAAGAGACTTGAGCCACATAAGGATAACTGGAGTGTTCCATCTTGAGGACAGTCTCCTTGAACACATCCAAGGAGTTGGGTTGATAAAGAGGAGATTCTCCCAAGGCTTGACCAGACTCACAAGCTTTGAACCCTGCAATAAAACCTGCATGCTTACCATGGGTCAACAGCTTGGTGTACACTTCTCCAAGGGCTGAATTGAACTCAGCAGAATGAAGGAGGTAAGTAACAACTTGTTGAAAGCCCTCTTCAATTAGCCACTTGTTGTCACCCTGAGCAGCAGCAAGAGAGATTTCTAACTCCTTCTTCTCACTCTCAAATGCCTTCTTTTCTGCCTCCAAAGCCAGCTGATCTGCTTCCACCTTCAACCTGGCAGCTTCATGCCTTGCCATCTCAGCCTCATGTCCCTTCTTTAACTCATCAATAAGGGCAATCAAAGTGATCTCCTTTTGAGCTTACTCCTTAGCATCCCTCTTCATGTCAGCTATGGACTGCTTCATTTCTTTCTTCTAATTTGCAAACTCACTATATTCACCCATAACTTTCCTAAACCTGCTGATTCCTTTTGGCAGCATGGCTGCCAAATTGCAGGTTCCCACCATCATCTTTGCAAGAAGAGCATCATCATCTAAACCCTCAAGACAAGCCTTGGCACCTGGAGTAGCAAAGTGTGCCAAAACTTCCTCACACACAGCAGAAGACTTGAAACTATCAGTTGACTTCACATTCCACCCTGGAACATACACACCCCCTTCATCAAAACTACCAGACACGTCTGCTTCCTTCACAACCTTAACCTTTTTACCCTTGCTTTTCTTCACAACCACATCCACAGGAGTATCATCCACCGTCTGATCCCTTCCATCATCAGATTCCTCAATATCATCACTAACAGTTACTGCTTCAGAAGGGTCAGCAGGCTTGGCAGCCTTTAAAAGTCGTCTGCTGGACCTTCTTGTTGAAGCCTTCGATGAACTTGCCTTAGCAAAACCTTTGACATTTGGAACGGCAACGTAGTTGGTTCCGTCATACCTACCCTTCTCATACTTGGTTAAAGCATCCTCCCCATCTGCTGCTTCGGCATCAGCAAACACAACGCCTGAAGCATCATCACCTTTAATGAAATCCAGAGCCGACATGACTGCAAAATATACAAAGTATAAGGATAAAACAAAAAGAAAAAATGAAATCAATCACAAACAAAAACTCATACCCTGATCATCCTTCATTACAACGGGATCTCTACCAGGCTTGTCCCAACGAGTGCTAACACCAGATAACACTAGGAATGGCTCAGCAAAAGGACGAAGCCTTGAAGGACAGGCTCTAAGAGCAGTTAAAAAGTTGTGATCAAGTTCGGATTCTGAAGGTTCCCCCTCGTTGAGAACAGCCTCAGGATGCCTCCAAATAGGCTTAAAAGGAAAAATCGAATCAGAGACCCAGAAGAACCTAGTCTTCCACTGCCCAACAGTTGTGACATGGGAGGAAAGAAGGTTCGTCTCCACTGATGATCCCTCGAAGGTGAACCAGTCACCATTCTTGGCAAGGCGAAAGAATCGCCTAAACATCAACAACGTGGGATCATACCCTAAGGCTCTACACAAACACTCAAAATGCAACACATGGCCAATACCATGTGGGTGGATTTGACCAAGAGAAACCCTATAATACTCAAGCACATTCAATAGAAAAACAGAGAAGGGGTGACGAAGATTTGCAAATTCAAAGTGACGACAATATAAAGCGATGGAACCAGATGGACAATCAGAAACAGCAAGTTGCTTGCCAGGAGCAACGGGATTAAAGGACAAATCTTTATCCCACTCCGAACAGAACGATTCAACCTCTTTCTGAGAAAGGGTTGAAAACGTAACGGCCATGTCCTTTTTAGCGCCCATTGTGCTTAAAAAGGATGATCAGTAAACTAAACAAGAAGGAAAAAGACTAACCTGCTGATTGAAAATCACGAAACCCTAAGGATGGAGGAAACGGTTGGAGAGAAGAAGATGGAAAAAGTAAAAGAAGTGAAGTAAAAAGAAATGTAGAGGGGTTAAAAAAGAAAAAAGAAACGGTTATAATATTTAAAAATATAACTGTCATAATGACATGCAGTAATAAGCCCTGAACAGACTGCCACATGTCACATCAGGGTCCAATCAAAATTAAAACACTGAGTAATAACCGCCCAAATCACAGCGAACCCTCGAACCTTTCAAGCAAAGAACAAACTACGAAAACAGTCAGAAGCTTTCAAGATAACTCGTCAAACCTTCTGAGTTGGGGGGCTGATGACGTGGGTAGCTTAAAGTAAAAACAAATAAACGATATTATCAAACAAATGCTTGAAGGGTTGGAGCCTACGAAGGTTCCACAACCAGTGGCATCACAAGTCAAAAAGATGACTTGTCACGTCATCCTTTTCATCGAGCTGAACAAACAAACTGATGGAGTAACATCAGTCTATAGACCGCAGGTCCATAGCAGCCTCTTGCTTTTTGTGGGATGTCCTTTAGTTGCAGCTAGGATCAAGGTTATATGCTTTCCCTTTAGAGAATACCCTCTTCTCTATAAATCAGAGGCTGATTCTCAGCCCTGAACACACCATATCCATCACTCTCACTTCACTCGTAATATTCTCTTGGTCTCTCACGTGGGAAGAATAATCTTCCTCACTCGGATCTCGAGAATTTCTACTTCTGATCTTGAGTTCATCTCAGATCAGAATCCTAAAGCATATAAAATAAACAATACAAGCCTTGAATCTCCTTCTACGTTTGCAACGTAGAAGGACACCACGACCTGCGTTAGGCAGAGTGGAACCCTTGAACCCCTGAACCTCCCTCGTGACTCAGAACCATCGTTAGACGGATATTTGTTGTAGCAACATACATAGAAGTATATCTCACATCTTCTTAAACAATAATGCTAAATTTATATAAAGAGTAAAGATCAAATACATATAGTTTTTTTGTAAGAACTGTGAGAATTAAAGGGGGTAAAAAAAAATTATTTTTTTTTAGAATTTTTTTTCCCATGTGCTTAAACATTCTTTGTAGATGAATAATACAAAAAAAAATTTAAATTTTTTTTTTAGTGTAATTACGTCATTAAGGTAAATACATTAGTTTACACTAGAGTAATTATGTAATTACTCTACAGGTAATTACTCTACACCAATTTTTTTTTTTTTTAGTTTTCAATACTATAATACATGTTTAACAATATGGGGAAAAAAAATTTTTAAAAAAAAATACCCTCCTTTGATTCTCACAGTTCTTACCAAAAAAGCTATTTGTACCGGATCTTTCCCCTTTATATAAATGGGACGTCGAAGTTGTGAAATTATACTATGTGTATTAAATGAAACTTAAGTTGAACGGTATTTAACTAGGTTTATTTTTTGTATACTGTAGTTGGATTTATTATGTCTG
Organism: Ambrosia artemisiifolia; assembly: GCA_032199755.1. NCBI lineage: Eukaryota > Viridiplantae > Streptophyta > Magnoliopsida > Asterales > Asteraceae > Ambrosia > Ambrosia artemisiifolia. Next base: position 53,324,305 of record CM063523.1, read on the forward strand.
GACGTTTATCTAACTTCCTCATTTGTTAACGCGTACCATACACAATTAACGTTGGTGTGCAACTTTAATTACAAATGGATCAATATAGAAATTCCATTCTATATCCATGTTACTGAGTAAGGTAGAACAAAAAACATTACTAGATTCAGACGATGAAGTTGTGGTCCTGAATGAACCGGTTAATATGAATCGTCTAATGGGGAGAGATCGTGCAACAGCAAAAAATAAAGGTGTGGGTTCTCTTTAACTACTTCGGATATCCAAACCAAAATAGATAATCTTGATGAGAAATTGAGAATATCAAATAGTTGTGAGTCTTCAAGCAATGAAAGCCCGACGTTGTTGATTTTATGATGCTTGGGATGAAAACTGATGATATGTCAGAGTTGGGCAAAAAAAAAATTATACGAAAACAAAAGAGACAAGATTCGCCAACGATTTCTAAGGGAGATGAATTAGTTTTTTGGTTTGTTTTTTAGTTTATTGTAGATTTTTTTAATTAATTGTACTTTAGTTTTTAAATGTTACTGTTAATTAGTTTGTGTAAAAAATACTCCGTAAGATTTAAATAAATGTGTAATGATTAAAAATGATTGAGGTATATTGAAAACTAGTAAAACAAAAACACAATAGGATAAAAATTAAAATGAGTGAAAATGATATGATAATGTGACAGCTAGTCAGCTAGTCATTTTATGATTACGTGAAACCATACCACATAGCTAGGGCTGTTCACGAGCCGAGCCGAACCGAGCGGACATTTGCTCGTGCTTGGCTCGTTTACAAACTGAACCGAGCCGATCGGCTCGTTTACAATCGATCCGGAAACCGAGCGAGCATTGTTCGAGCGCATAATTTTTCGAGCGAGCGACGAGCGGCTAGTGTTTTCGGACAACCATAAATTTGGGATGTTTCCTTTAATATTTTCGTTGCCTAGTGATGACTAAGATTCGACCGTTCGAGAATGAGGCTCTAATTAAGGCCTATGAGGTGATGAGCATACTCCAGAGAACGATTGTCGTGTTGTGGCGTAGGTTGATAGCGGGAGATGATTGATCGTGGATAACTAATGGGAATAGAAAGTCAAGCATGTTTTTTCACGACTTAGGGTTTTACAATCAAACTTAGTGTTAAGTTATCATTTGATTGACTGGGCCAATAACTATAAATATAATTGTATATATGCATATTTTGAGCCAAATTCAATAGAGTAGTATGTATAAAACTATAAATATAATTGGAATTAATATGTATATATATATATAATTATATATATAATAAACTAATAAAAATTATATCGAGCCGAACCGAGCCGAGCGGACCCTTGCTCGTGCTTGGCTCATTTATAAAACGAACCGAGCCGAGCGGCTCATTTACAACCGAGCTGAAAATCGAGCGAGCAAATACCGAGCAAATTTCGAACGAACGGCGAGCGATCGGCGAGCGCCGAGCGTTTTGAACAGCCCTACACATAGCATATAACAATCATAAAATATAACTTTTTTTAATCTCTGTATTTTCTTAAATAGATAGTTCGTTCAAATCCCTGTTGTCTGAAAATAACCTTTGTAGAAACTATTTTTTCCACTAACAAAAGATAACTGAATTTATTCCATGTGCATAAATATGGCCAAAAAAAATGTACGATTTCTTTGATAATATATAATTCCAAATAAATCCAAAATTTTTATATAAAAACAAATGGTTTATTTCAAAGAAACTTAAATTAAGTTGAAGTTTCTTATTTTCTAACAAAATCAAATTTTGGATATTCAGTTATCTTTTTTAATAATTTTTCCAACCAAATTTAAAGATCATAAATTAGATATAATAAAAATATTCATAACAAAGTAACAAAAACTTCAAAAAGGTTCAAGTATCACATTCAAGAATTCGAATTTGTTTAGTGAGACCTACACTATTTTCTAACGCCTTAAAGATTACCATACAATTTTTTTTATATAACCAAATCAATGTTCATTGATTTCCAGTCATTGATATATAAAGAACAAATTACATAAGATACCAGGCAAGAAATAGGTAGATAACAAATGCTAATAAATTAAATGTAATAACTAATGTATGGTACCTTTAATCCCCCTTATAAAAAAAAAACCCTTTACCTTAAACCTTACAAAACATCAAAAATTACATCACAAGTTTTTTTTTATTGATTTCTTGATCTTGAAGAAAAAATGGTTCAAAGCATGATTCGGTTCGGCTTGATTTTAATCGTCATGGTTTACGT